>JAUNZO010000290.1:0-147841 GCA_031894775.1 Chloris gayana | reverse complement strand
TTAAATTTTAGACTACATACATAAAAAGATCTTATTATTTAAGAAGTATTAAATAAAGTTTAATTATAAAACAAATTACAGACACTCTAGACTAATTTACAAGACGAATCTAATGAGATTAATTAAGTCATGATTAGAAGACGGTTACTGTAGCATCACTTTAGCAAAATATAGATTAATTAAGCTTATTAGATTCATCTCGAAAATTAGCACCAATCTGTCAAGAGTTTTGTCATTAAATTGATCGAAATATTCATAAATAATAAGATTCTCTTTGATATGACAAGTCTTAAATTTTAGAGGGAGGAAACGAACACACCGTTTTTGTGGGTTCTTGGGAAAGCCCAGCGACTGCGAGTGTTTGGGAGGGAGGGAAAAGATGGCTGGATTCGCGGTCCACGGGTCAGAGGACTGTGGTGACACCGGCAACTTTTGTGGGGCGTTTTGTGTTTGCGTATGCATGGGTTTGCTGCTGTACTTGGAGAGGGAGTGATGTTTTGGTTGGACCAACGGATGGGTCAAATAATTTCTTTCTCGTTTCTGGTTTGTTTGCACACGTCATGTGATGGCCTACGTGGCCTGCTTCACTGTCAATTGCACCAGAATAAACAGAGTGTGGATAGGATTTCGGTTGATTGATGTAGCTACAGTAGTATGGATATTGCCCTTTGCGTGCAAAAAGGAGAACAAATCAAGAGCAAACAAAGAGAGAGAGAATAATCAAAGTATAGGGTCACCTTTGTGGTCAACAGTAGAATTCAAAATGAAACTGCAGATGAAATTGATGGCGGACCATGGGGATTACTAATGCATATGCTTCAAATTAACCTCTCAGTTCATAAAACTTATGTATCGGTGGTATAGATAGACTCCATCATATAATACCATCCACGAGTATTTGCGATTTGAACCAAATTTGATTTAGTCTGTGATCATATAAACTATTTGGTTCACTACGGTACATTGTTTTCACACTTACTGTAAAACTTTACTGAAAGTGTGGAAAATTAGTTTATTTGTGGGTAGTGTGGGAAAATTGTTACCTACACTTTTAGAAAAAATGTAGCAAACACAATAATAAATCTACAAGTAAGAATGTAGTAGCAACCCAACAATTTCCACAAAATTTCTTGTGGAGTATTATAAAGTTGATGAGTACTCATAATATTTATATATAGCACTACAGGAGAATGTTCTACTCTTTAATATATAAAGCTAATGAAGCTAAAAGCAGTAATAGTTTTGTTACTCACAATTAATCTACTAAACAGAAACTAATACCATGCAAAACGGAAGCTTTGATATGGGTATACACGAGCTTAAGCATACACGGAGGCAAGCCTTACTAATTGAAATTCAAATAACAGGCAGGGACAGGGTACGGAACTTGGATACCCCTTGGGCACACCTAAACTTCATCAGTGGGTACACAAAAACGAGTCATGCAAAGATCGGTATTTGATCTACTGCACGATGAGTATTAGTATACTAAAATAATCGTGACTACAAGAGCAGTAGGAAGAGCATAAACAACCCTATCTGTACTATCGGCGAATATTTTCCCACAGAAAAACATCACGGATCAGACTTCGCTCACAAATTCCCGGCTGGTGCAGGACCAAAAGCATCCATGTACTTCCAAACATACGCACACAAAAGTCTTTACTGCAAACTGACTTGTCCAATAGCCTGATCTACGATCATACCCCCTTCTGCAGCATTTTGCCGGCATCATTTGGGCATGATGGGCCCATCATCTTGAATCCAGATTATCCTAATTTAATGATAAAAATCTGCTGCCTGCAGGCATGTTTGCTCCCTACCCCGCTCACGGTAGTATTTGAACGTGCACGTCAGATCATCAGTTCAAACTCGTTCAAAATTATAATCGTTTCAAAATAGTAATCCTTGCAAATGGGTCGCCATTAGTTGACAAAGGTTCGGTTGGTGCCTGAGAAAGAATCAAGGAACGAAGGCATCGGTTCAAAAGAGAAGGCACCGAGCAAGAAAGGCTAAAGAAAAAAGAATGCCATCTTACCATTTGCATCCAGAAAAGAGAATCTCGAGGTTAGAACATGCGATCAGCTTTTATCCCCGATTGGTGCTCACTGTTTGTCAAACAGACAAAGCAAATTCCTAATAGCAGGTAGGGATTTGAATTGGAGCACTCCAACTTGTCTCGTTATATATCTTGGTGTGTACGTACTCATGCATGTAAGCATTTTTATATCTGGTAAAATGTACTGTCGTGTGCGAGTCTTCCTGGGGTCAAGGTGAAGTAGGGCGCGACAGCTGCAGGATTCATGCTTCTCCTTTTGTTTTTCAGAATAAAAATTTCACGCCAAGAGGTCATTCACAGATGTGATCCACAAATTTGTTAAGTCTTCACCATTCACCTTTCTGCATTTCATTAAGCAAACGACAATAAAAGGTTCCGAACACTATATTTTGAGATGCATTTGATCGTTTGATTATTACAATTTATTCACCGTAGATTAGACTCCCTCTACCCCACTTGCCCTGACCAAAAAATTGGTTGGCATAAAATTAAAGGATCACATGCAAAATAATCACTTGCAAGTGAATAATTCTTGGTTATCAGTTATCTAAAGGAAATTTGTGCACAATTTCATACAAAGATTAAATAAAAATTCCACCCCGCATCATCACATCAGCAATCAAAAGGTATTTTAGTCCATTGTGATATGGATGACTTATGTCATCAGTATATATATGGAACCTAAATTCCCAATTAGTGTTTTCAAAGTTTGTTATAGGTTAAATGACACCCTTTGACAAACTTGAGTAGGTTTATGGTCTAAAAGGTTTTAGGAATATTTTTTTCTTTATTGCCTTCATGTTTAATTACAAGAGGAAAATACTTAATGTAATGCAATACATCTAAAACAGAGCAAAAATTGTACTTGGATAAAATGGGCCATGTAGTCTGAATCGTGGGATGACTCTAGAGCACGAACACGGCCTGTTACATAAGTTGGGCTCTACTGTAACAGATCCTTTTTGGGGCCAGTCTATTTGCTGGTCTTCTGGACCGTAAAGGCCTTATTGCTAACTCCAAGTGAAACCACATTTTTTTTCAGCTAGTTTAGAGAGCAGTGATAGAAAGTGCTTAGATACGATGGAAAATTACAAAACTGTAGAACTAAAAAACACAAAAAGTGTAAAACTAAGAAGACACTTACCAATGTGTCCAGAATCCTATCATTTGGAAACAAACCAATTAATTGCGATTACATCACCGTTATTTGTTTACACGTGTACCAAAAAAAATACTTAAGAAACATATTACAGTATCCACAGATTATTATGGCAAAAAGCCTACTCCACCAAGGATTTGTTTGCGTTACTGACCGTCAGAAAGCATTTACATGCGTGAAATCGCGTTACTGACGGTCAGAAAGACAGCGAAATCCACCAAGGATTTGTTTGCGCTATACAAATCGCTGACAATTTTCTTGATCCGAGGACGATCCTTGTTGCTGGAACCTGCACGGGAGGAGCTAAACGGACGAGAAGAGCAGCTTGAAAATCCTGGGTGAGGAAGTCCATGAATTCCTGGCGTGGCAAGACGATGATGCGGCGACGGAGCGCGTGCCAGCTTGCTCGCCGCAGATCGAAGCAGCCCTGCTATCCCGGCTGTGGCCATGCCCACTTCCGATCGATCTTGGGATCTTCACGGGGGAGGTTCGGAAGTGAAGAAGAAGAGGAACTCCTTTCTGGTGTCGAGGGTTTGGATGGATTTTTCGGTTCGTCTCTGCGCCGCGCCCATCGAGTATTTATCAGGGGATTACTCCTATTATTTTTACTTCAGGGCTCTTCTCGGGTCCGGTTCGGAGACGAAATTGATTAACGCACGTTAGCCCAAATCCAATATTCCAATCGGTCTCCTATACAGTACAGAATTACAGATAGTCATAGTACAGTACAGTGCATGAACATGAGTGGCCATAGGTAGGACAATGGCTATGGACGTAAGAAAATTAATCAGTGGCTATGCAGTGCATTAGCAGCAAGCTGAAGCCGGCGATTGGGGGAGTTTATCATGGATCGAAGACGGCGGCGCCGCACTTGCACTTCCATCCGACGGGCTCGTAGTTGGCGCACTGCGGGCGGAGCTGCCCCTGCGGCTGCGGCGCGCGCACCTGCACGGCCGTGCACGGCGCGCAGCCGCCGCACTTGTGCTCGCAGAACGGTGGCCTCGAACCCAGCCTGCTCAGCTGCTGCTCGTGCTCTCCTCCGCCGGCGGCTCCAACAATCTGATGAACCAAGCCCGCGTCAGTGTACAGCTAGATGCCTGCATTGTGCATGTGCTGGCAACCCACAGAGATACGCTGCAATGGCGAACGCAGCAATGCAGCATCGCAGGGAAAGAGGTGTGGGGAAAGTACCAGTGATGAGTGCGAGTGCTCTGTGACGTGCGCCAGCTCCTGCCCGCCTGCATCTGAAAAACGAAGGACCCGTTGATCAGACAAACGAAGTATCCACGATCTCACATGGGAGTTCAGCACCTCACCTTGGGACATGGCATTATTCAGAAGAAGCAGGAGGAAGAAGAAGAGGAGCCAACTCGCTGTGTTCAGCCTTTGCAGACGACGAGCAGCAGCTCCCCGCATCACGAAACACAGCTCCAGCAAACTGCAGAGGCCACTCATTGCTCTCTTCTTCGCAGCTGCTAGATATCTTCCACTTGGGGTCTGCACACTCCTCCTCAGTTGAGAGAGAGAGACCCCTCTTCCTTCTCTTTGTACTAGTACTCCTAGTAGGACCAAAAGGTTCGTGCATGTGGCAAAGCGGCCAAGCGGATGCGTGCACAGCGATTGTCATCGTGGTAATGGCAATGGTCAGGTCCCCCATGACCTCGCATCGTCTCAGAGAGTTCGCCCGTGCTGCCGCAGCGTCAAAAGGCTACGCGCCAGGGACGAGCTGGTTTCAGAAACCGCGCAGGCTTTATCGAGCCTGTGCACCGCGCAGCAGAAAGTTGCATGGACTCGCCTTCGCATTAGCCACGGCAGTTTTACTCTGAAACAGGAACAGGACAGGAGAAACTGTAGCTCAACGAGTTCTACGTTTCCGCTGCTCCACTTTACACTAGTACTTTTATCAAAGCAGTACTGGTAGATGACGGTAAACAGTGGAGCAGATTTCAGTGCGCTTCGGTAGATCCTTTGGCGTAAAATTGTGAGTACGAATGCGTTTAGCCATGTAGAAAGAGGCAAAATTATCGTGGCATAAAATCTCCTTCGATTGATCATCAAAAGGCAGAAGCTGACCACTGGAAGTTCAAGTTTCGTTTGGTCAGAAAAGCACAGCAGAATCAACTTTCTTCCAAATTCAAGCATCATCAGCTGTCCATATTGCACCTACAGGCTACAGCAAAATTATATTACAGGCGATAGTTACAGAATTACCACTGATTTCTTCATAATACACCTAGAGTAAGCACTGACCCTGTACAAGCTAAAATACGCATAACTACGAGCAGCAATGACCTCCAAAAGATTGATTGAGCATGGAGAATATATGGCGATGTTCCACTGTCGAAATTTTGAGGACATGGACATTAGCTATCAAAATGGAGGACCGGAGAACGGTAATAAGGAGTCGGTCGTTCATCTCCTGGCTCGAACGGCTCTTACTTTTTTTGAAGGTCAACGGCTCCGATTGTCGTGGACGATGAAGACGATGAACGGGCCGACCTATCATATTCCTCCTTGTCCTCGCTGAATGCCTTCTGCAGCACGTCCTGCAAGTCATGAAACCGCCTCTTCCTCTCGATGGAAGTGTCTCTTCCGAGCGAAGCCAACTCAGTTTCATCATCCATGATCTTGTCCAGTACATTTGAACAGCGTGGGAAGAAGCGTTTCCCAAGTTCCACTGGTACATAAATTCAGCTCCAATTAGTCCAGATCCACAACCTTACTGTTACAAGCTATGACTAGTATTCAGTATTCAGACAACGTGAGTGGTCATCCTCAAAGAGAAGAGGAGGAGAAAAATGTCCATGATTAACAGAATTATTGGGAAGTTATAAAGCTGTAATTATTCAATCTGCATACACCTCACAATGCAGGGGCTGGGATAAGTTTCCTCGAGTTTTTTTGTCCCTAAAAAAGACACTAGTAATTCACCTAAGAGGCGAGCAGAAACTAATGTTTCATTTTTCTATCAGAAGTGACATGATAAAGAGGTCAAGTTCTTCCAGAATATAGATCATATGAAGATTTTACGGTTAAAAAAAAAGGCAATTTGTGTCACCTGTTTTAGAGAGGGCTCTCATGCGAGCTAAGTGTTCTTCCTTCATTACAAAAGGAGCGTCATTTAGATCAACAGCTGTCAGCTGTATGTCAGGATGATTTGCACTGGAACCATGGTTGAATTCCAAAGTTCCATCCACTTGAGCAATGTCCATGGCTACTCTCGCCTCCATGGGAAACATTATCCTCGCCAAAGCAACTGTTGAACATACAAAATAATTATATGAAGGCATAGTATTCGTGAAAATGAAGTTCAGAACAGTAGTCAGTAAACTGCTAGTGCTCTGGGTCTGATTTTACAGATTCTGGAAACTGGATATTACCTCGGTTTTCAAGATACAGCAACTTCCCACGCAGACTGTCGCCTGCCAGTGCAAGAGAGACCGATGCTTCTCCAAGTTGTGGATCTCTTCTCTCAGCTTGCTCTAGTATCTCAATACATAGCCTGTCCTTAGGAGAAGGTTTTCCTTCGTCAGTCTGCCGAAAATAATCCCCATGTTTTGTAAGCCTCTTGGAAATCTGCACTGCTTTTTTGTAGTCAGATGTAAGATCTGATGGTCGAGCTCCCTTGGTCAAAAGTGATACAATGATTTTAGGTTCCCTTCTTATTGCCGCAATATGAAGAACTGTGTAGCCTCTTGGGTTCCTATGATTAACATCTGCAAGTGCGAGATCCAGGAGCTCTGTAGTAATTTTTGAATCACAGTGTTCCACAGCATAGTGCAATGCATATGAGTCGTCAAGATTTGTCTTCCCTTCTTTGAGCAACATTCTGACTAGCTCCACATCGTCAGAGTCGAGGGCTCTGTGTATCCTCCTCACATGTATGTTAGGAAAGCCCTTGTCTTCAGGTGAAACTAATCCGAGACTAAGCCGTGATTCAACAATTAGTTTGATAACATCTTCAGGCAATGACTTCTCAAGAGTAATCATATCAAGATTTGACTGAACAACAATCTCAAGGCATCTCTCAAACAGTTTCATACAAGATTTCTTGCATAAGTTGGCAACAGATAAGATCAATGGGAAATTATCTACTTCCACCTTATCAAGGACGTCAAGGAGGCGACGCTGCATGAAAAAGTCGAGAACACTTAGCCTTGAAATGGATTGATAACTGCGAAATAAAGTAATTATAGCATGAATTCTTGAAATAGAGCTAAGCTAGGTACTAACAAACACTCACTGATCTTGCCATGAATTCTTGAGATAAATCATTCAGTTTTTTTTTAAAAATAAGAATGTAAAAAGTAAAAACACCTCCAAACTACACTTGGGATTTATGGAATTCCTTCTATAAAATACTGTTTGACATGAAGCAGTTAGTAGATAAGGCAGGTAGGTAATAAGAACAATTAAATCTTTGCAACATGCCTGTATACAAAGTACACTAGAAGATATTCCAATGCTTTGCATATGCAGACCATCTCAAACCCAAATCAGACAGACGTTAAAAGTGGACAGAGTATTAGGACTACTGGGCTCTACCACCGCCTTCGAAAGAAAAAACTAATGATGCTAAAGAAAATGGAGAATGATCAGTAATATTCGAGTATTAGTGCTCTTATTTGTTTCAATACTTGAGCAAGTTTTTCAGAGCAGAGTAAAGCTCGCCTTGTATATTACAAGATACTCCTCCGTTCTTTTATTCCTGTCGTTCAGACAAGTTTGGTGGTTCATTCTTAGGTTCAGACAAGTTTGGTGGTTCATTTTTAGGTCATTCTTCCTGTCTGAAACATCACGATTGTCATACTGGAGCAGTAGCAGTGAAAAGAAAAATAATGCTGCGATGGTAACTTTTCACCATTATTATTTTAGAGCATGGTTATGCATGCAGTGTGCATGTGTTGTGTTGTTTTTGGACACATGATTCTCTTGCCTGTTTGAGAAAAACTTTTTTCACCATTATATACAGAATGTTCCTGATTTCAAGTTTGTTTCAGCAAGCTTTGTCTCCATTTTCCACTGGTCTGTTTTGTTTCCGTGTTTCACTCATGATTGTACACAATTCGAGCATTTCTGCACTCGATGCTTTAAAAAGAGGCTTTCCTTTTGATAACGGCAGAAAAACATTCGATGCAGGTGGATCATTGGTCTATGATTGTGAACTTTGTTTGTATAAGCATTGTGCAGCTTTAGCGTAGAACTGTGCAAAAGATCGTGTGCAGCATTGAGCCATGGTGGTTGAGCAAACTGAACAGGGGAAAGGTTTGGACTGAATGGGACTGAGGAGGAGTTGTGATGCGGTGCTTCTAGAGCAGCTTTCACGAAATCGTGGCGTGGGTACGATGCAGACACAAAGTAGTACTAAAGGAACTAAAGAAGGGGTCGGGGGAATCTGGCCACTGGCGAAGCTAGGTGAGCTTACCCTGGTGCACAGGCACCACGGTCCAACATGAATTTCACTTGCAATCATCCCATTTTTACCTTATGTGCACAACCTTAGCTCAAAAATATGATCACTAATGCCGTTTCGGAGGCCTGTCAAACAAGATGTGCACTCGGGTCGCTCGAGCTTTAGCTTCGCCACTGAATCTGGCTAGAAGCAGTTCGATTTCCACAGGATGACAGGAACAGGAAACCACTAGAGACAGCACAACTAAGCTCGTGCACACGTGCAGACAGTTGACAACAACAGACAGCACAACTTGTCCATGGAGCACTTGGCCAGTCACTGTACTGTACACAATCAGCATTGCAAGGGCCAAGTTGCAGCGGTGATGAGCGCTATTTGAAGAATAATCCGATGAAAGGAAACGTGTCTTATCTGATTCAAGATTTGCATAAGCTAGATGATGTGATCTCGTTCCTAATTTAAACAAACATTAACGCGCGCAACAGCAAAGAGGGATTACTAGTACCATTAAACACCTGAACGGTTGCAAGCACGCAGTAGGAAATTAACAACAACAAAAAAAAGGGTAGCAAGAAGCCCGAGCCAACGAAGTATCTTGACGGGGTGAGAGAGTGAGGCGGACCTGGAAGAGGTTGGTGAGCTCGGCGACCTGGAAGGTGCAGGCGGCGAAGAGCACCTGCGCCATGAACGCGACGGCGGGGCGGCAGCCGACGTGCGCGCAGCCGTCTTCGTCGACGCAGACGCAGGCGGCCTTGGGCAGGTCGGCGACGCGGCCGGAGTAGAGGTACTCGATCACCAGCAGCAGCGCCTCGTGCCCGACCTCCACCTCCTCGCCGACCAGCTCCCTGAGCTCCACCACCCTGTCCTCCCCGTCCGCTTGGTGGCGGCGCGCGAAGAAGTCGCGCAGGAAGGGGCTGCGCGCGCAGAGCACGCACCGGTGCACGCGCAGCTCCGGCGCGCCGGGCGCCGCGGCGAGGCGCGCGTCGGCGAGGAATCCGAAGTCGTCGGGGCAGCGGAACGCGGCGGCGAGGTTCTCGGAGAGGCGGCGCAGCGCCTGCACGTCGGCGGCGTCCGGCGGCGCGCCGTCGACCGAGACGCTGTCGGAGTCCGGGGACGCGACGGCGGTGACCTGGCTGTCCATGGGCTCCATCATTGCCGCCGCCGCCGCGCTTTGGGGCGGTGGTGGTGGGAAGAAGGAGAAGGCGCGGGGAAGGCGAAGAGCGTGGAGGGAGGAAGCCAGGAAGGGGGCGCACGGAAAAGGATGGAAGGATTAGTAAACGGCGCGAGTGAGGATGATCTTGCATTTTGGCCCCTTGTTCCTTGGATTTCGCGGCTGCCTCCCGCGGTTGACCGGCGTAATCCTTGTCATCTTCTGCTGACACGCCATGAATGAAGCCAAGTACCCATGTCTATCCATTGATGATCCATATCTGTCACCGATCGGAAGGTACGGTCTACTTATATCTGAACAACTGGGGTGAATGGGGTTCGCGTGATTTGTTTCCTTCTATCAGAGAGTAATTAAATCTGTTTCAGGTGCAGCTTGAATAGTTTTGTTGTTTCTACTTACTGTAGTAATACTAGTCCTCTTTGCAATGTGACATTCAAGGTTGTAGTACCATGAATGAACGATTTTATTTGCACTTCCAAAAGTCCTGATGAATCCCTTTTTTGTAAGAAAAGCTGAACTGTCGTTTTCGGTGGAGGGCGCATTTGCCGGGAGCTGAAGGATGAATCGGCAAAGTACGTAGAAGAAGCTCCATATGAAAGGGACAGGAGCAGAGCTTTTTGCACCCGGACATGAGGGAAGCCAAACCGCTCCGGTTCAAGACAAAGCGTAGCCGCGTCGGAGCGAGGAAGATAAGCTTCCCCTCCCGTGTAAATAATTGGCGTGGGCGGTGCTGTGATCCGTATCCTAGTCTCTACTAGTACTCCCTTTTCTGCCAACCGTGCTGGTGGGGCCCCAACCCAGCCGGTCCCTAAACTAAACGAGTTGCTGCACAGTACCCTACGTGGTTTAGTCGAAACAAGGCATGCCCCTACGAGATACGCCTGGCCTAACACTAGATTTTAGCCCACTGTTTTCCACTTCATCAATCATCATCATCAGTATTTTAATGGACGGCACGTCGGCTACATGCAGGACCACGGGCCACGACAACAAACCCTGTCCTGCGTTGCCTCTTCCGGCATGGCTAAACGCACACTAGGCACCTTTGATTTATCAGCCATTTTCATAAAACAAGATGTATCAACCACCGCAGCTGGTATCTCAGAGCACTAGTAATTGATTAACATCTGTATCGGTATGAGCTTGACGGGGACAGTTCCGGCGGTTATCTAATGCTCCCTGGACCTCTGCACCTTCCAAGTAGTACTGGTATAGTATGATTTTGAGTGGGTGGATCACAGCTACACATTAGGGTCTCCGATGAGAGATATCTATGCCTATTGCCTTTGAATCTCTTGAATCTTGTAGCATGCGGCAAGAGCATTCATTTAGTGCTCGGTTGGTTAGTTGCAGCGTGTATTTTTTTCATAGAGTATATATATAGAGTACGTAGTTCCTGACTTGTGGCTTGAATCGAGTCCGTCCGTCCTCTTGGTCATGCCCTGCCGTTAACCGTTTCCCGGCAACTATTCCACTGTGATCATGAGTGCTTTCTGTTCTTTCTTCCTATGTTGACTGCGGTGGCACCACGTGCCTGCATCAGAGACCATCGAAAAAGGCAGTACTACTCCCTCCGTCCAAGAATATAAGTATTTGTTGACTTTCCGATTTCACGTTTAATCATTCTGTCTTATTCAAAATATTTATGCAAATATAAAATTAAAGAAGATATATTTAAAACATACCTAGGAATAAAGTATATTGTAACAAAATAAATAAAATTTTAACAAATTTTTTTAATAAAACGAATAGTCAAACATAACATGTGAAAGTCAACAAATCGCTATATTTCCGAATGGAGGAGTAGTAACTTTCAAGTATTCCATCTACCCGGGTCGTGAACTAGATGTGACCACGCACGCGTTTACTCCAATTTTGGCTATAATCGATATGTAGAGCGAAAGCTTGATGGTTTGAACACGATAATCATTAGTCGTAATGGCCGGGTCAAAGTCAGAGTCAACGGTACCAACGACGTGCTTGCCTCTCATCACGCGGAGCGTGAGCGGGCCCGCGAGTGTTTAGTTTTGTTTAATATTCGATGCGATTCTTGTTAAACTCACCTGTACTACTGGACTGTCGGAGCGCATCGATGCTGGGATTCGAGACGGTGCACCGCACCTGACCGGGATAACATCGCAGGAATCTGAACCCCCTGCCAGGTGTTCACTCGCACTGTCTTCTGAACTGAACTGAACTTGCAGCTGCAACAACTCTGCCATAGGATGGAAAATTCCTGAGCCAGTCATATGATGGCTGGCATATGCTTTGACAAAAAAAAGATTAACGAGGTGTCAAGGGTGCTAGTGGTTGCATTTCATCCCACTTGGCACGGCCCACTTGCGCCTACCGCGCACGTGGATGCCAATGGGCAAACTGCATCTTCAGGCTCCGCGAGCGATAGAAAACTGCCAAAAAGCTGGATTGTTTACGGCACGGTCCCTGTCATCTGTGATTTTTCAAAGCCGCACCCATACCTTCTGACACGTGAGAACCGAGAGCAACCACCATGACCCGATCCACCGTTTTCGGGCGACAAAGATGCCTCTGCTTGCGACGCACAATATGATATGAATCCCCTTTTTCTATTCGCTCGTAATGACAGAAACGCATCGGGGGAATGACACGTTCGGTATCCATCGATCCAATAGCCCAAGTAGAGGCCACGTCCACGTAGCAACTCCGAACAGAATTGAAGGTGCCGCGAGCTCGCCAAGAGCCCACTGCAAGGCGAGGCCCGTGTGAGACTGGACCCCATGACTGAAAGGCCCACGACGGAGAAGGCCCAGAGACGTCAGGGATGCGTTTCTACTAAAATGTTGTAGATGGATATTGGTAATCCATAGTGCTATCCACAATTAATATCCAACAAAATGTAAATCACCAAATCTAATACCATTATATAAAATTCAAGGTTACAACTATATATTTTGTCACACTATTTATGTTGCTGTGACATCCCCACCTCGCGGAGCGAGAGGGGTTGTCGAACGAGGATCGTATCGGGAGACATTCGACGAAGCGAACGTTCATTGCACATACGTTAACGATACATCTACCATTTCCTTATACATATTTGTGTTACATGAGTGACATATTCTACATCTGAAGTTAAAGTTATTATTATACATAGAGTTCAAAATTCAGATTTCAATACATATACAATGAGCGGAAGCGTAAAGATAATCTCGACGATGGTTGCCTAAAATGTGACACATCAGCCCGTAGATGTGCCCATTCTTCTCGACAATCTCACCTGCACAAAAATGTTAACAACAAAGCCCTGAGTATCTAATATACTCCGCAAGTTTTACCCGACAAAAATGGTTTATAAAACCGACTCCTAGTATGCGAGGGCTGACCGGGTTTGCTGGAAATAGCCAAAAACAGCACCTATGTTTTTCTGAAATTTCAGGTTTTAGCCATATTCAACGGGTTGGGACGTGAATATAAATTTAGTGAGCATTTCTAACAAAACATGGTTGCAATACATGAAGTAATTCTTCAAAATCAGCAAGCTTCTTCATCATATTCTCTTTGTTACTACGATGTAATCTGCTCGAGACAAGTGGTACTCATCACCGCGAGGGACGGCGATATATATCGATTTACACCCTGCAGGGAAACCCAAATGCACGACATACGCACCATTTAAGAACACGTATGGCCACCTTTCACAAGATTATCATAGATATGAGCCGGGTCCGCCCTCCGAGTGTGCATTCCACATGCAACCACGAGTAGCGTCGGGTCCAAGGGTAATAACACATCCTCCATCTACTCACAAACCCGTGCATCCACCGTGACCAACACTTTGCACAAAGGGTGGAGTGACCGTCCAACACTACGACTCTTAAGTTACATCAGTTTACCAACTCCCATACGAAGGTATGCATTTGGTACACAACTCAATACTTGCTCGCGGAGTCACAACGAACGGTCCTTGACCGACACGCACGGGGCTATGGCGAACAAGGGCCAACCTTGTCACCGCATCCTACACATGCTCTTCCCCGTACGGTCTCCAATTTAATCATGTGAGAGGTAACAATATTTGAAACCTAAACCGAGAGGTCTCCTAACCACTCGGTGTTGCTACCGGTGACTCATTTAAGCATAGCCATTCTATCGAAAAAGATTATACCTATCCAAAGACCATAGGCAATAGGGATCATAATGCAACTAGGGTTGCGATCAACTCCTAAACGTAAGTGCACAATACATAAACATAGACATATGTGAATTTAACCCAAAAACTAAGCAAGTGGGATTATGCACCGGGGCTTGCCTTGGGACGGGTCGAAGTTAGCACTCTCAACCAAGTTCCATTCAGCGGGATCCTTTTCGCGATTTCTTTCTCCGATCGGGGTCCCTATATGGTAATGCATGATGTGAGTATGGATGCATACACAGATATTTTGTTCATGGAACTTTCTCAATAACGAAATCTAATGCAATGTTTGCATAAAATAAATATGTTCATGTGGGGATGAAGATGATTTCTTATGATGATAATTTATGCAGGATATGTCATGGGGACAACCTTCTAATTAAAAGAAACAGAGACTGTATCATAAAAGCACATGCTCTAGGTTGAAAATGAAACACGATTATGGCAAGTAGTTTGTATAAGACTTAGCTAGTGTACTATATGGCAACATGAGCATGGCATATGATGTATTGAAGATAAACCTATATGAACTACCTTGCTGCCATGTACACGAAAGGGGCACGGTAGATGATGATCATGCGTGAAGTGCAAAGCTTAACGTGAATTATGCACATAATGGTATATGGCAATACATGAGGCAATGATTATGACTCAACATTCCTAAACATGAATTTTATGGTAGAACATGATTTGCTCATGAGCAGCACCAGAAATAAATCATATGATATTTTTTTTATGCATTTTTCCTAATTAAACCTTTATAGGCAAATATGTGCTATCTAAGCATATAATGATAAATATGATGAAAATATGTACGAATGTACAAAGGCATGTACCAGAGGGTCCAATATGTTATGTCAAGTGCTCATGTAAAATTTTTTTTGTTAAATTTTTACATTCTTCAAGATTTAAATATGGGTTTTAAAAGCATAACAAGCTGCCATTTCCTTGTACATAAAACTTTATTTTCTTCCACAGAAACCTAGGTAAAACATTTGACCATTGCAAAGTTCATGTTTCAAGTATTCCAAAACATTTTAGTTTGCATTCTTCTCATTTTTATTTTGGGAGATATGAATTTTTAAGTTTCATTCAAAGTTCAGGGTTATTTACAGTTTTTCCACTGTTCGTTTTAAACAGAGAAAATGGCTTGGGGTTTGTGCAGTGTAGAGAACACAAGAGAGGTTAGTTCGAGTGGGAGAAGCTTCACCTTGGAGCAAGGAGGGGTGTCATGGAGGAAGATGGTGTGGAAAACAACCGAAAGATGGAATTCATCACGGATGGTGCTCGATCCGGTGGACGGCGGCATCAAGAAGCTTAATGCCCCCGGTGAGGCTGTGACATAATGGGTGGGATAAGCAGCAAGTTTGTACAGGCTAGTTGAGCACACGTTCTTGCAGAATAATAATACTAATAAGATTGGACCAAAGCTCACTAGCTTGCTGAGGACAGTGAGGGGCTCAGGAGCGGCCATAAACACCGTCCATCTTGCTGCCCGTTGGGGAAGAAACCGAACTGGTTATTTTGTGGTGCTCAGTGGGGTGCTAGGAGCATGGAGGATGGCAATGTGCTGCTGTGCAAGGTGGCTTGCAGGGACTTCCTCCGGCCCTCTTACATGGCAATGACTATTGGTGGATGAAGAAAGAAGAAAGTTGAAAATGGCAATGACTTGACTCAAGCCTTAGCATGCAAGGAAAGGGAAAAGGAGGAGGGAAGGCAAGGCTGTGCCTGCGTGGTGCTGGAAGCTTGGCGGAGAAGTAAAATAGAGATGAGATAAAGAGAGAAAGGTGGGTCCCATGTGGTTGAAAAATGTGTCCCTTCTACTGTTGCAGTCAAGGTGAGGTCTTCCTTGTCGAATTAGTACCTGCCAATTTTTGTGGTGGTGTAGAATGAAATTTGGGACAACTTTTATATAGAACTTTTCTTGAGATTCAGCCTAGAATAATTAATAAAAATCCTACACCAGAATATGTTTTCTGCTTTTTACTGAATTTGTATAGGGCTATTTAACATTTACTAAAAATTATGGTAACATCACTAAAATTCCTATTTTTGAATACCCGTGATGATTATGTAAAAATATTGGTATGGTTATGTTAACATTTTTTTTTAAGTGTATGCATAATAACCTATAGGAAATGTTGAGAGCACTTGCATTATGAGTTAAATATTGCAATATGGCTATATGTCATTCTATGCACATTTTAACATAGCAACTTATAGAAAGTAATTAAGAAATAAAACATTTCTAAATACAATCCCCATGATGAAACATGATTTTTTTATGATTGAGCACCAAAAGCAAATATGAATTTACATAAGCCTTTCCTATCATGCAAGTACGAGTGCACCATAATGTGCTTTAACCAAAAATGCTAAAAATTATTATGACATGCTGAACTGCACCGAGAGACATGTGTGCTATGATGATTCATGCCAAATTAAAGAGTATGTTCAAATTTTTACTAAGTTTGTTTTACGAATTTGCTTCGATTCAAGTCTGTTTCAGCCTTAACGTGCGGCCTACTTAAGGAGCTTAAAATTTGAATTGTTGCTATAGAACTTGGGTGAACCAAGTAGGGTTATGTAAAGTAAGTTTTCCAAGGATTACAACGGATGTTCATTTGTCTCATTTGGATTTGTATATCACAAGTTCGCGCGCGGGAGGAAGGGGCGCGCGGGCTAGAGAGCACTAGTGAGGTCCGGGGAGTGCGCCTCGGGAACCCATGGCCGGAGAGGCTCACCATGACCACGTCTTGACGTGAAGGCGGAGGACGACGGCGGACGGCGGCGCGGCTCTACGGCGTTCTCGACGAACCACTGCACAAGACGGATGGCCAAGCTCACGGGGTGTTGGTTGATGCCGAGAGGAAGCTATCGGCGAGAGGAATCGAGCGATGGCTCACCGTAGGAGAGGGGCGGTCAACAATGGCGGACGGTGGTGCCGACGAGGAAAGTTGAAATCCTCTCGAGTTGCTTCGAGGGGTGGAGTTGGGCTTGCTCGGGGGAGCTGCTCGGGGATGGGGCGGAGCTCGTGACGCGCTGGAGTGAGGATGAAAGGAGCTAGAAGTGAGGGGCGGCGGGTAGGTTTTGCCCGGGCGGCGGCGGGGAGCTTCTTTTATGGCGCCGATGGACGGCGGCCTTCTCGCGTGGAAACGACGCAACCATGACGATCACCGACGCGTGGAGCGGCGCTGTGCAGGAGGACGGCGGCCTGTTCGGCCGGGATGGGCACGAACGCTGATGGGCGGCTGCCCGGTGGCCCTGGGCTACTGTGCGAGCTCTATTCCGGGAAGGTTCTTCCTATTTACGCTTTTGCCACTCTGCACTGTTTCTGTTTTGATTCATTTAAAAACCTCCTGCTTGGTATTTTTGAAAACCAAAATTTGTACAGGTTTAGCAAGACATATGGAACAAATTTTGTTATTTGCAAAAGTCTTGATTTGGCTTGCAGAAATTTATAAAAATCAAGATCAAAGGATGTTTCATGAGCTGAAATGATTTTCCTAGGGCAGTGTGCCAACACAAAAAATTTGGCAAAAATGTCCTAAATTCTTATTTTGATCTCCTCTACAAGGATCTGCAAAAATATCGACATACTTCGGTTGAGGATCATTTAGTTTTAATTAGTTGGGTTTAAACTGCATTTAAATTTTAAGATTTTCAAATACTCTAATTCATTATTTCGCGTATTCACTCCCTTAATTAGTGCTCAATTCCTGCACTTAAGGTTTTGACACTGCTTACGTGCTATTATGTGACATGGGATGTCACAGTTGCCTTAGAATTTGTTTAGTTTCAGAGGTTTTGTCTAATATCCGAACTATCCGTATTTTCACATCCACATATAACAGAATCATACATATCTATATTATCACAAGGTACATTCCTATGTTTATATATTGACACAAGAAAAGAATGTACTTATCGAGTAACACTTATTTTTATTATTATTTTCTACATTGCATGGATGGGGTTACCACTACAGCAGCGTGCTACTATGCTCTTGCCACCTGTAACATATAGTAGTATCACTATTAGTTTATATAAAAATATTAAATCTCACTACAAAAAGAAAGGAAAAAATGTGACAGGTTGGTGATTTGTATTAGTTCAAAATGGGTCATTTCTTTGTAAATGTGTGTATTACAAAATAAACAAAGAAATAGCGTAGATACAATAACATGCGCAATGGGCATGCATATATAGATCAACTAATGCAGAATACGTCTTTCCCATAAGCTACAGTTACAGAAGAAGCTGAGTACCGACTAATTTATTATATATTAACTTAATTATATGACACGGTTAAGACCTTTGCTAATTAAATGGTATATAAACGGTAAAAAAATGCTACCTTGGTCTTGTTTTTCTTCTTCTCACGAAAGATGAAAAGGTACATTAAACTACCCCATATAGACGTGGTGTCCCATATGAACTGCATAAGCAAAATATGGTTAACTAGCTAGTACAAAAATTTGCTCCACGGGTCGAGAGTATCATTTACTATTACGGAAAGAGCATAAAAAACAACACAAAGCAAATATAATATACTGTTTTCAGCCACTATTATTAACTTTGCTCTTATTATTACATACTTGAACAATTGTACTAGCTAGTATAGAATTATATACTCCTCTATGTTTTCTGTAAAGTTGTAATAAACAAGATACTTATGGCAAAATTTTAGTCAAAAGAAATGAGTCTGTAACATGTGAAGTATTGACATGACAAACCACAACTATGATCAACAATCAATATAGCCGAATATAGCTGTTAAAAAGAACTATCGCTAAATTATTTTTAGTGCTGAATTCCGCTAAGCCCGGTATATGAGGCTATAGCCTTGTTTTTTAAGCCTGACGCTAAATGGCTTAGCTGCTAAATAAAAGACGGGCTAATTGCGTTTTAGCCATGAATTTCAGCTCTAATTATGAAATAGCCATGAAAATCCAGATTTTGTGATTTAGCCACAACTTTTCTCATCCGAACCAAACTTATGCCACAAGACCGTTTACTACGCGTAACAGTGTTAACTTGCGAGTACAAAGACGAGATTGCTCTTTGCGATTTTACCATGATTTTGATAGCAAAAATTATGCTTCTACCATTGTTTTGACATGAAACATTATAACAAATTTTGAACAACAAAACAGGATAGACCAAGCAAACTGAGATCCCTTTTCAATGAAAATTTTGAATTTTGATCAAAATTTAAAATCTTGATAGAACTTTTGTAAAATATGGAATGAAATATTAACATAATTTTGGCAGCATTTCACTTTTAATTTTCAATGAGGATGCATCTTCATACAATATTCAGAGCTAAGCTGAACCGACGGCGAGTACAAACTTGTGGGAAATGGTAGGTTCAAGCTGGGAAAAGTTATGGCTAAATCACAAAATCTGAATTTTCATGACCATTTCATAATTAGAGTCAAAATTCATGGCCAAAACGCAATTATCCCATAAAAGAAAGGTGATTTTTCTCACGTACGACCAGACTAGAGCGATCAACCGCATCGATGGGGTAATCGCAGCCGAGAAGAACCTGGCAAGGCGCGGATCCGAGAAGCGGTCCCGACTACGAGCCGAACTTTGACGGCCGACGCGGTGTTCTTGTGCCGGACATGCAAACCGGCCGGGGACGGGGAGAAGTCGCGCGCTCGTGTTGGTGTTTGTCCTTACCGGGACATTGGTAAGGCCTCGGCGAGGATTAGGCGAGCCGGGGATGATGAGGAGGAGGACGCCGCCGCCGCAACGAGACGAGACGCCATTGTTCCGACGAATTCGGTGACTTCTCTCGCAACATGCCTTTGCAGAGTCGTCCAGCCCATTTAATAAACAGTATTGAGCCGAAAGTTCTGGGCCGAGGTCTCCTTTTGTTTTCTGATTACCGCATCGTGGACCGCGCGGACGGGCCAAGGAGATCTCGGACAGGTGCAAGCGAGAGCGAAACAGAAAGCCTTTTACGAGCGGACAATCATGCTATTCCAGTTCTACTGCCGTTCGAGAAATGGTGAGACGAGACGTGTCGCCCACAGTCGCGGCTGTAGCATGGATGGATCAGAACAAAGAAACGGGCCGACACGCCTGATTCGGAAGTTTCGAATGATGACGATGACGGTTAGTACGTTTCCTCAGGAGATGCGACGGCGCGGTAGGTGACGAACGATTAGGCTGACTGGGCAGTGGTTGGAGAGGGTCCTGCATACTCACGTGTGGGGTTCCTATACATACTAGTAGTTGCTACTCGGATAGATGACGATGCTAGAGAGCTCTTAAGCATAATCTCTCTAGCATCATCACCCTGTAATCTAACCTCTGTCCTCGCCGGGCCCATTGGAATTTCCCCATGGGATGGGCGGATGCCAAGCTAGGCCAGAAAACGATATGATGGTGGTTCATCAGCAGTGTGCAAGGCGATGACGTGCGACCAGATGATGTTTCCCGCCTTTTATTGAGCAGCACAATAATTCTATTTTCGATGGCCCATGCATGATTGGTAGTAGTATCTGGGTTGGCCTAGCAACGCACAAACAGTAAGTACGCCAAGTCAAATGGAATTAGAAACGCCTTTGCTGTCATCCCGATCCCTTTCCTTCGTGTTAAAGGGGCGATAAGGTTGAGATAACAATGATTAGGTTTTTTTCCAGGTTGATAAGCTTTGCTCTCCTGAAAAACCGTTCGTTTTTACTGCATGCGCTGGGCCCCTTTAACACGAAGGAAAAAGGGATCTGAAGATGACAGGGGTCCATAATTGTTTGCGGCGAACAAAGGCTCCAGGTGTTGTTCAGTGCACGGATTGGAGGACGACCCTGCGCGCGGGCCCGATTGATTTCTTTCAGCTGTCAGTTGTGCGTACGTCCTGTCGGAGCGAAGCCCGGATCTGAACCGATCGCCGAGCCGCAACCACCGCCACAGAGAGAGGTTTGACCTGTGGAGCTAATATTCCAGGGAGATTCGTGGAAGATTCACGGATTCTCAGGACCAGGGATCCATTCCCTCCTCCCACCCAAACCAATGGCCATCGCTAGCACAGGCCAGAGTGAGTCGTGGAACATGAGGCATGCATTCTCGTGACGATGACGGCTCCGCAGCGAGCACCACTACATACAGCCACCTATCTATCTATTATCTATCTATCAATCTGCTGGGTTGGATCATCAGTTAGTGCTGCAAATCACAACTGGCCGGTATAGTAAATAAAGGCGCCCTTTCCACCAAAAATCGTCGATCGTCGCCGGCCAGCCTGCCCCCGGCCCCCGGATAAGAAAACTACGGCCATTAGTTTCGAGAGCACCGGCAGGCGCGCGCGGCGGTGGCAATGCGTAACCAGATGGGCCACTTCCGCCACCACCTTCCACTCCACGAACCCCACTCCCGCGTTGGAGCGAGAAATCAAAAACTTGCTCCTCACTAAGATACTTTTTATCTTTATATATATATTTATATTATATATGTTTACATCTATTGCAAGCGCCAGCAGCTTATTACCAGCGAATTCGTTGGGTTAAAAAGAAAACTAGCGAATTCATCATCGGTGTTGTTGGTGGCGGGGGCTAAAGTAGCGACATCAAAGCTGTAGTATATGTCAGCCGTGACGATATTTGCTTGCATGCTACTCCTTCCTTGCCGTTTCAGTTT
Organism: Chloris gayana; assembly: GCA_031894775.1. Taxonomy (NCBI): domain Eukaryota; kingdom Viridiplantae; phylum Streptophyta; class Magnoliopsida; order Poales; family Poaceae; genus Chloris; species Chloris gayana. Next base: position 126,221 of record JAUNZO010000290.1, on the reverse strand, counting down.
TTTTAGTGACACTTTATAAATTTTATTATGATAATAACTCTCATAGTTAACGGTGCGAAGTAACTTCTATTATGGACACGTGTTGGACCACACCACGTTGATCAATATAGGGGCGAAGCTTTAGGTATAACGAAATTCCAGAGCCTTAAAAATTTCTAAAGAAGTCCCATAGTTTTTTCTCTCTCTGAAAAACAGGTTTTCACTTCAACACAGGTCATTCACCGGGTAAAGAAGGATGCCCAACTTTACGTGGTTGCGCCAAACACTTAGGTTACTGTCACAGCTAGATAGTCTTGCAATTTACTTAGCTCGATCTAAGCCTTGTAAGACTAAGAAATAACGGTTAACAATAAATAATAGTAATAATAATAATAATATATAGCTCTCATAAGTTATTTTAGGAAGGAAAAAAGTTAATGGTGAATCGTGAGGCATTTATCTTTTCTTCTTGAGATTACACCGTACAACTCAAATACTCATAAATTCTTGTGAACACAGATACACGAGACCTATCCCTACGAGGATTTTTAAATACTGATCCGGCAAATCCTGAAGATTGACGAAGTCACCGCTGGTATCTTGCTTGTCGATGGGAGTGTCGCCTACAAATGAAAGCACAATACCATTAAATCTTAGAAAATTCGCTTCCACGGGGAGTCGAACCCGGGTCGATCTCAATGGGAGTGTCATGAGCATTAAATTTGTTGACATGGCATGAGAGATAAGAGAGGGAGTGTCATGGGATGAGAGATAAGTGTCATCACCATGACCCTCCGAGTGACATGGTTTTTAAGAATTTCTTCTCGATAACTATGCGATGACACTCTCCATCGAGACCGACCTAATACGCACTGTATACCCATTGTTCCCGCTCTAAGCACCCAACTCTCGGGCTTGCCCGCTGTCGTAGGTGCTCGGCCACCTGCGACCGCGCTCGCCCACGCTTGCCACCGTAGGCACCCGACCTACTATGTTTCTAGACGCCATGGACAACCTCTAGGAGCTCAAATCGGCATGGGGAAGGGGAAGAGGGCGGCTAGAGGGTTGGGGATTCGGATCGTTGGATCACGACACATTCATTTGAGACAACAATTAGAAGTGTGGCCGTCCGGGTCCACCGCTGTCTAGCGCGCCGTTGAGTTCCGCTACGCCCGCACCACGCCTTGAACGCCCGTCGTGCACCATGATTGTGCCCCTGCGCTGCCACTCACCGTGCCACATGCGCCTCGATGACCTCATCGACGCGTGTCGCAAGTTGTGCGTACTCGTCGAAATGCATTCGAGGAGAGAGGGTAGCCATGTTTAGCTCGCCTCTCTCCTCCGAGGCAAAACCGCACTGGTGGTTTGCCTGTTGTGTTGGTGAGTGTTTTTGTCATGCATAGTAGCGATTGTTGAGGCAAGGCTGTTGAATTCAGTCTTGGACTTGGTAATTTTATTGAATACCCAATATGTTTTGCAAGTCACGAGTCCGCTTTGAATCAAAGGACGAGATAAATTTAAATTGTAGATATACGGAAGATCCGGTCCCACACTGTTAAACATATGCATGTGTCATAACTTAGGCTAGAGGTCACTGCCTGTATATTTGATTGTGAGATCACTAGTAATGGAGGGAGACTCTAATTTGTCATTAGGCCGGTCTCAATGTAAAGTTTCATCTCACTTGTTTCCAAGAGTGCCACATCAGATTTGAAGATTTAGTTTGATGTATAAAACGGTCTCTCTCAATGTATAGTTTTATCTAACGGTTTCATAGGCAACTTATAGCATTAATTGAATATCTATTTGTTGCATTGAGATTGGTCAAAACGTGTTGGGATGAAACTTTATGCTCTCAATGGGAGTTTCAATGAAGTTTCATACCTATGAAAGCTGTGCCAAATGAGTTTCATCCTTATGAAACCCATTTGCTTAGTTTCATATTAATTGCTATGCCACATCATCTCTTTTGCTTATGTGGCACCTTATTTAATGCTAATGAAACTCTCACTGAGACTGGCCTTATAGCAATGGATGCTGTGAGTTATGACTAGTTCTTAATATCAACCATCTGATCAAACAAATGTAATTAAGTTCTAATCCTTTTCTTATCCTGTAATTGTATCTACTAGAATTGCTGGACAAAAGTTAATATAAAATTAATATGTTTTGGAAAATTGCCTGAAAGCTAGTGCACTTATCTGCAATCAAAATATTCTTCTTTGTCTGCAATTTTCATTGTATTTTATAAAACATAAAGAATCCTAATAATGCTAATTAACTTGGCATAAAGAAGTTGTACTTCTCTTCAAGTACAAATGGAATCAGACATGAGAGGGCTGCTTGATTTGGTCCCCCCACTCCCCCTTCCCATGCGAATGAACCAGTACTAACCACCATCAAAGCAGATCGATTTACGTACGGCCTGGTGTGGTGTTTCGAGACAGGAGAGGTTAGGGGTGTGTGTGAGACGGATTAACATGTGCTTACTCTCGACGACCGATCGAAGGAGACGCCTCACGGTGACGTGTCACATGTGCGCCTCCGAAACGGCTTGACGTACGTGGCCGGCATCCATCCCGATGCGTCGTCGCTCGAGCCGAGCGCTGGTTCTGCTGACCTTTGCTTCGAACGCATGCCGACATCGCGTACCGAGGCGGCGACGAGGGGAGGTAGCATGTAGCTTCCGGGTTTTGTATGACTTGGGTGAGGATTCAATTCGATCGAGGAAATAATCGTATGCGCAGACGGGTACTAGTGGTAAAATGAAGAGAAGAATCAAATCTCCCCCGCGTATTCGAAAGGATCGTGACGAGGTAGTACTGTGCTCGAGACGTGTGTGCACAGAGCGCGTCGTCACTGCCACGCCGGGTGGCGCAGCCTCCCGTGGCGTCAGCAGCGACCGCGACCTGCCACCTGTCAACACCACCGGAGATCCGGGCGGGGAGCGAGGCGCGATACGATACCGACGCGGCCGCATCCGGCCGTCCAACGCTGACGAGTCGGTGGCGCCAAGCGTTGATGCGCGACGCCACCTAGGCCCGGGTGGACGCCCCCGCGCGCCGGGGAACAGCGACGTCAACGGCCGCCGGGCGCGCCACGTGTCGCGCCCGCCCCGGTGCCGTGAGCCCGTGGCCGGCCGACGCGACCGCGCCCTCCTCCTCGCCGTCCACGAGACCAACGGCGGTGATCGCGCATGAGCGGCGCGCTGGCGTCAGCGCCCTGGTATCTCGTCGCGCTGACGCACGCGGCGCGCACTAAGCGAGCGAGCTCCTAGGGTACGACTAGTAGTCCACGGATCCACGGGAGGACTTGGTGGCGCCTGCTATCGTACGCTTCTTGTTTGACGAAGCCCAGTTGGTACGCCAGGTCTCGTTCAATTATTTCCGCCGGAGAAGGAACAATCGTACGACCGGATTCCGATCGGGGCATCTCTCCACGCACGCGGAATCTCGCCTCGCCTCCCCTTCTTCTTTCTGCGAGCTCCATGGCAGCAAAACGTCAATATTCAGAGCGGAGAAGAAGAAAAACAAAATGAAATTCGCAATTCCTTTTCTGGCTGCTCCACAATAATTCGTGACCACCGAGTCCATGTCACTGTTGGATGTGGCGCGGCCCTGTGCTGAATTTAATGGCCTCGCTTCCGGCCCGGCCACGTGACGCAACCCCCGGCCCCACCGCTCCCCGTCACGCCTCGCCTGACGTCACGTCGCCATGTGATGTGCCGCGCCCGGCTATATATCGTGAGCCGGCCTGCTTCCCCGCCTACTACCACTAGCTTCTCCCTCCTCCGGATCCGGCCGCCGAGCGAGGAGAATCGTCGTCTACTATCTATAAGCGAGCAAGGGAGGATGCAGGCTGTGAGCATCCGGCGCGGGCTGACCATCGACCCGGCGGGCGAGGAGGAGGCGCCGGCGGAGCGCGTGGGCCGGCTGGTCCGCGAGAGCCCCGTGGTCATCTTCGCGCGGCGGGGCTGCTACATGGCCCACGTCATGAAGCGGCTGCTGGCGGCCGTGGGCGCGCACGCCACCGTCATCGAGCTGGACGCCGGCGCCGCCGAGGAGCTCGCCGCGGCCGCCGACGCGTCGGGCTACGGCGCCGTGCCCGCGCTCTTCGTCGGCGGCGCACCCGTCGGCGGGCTCGAGGGCCTCATGGGCCTCCACCTCAGCGGCCGCCTCGTGCCCAGGCTGAGGGAGGCCGGAGCGCTCTAGCGAGTAATCTGCCTTGTGCCCTGGCCACTCTGCTTCGCCACACCACACGTTCCCTTCCCCTCCGCTTGCATGTACATACCACGGGCAACAGCTGCTTCAGGACCAACAACAACACAGCCACGTACTGTACACGCCAATAATCAGTGCTGCTACTAGTACAAAACCCACCGCAAGGATGGTTGAGATGCTTGTAACAAACGACGGGGTTTCGATTTGTGAGAAACGGCCGGACCTAAATGTGATTACTTAGGAGTAATAACACTCTGCTTCTCGCTTCCTCTTTATACAGCAGCCCCCTGTCCTCTTCCTCGCTTCTGTTTTGTCCTACACGCTGTGGTGATCGCCGGTGCTTGCTCTCTGGTGCTGAAGTTAACAATTAGTGCTAGTTTGTGTGTAATCTGGCAAGCACACATGATTGGCGCATGACGATCCTGCTTGGAAGCCGATTAGTTTATGCCCGGAAGATAACTTATTAAAAAGCTCTGCTCTCCGGAGTGAGTGGGTATATAATGCACTAATGGAGGGAAGGGACGTCACCACGAACTTAATCGCGACCCTAATGGCCGCTTTACTCTTCCTCCCCAGATTGGCCGGTTGCTTCTCTTCTCGGGCAAGTGCATCTTCTTCGATTCCGATCAAGCTCATCCTCTGGCCCATCTGGACCATCCGTTTTCGCAGGCCGGGAGAAGTCGTGTTCACGCCTGCCGGCTGGCTGCTCAAGTGAAGGGGACGAGTAGCTTGCCAGCAGCGCTGCGTCTGCGTGGCGAGGGAGCACGCGCAAGCGGAGGCGGAGGAGGAGGCGCATGTGCGCGCAGCTTAATTCCCGGCGGCGGCGAAGGGGACGGGATCGCCGGGCGGGCGGGCGGGCACACGATCCCACACTGTTCACCCGTGCACCCCATCCAAACAAACAAAACCGTGGCCTTGTCCCGCTCGCCCCGTCCAGCGATCCAAGGGCTAGTGTGGCAACTACTCAAGGTGCCCCGCCCCGCTCGCATTAATAATGCCCCACTATTTTAATCCCCGCATAATTGGGCTGTCTGCTTCGCCGGACACGTCACCCCTGTCAGCGTGCAACGAGTAAAATTTCCCCGCCTGATTGCTTCCTTGGCATCTAGCGTGCCTTGTAGTTTTATGGAGTGACAGCTGACGTGGATCCCCAAGTCGTAATTAACTGCTACTCCACACATGCAAGCGGCGAGCGACTAGTATATACTACTATCTCTATACTCTAGATGCAGCGGGTGCAGAGTTCAGGTTTGCGAGATCCGAGTCTGATGCCCTTCGTTCTGAATTTCTGACCGGGAAAAGAGCTGGAGGTTCGCCCACTGGTTTCTGTGCGCCGCAATCCGCTGCTGAAGTGCGCTCATCATCTTCGCCTTTGCTTCTAGGTAACCTCTGTCTTGCTGTTTCGCTTCTTTCCCACAAATCGCTTTATTTATTCGAGTATGATATGATCAAACTGTACTTTATTTACGTGCTCATCATCAGTTTTTTAACAGATGAAAAATACTTTATTTCTGCTGATGCATTTCGAAGACGATTTTTTTCCTACGGGCCGGTAAACTTAGTTATTCTACGGGCCTAGGAAAGAGCAGAGAAACGAGGTAATTATGGGCCGAGCTACAGATGGGCTTCAGTTTTTCCTCTAGTCTATATCGGCAAAAATGCTGGAGCGCGAAATCAGACTAGCCTGTGCCTCTTCCTTTCCCCAACACTGCACTGCACCCATGAAGCCCGCAACACTCACACTATAGCCAGCCCATGAAAGTCTAAGACTTCGTTCAGACTCCCCACCCTCTAGGACAGCCCATTATATTCCGGTGAAAATACATGCTGCCACGATAATCATTTCGAAGTACATAAGTGATGACATTTATTTGTATCGGCATAATAAACTGTAGCAGAACATCGTAAATTCAATCAACCATAAAATTGATGAGACCTTGGGAATATATACCAACGACTGTCATATGGCATGAAAAAAAGAGAGAATCAGATAAAGTAGACAAAGGCCTCCAACACGTAATTTTACTCCCTCTATCTGATTAGAATTCTGAAATAAATCATAATAATGAAAATACCTTTATTTTTACCAAATTCATAGAAAATAAAAATAAACAATGGAAAATTTTAATAAAAAACAAAATCAGGCAATGAGTAATTATACTCCATCGATCCTATAAGAAAATTATTACAAGGATTGCAATAATTAAGCTTCTAGTTGCAAGGATTAGCCTAAATAAATTCATCATATATTCATAAAAAGACAGAATGAGGTCGGGGTGAGTCAGTTAGAGAAAACATAGTTGATATGATGCCCCTCAAATAGTGCAGCCAAATTGAGAACAAGTGTGCCGCACTTGCCTACGCATATAAATGAATGCTACACAACTGCCTAATATATGAGAGATTTAAAATACTCAATCAAGTTAGACAATAAATATAGGAGTTTCATTGGGCCAACCATCATTTTTTTCTACATCACTTGCTACACACTTCTAATTATTCTAGCATAATAACCGTATATAGTAATTATATTTGTTACACTACAATTCTAGGCGATGTTATCGCCAAATTTAGCAAAGGTCCCAATTAATCATGAATAGGTCCACTGGTCTAAAATGCATGACAAAATGATCGGAAGAGAGGGTGTGTGGGTGCACAAGCCCCCTTGCCATCTTACGGGCTAGAGATGAGAGACAACTAGAGATCCCACCCCTATGTCATCATGCATTATCCACCGATGTATATAATTCATCAGTAAATGTCTGTGATACATTTTTTAGAAGAATTATTAAAAGATTCACTTATTAATTATTGTATTTTGTTTTCCATATGTGCGCACATATCTATACATCATTGTTACCTTATACCTTATTTTCTATGTTAATTGAATGGACCTTGTTATATTTTTCAAATCTAAACTATTCCATGTGGAGCTTTTTTTCTTACAAAAAAGTAATCATTGGTAATATGTACGAATTAAGAGCGAATGTTGTTTCTCTTTCCATTGGTTAAGATTAAGATATATAATATACATTAAAAATAAAACGAGAGAGTCAAGTGACATCAACTATTCGTATGACGTGAACTGTCATTTTTGATCGGACATTATTCTTTGGACTTTCATCTTTGGCGGCCTTCACCTGATCTCTTCCGCAGAGCAACCATTCATTGGCTATTTCTTTATCTTTTTGACCGATGCAGCATCATCCAACAACTAGGGGCTTTGGAGTAGCAGCCAAAACAAAATGGCTCGAAACCATATTAAACCTATATATAGCTACGTGCTAAATACTGCATCTAGCTCAAACCTTTAGTTGAACCCAAAGCCATAGTTAAAAGCTCAAATGCGTCCATACATGGACGAAGGTTAATTTTTTAGCCATGCGTTGGCCATGGCGCATGTTCTTCGAGATAACAACGACTCGAAGTGGCTGTATTTGTTGGCGCATGTTGGCCACCCCCATCTACATCACCGACAATTTCATAGTACTTACAACGTAGTAGCAGCAGTGAAGTAAGTACACAGATATAGCTGCGTAGGTAATGCCATGGACTAATGGACAAGAAGGCCACAACACAAGAGAAAACGGTGAAGGATGTGGTTTAGCTGGCTAGGCAACGAGCAATTAACATGGTCCTGTTATCGATCCAGCTGCAGCGGGTCCTGAAATGAGGAGTCATCAATTCGTAAAACATGGACCTGTTCTATTTGAAGACAGTTCGTGCACGAGATTATTTTGCCTAAATAGAGTATTATTAGTAAGTCCAGATATGTCTATGCGCACCATTGGATTCCGGACAATACTGGGACCATGATCCCCGGTACCGTGCATGTATTATGCGAGTCCACATCACTTGTTCCATCATCCAGTACTGTACTGTGATAACGCTGCAAAACGATTTGGCAGTTTAGGACAAGCTACCTACCAAAATCCATCCTAATCCATCCCAAACCACTCGCGCCAAAATCGTACAAAAAAAGAGTTACAATAAACCAAGAAACCACCGTATAGTACTTTGACGTTTGTATATTCGTCAACTTACCCGGCGTCGTCACTTGTGGAGCAAATTGACAAGAGGAAGCAGATGCTGAAATGGTGTTTGGGGGTTGTACGCACCGTGCATGCATTCGATACCTTTTCCCTTGCTTGGATCCAAAGGAAAAGATATGTGAAATTGTTCAATTATATATGCGTCTGCTGGCTTATTGCGTCCTTGATAGATGAATACTATATGTCGCAAATCTAGACGGCCTAGCTAGTGATGTGTATATAGAATTCGAAAATGCGCTTTTTGCGACGCGGGTAAGCAAGCCCACGGGTGCCTCAAACTGTAGCGACGCTGTCATGTTCTCTTGTTTCTTTCTACCTTGTCGTCCCTGCCCGGACGCCTGGTCTTCTTGCTGATGGCAGGTACAATTCCTGTGGTGATTAATTAGCTACTAGGCCAAATCAGCACATGCCTGTTAACGTCGATCACAATGGTGAATATGCCGCGGCGGTGGATGTAACGGAAGAAAGTCGACGAGGCCGTCAGACCAGACGGCGGCGGCGTGTAAAGGGTGGGCGGGGAGGTGGCCTGGTCTGGTGGAACTGACAGGCGCCATGCCATGGCAATGCCATGCAGCTCGCGTACGACGAGGACGACATCGGCCAGTGGTTCGGGGCAAAGGGATCCACCGGATTCTTGCTTTCGTTTGTAGCGGTCCCAGATCGGCCCAGGCTTTATTAATTGGGGAGCTTTGCGCTTGCATCAAAATGCGTTCTCTTGTTGGCTCTTGCTTCTTCTTCCTCGGCTTTGCTGACCCCTCCATGCTAGCACTGCGCCTGGTGGTACCGACCTCCTCCTGCCAGGTCTGCCGCCGCAACGCACTCAACGTCGTGCGTGTGCTCCATACCGCATTGACATTCGGAGCCTGCCTGCCTGCCTGCCTTGCCTGCCCTGCTTGCTGCAGAATTTTGGGTTCAGGCCCTGTTCGTTTTCTGCCCTCTAAAAATTATACCCATCACATCAAAGAGAATCTTACTATTTAGTAGATCTTTTATTAATTTAATGACAAAACCTATGTCACGACCCCTCTAATTTGCGAGACGAATCTAATAATCCTAATTAATCTATATTTTGCTACAGTGATGCTACAGTAAACATCTTCTAATAACATCATAATTACTCTCGTTGGATTCGTCTCGTGAATTAGATAGGGAGTCTGCAATTAGTTTCGAGATTAGACTTTATTTAGTACTCCAAAATGATAAAATTTTCTTTGATTTGACCCCTCTAAAAATTATATACCTGAAAACGAACGCACCCCAATCATGCATGCCCACTGGTATATACTATGGCCCTGTTCGTTTCCTGCCCTCCGAAAATTATACCCATCACATCAAAGAGAATCTTACTATTTAGTAGTACTTTTTATTAATTTAATGACAAAACCTATGTCACGACCCCCTCTAATTTACGAGACGAATCTAATGATCCTAATTAATCTATGTTTTGCTACGGTGATGCTACGAGTAAACATCTTCTAATAACATCATAATTACCCTCGTTGGATTCGTCTCGTGAATTAGATAGGAGTCTGCAATTAGTTTCGAGATTAGACTTTATTTAGTACTCCAAAATGATAAAATTCTCTTTGATTTGACCCTCTAAAAATTATATACCTGAAAACGAACACACCCTATATATCTTTGAAATTCAGGAGTGCATCCCAGGTAAAATATGGGCACTGAATCGAAATGATATTCAGAAAAAAATGTCAGTGCCATTTTCTTTTGCTTCTTCATCTACTACTAGTACTAATATTCTTGCCAGAGCAATTCCACACAATGACATACTAATGTTGATACGAGGATAAACTATTCAGGCACGATGAAAAAAAAACATACTGCGAATCAAAACCAGGGCACCGTCGGGAAGGCATGTGGTGATGGGCATGTCAAGCAAGCAATATGTGAATCCTCCAATCAATACACCAATCATGTGTGCGTAAATGCAAAAAGCTGGCCCTTTTGCTTAGCTTTCTTTACCACTCACTCGCTCTCTCCTTTCCCCCTTCCTTAACAACAATATAAATGGAGCGAGAGCCCATCATCTCTCCCCCGAGGAAATCATACCAACCTTTTTCCTGGAGCCTTTTTTCTCCACTTTTTAAGACGGGAAAGGCTGCGTGCCCTAATTTATTTTGGCCTACCTGAAAGACATACACATTTTGCGACGGGGAGATACCAAACCCAAGGGCAGAAGGGACGCTGTTATTTGAAAGGTACACATGCATTGCACCCATCAGGGTTCTGGACAAAGGAAAAGTCAAGCCTTTGTGTCTCGTGTCTTGATGTTTTCCGGTCCGGGGGTGATACTACTTCGGAAAAAGAAAGGAGAGTCGCACTGCGCTTTTTGAACGGTATTATACGTTGGGGTATCAAAACTACTGCACTACTCTAGACAGTTTAGCTTCGGAAACGAAAAGAAAAAAACTTGACAAACCTCTGCCATCTCATATTAAAACTTGAGAAACGAAATGATTATCTAGTAGTACTTCGGAGTTTCTTCTTCTAGTATAACTATTAGTAGTAGCATGCTTTTGAGGAGAAAAAGGAAAAGGAAAAAAGGAAAAACATAGACAAGTGCTGCAGACTCGGTACAGGTTGCAGCCGCAACCTCACATTTGTACAGTTGTCGCGTGTACCCGCATGTTACAGTACAGTCCTCTAAAAAATCCCACGGGTGAAATCTCTTGGAAGAGCATGGAAATGGAATGGGATTAGCAAGCAGTAAACAGCAGAAGGTACAGGGGATTTCTTGAGGCGGGTGCAGTGCAGCATCAGAGAGAGAGAGAGAGAGAAAAGACAGAAAGCCCCGCGCGCCGTGTGGCCTAGCCGCTGTTGTCTTCCGGAGCCACCAGGGCAGTGTGATTCCTTTCCACGGGTGGACGATTGCCTCGCTGCCTGCTTTCTCCTCCTCCATCTACTCCCTCCTCCATCCGGGCTCACCAGCTATCAACCCTAGCAGATTATCTACGCCTCGCTTGTTCCTCTTCCAACCCCACAAAGCTCGATCAGCTTAATCCACTCCACGAGAACGAGAGACCTCTCCACTGACTCCGTGCGTGCTGTGGTTCACGGAGAAGCGAGATATAGGTGTCCCCAGTCCCCACTGCGCTTGTGCTGCAGGATCGAGCAGGGACAAGCACTAGCTGATCTGGGTGCAACACTGCAAGTACCACCACGGCTGCACATGATCGGGTCGCCAACGGGATCTGACCCTTCCGGCTGAATTCCGGCCCCAACAGCCTGCACCTGCATGCGCGCAAGCTGATCCATCCGGCTCTCGGTCATCCACAGTAGCCACTCAGCAGGAGGGGGAAGATCGTGTCGAGGAGAAGATGATGCTCAAGGATCTGGCAGCAATTCAGCAGCAGCAGCAGCAGCAGCTGGCCGCGGCGGAGGAGAACATGTCGAACCTGACCTCCGCGTCCGGCGACCAGGCCAGCGTCTCGTCCCACCCGCTCCCGCCGCCGGCCAAGAAGAAGCGCAGCCTCCCGGGGAACCCAGGTATTGCAACAATCCCTTTGCCTGATCCATCGATTCCATGTACTAGTATGATGCAAATAATACTTCACGATGTTGGAGTCGGATCGAGCTAGCTGAGACTGCTGAAGAACCAATTCAATTGCTTGCAGACCCTGACGCGGAGGTGATCGCGCTGTCGCCGCGCACGCTGATGGCGACGAACCGGTACGTGTGCGAGGTGTGCGGCAAGGGGTTCCAGCGCGACCAGAACCTGCAGCTGCACCGGCGCGGGCACAACCTGCCCTGGAAGCTCAAGCAGCGCAACCCCAAGGACGCGGCGCGCAAGAAGGTGTACGTGTGCCCGGAGCCCGGCTGCGTGCACCACGACCCCGCCCGCGCGCTCGGCGACCTCACCGGCATCAAGAAGCACTTCTCCCGCAAGCACGGCGAGAAGAAGTGGAAGTGCGACCGCTGCTCCAAGCGCTACGCCGTGCACTCGGACTGGAAGGCGCATTCCAAGGTCTGCGGCACGCGCGAGTACCGCTGCGACTGCGGCACGCTCTTCTCCAGGCATGAACGCGCTTCTCCTCCTCTTCTTCCCTTGCTAGAGTATTTTTTGGATGATGTGCCCGTTAATTTGGTCTCGTCAATGGATGATCTGATTCTGATCAGCAAGTGATGATGATGTGTGTTTACTTGCAGGAGGGACAGCTTCATCACGCACCGCGCGTTCTGCGACGCGCTCGCGGAGGAGAGCGCGAGGGCGGTGACGGCAGCGGCGGCGGCGGGGCAGCAGCACCACCCGGGGATGATCTTCCCGCACGCCGGCGGGCTGCAGCTGCCGCCTGTGTCCGTGCTGGACCCGTCGTCGCAGCCGCTGGCCGGCCACGGGAGCCTGTCACTGCAAGAAATGTGCCTCAAGCGGGAGCAGCAGGCGTTCGCGCCGTCGTCCTGGCTCACGCCACATCAGATGGAGATAATGCCCGGCAACGTGTTCGGGTCGGCGAGGCCGGAGGACTACGTCGGCAGCTCCACGCCGCCGGAGAGCGGTAATAACACGCAGCCGGCGGGCCTGACCTTCGGCTTCTCGCCGTCGTCCGCCGCCGGAGCGGCCGCGTCGACGGCGCACATGTCGGCCACCGCGCTGCTGCAGAAGGCGGCGCAGATGGGCGCCACGCTGAGCCGGCCGTCGAACCAGGGCCAGATGGCCAGCAGTCAAAGCACCACCAATGCCGCCACTTCCAGTGCATCACCTACCGCTGCTGCTGCTGCTGCCGCCGGCACAAGCAGCGGACTCAACTTCGGGGAGCGTCTCATTTCGGAGCCAACGAGAGCGGTGATCGCGGAACCAGGAGCAGTGCTGCCGCCGGGGCCGGAGGAGGCGGGAACGAGGGCCTCACCCGGGACTTCCTGGGCCTGCGAGCCTTCTCCAACGGCGACATCCTCAGCATCGCCGGCTTCGACCCCTGCATGTCGTCGGCCTCGTCCGCCGCGGCGTACGAGCACGGCCACCAGAGCAGCAACAAGCCGTGGCAGGTCTAGTGTGTGCCATGCTTATGCGGCCGGAACGGTGCATGGACATTTCTCGATCATGTCGTCGAGATCGATGTGATGATACTGGGTAAGTCGGATCGGTCGATATCCAGTTCGCCTTTTTGCCTTGGCACTTATTTTGAGATGATGCTCGTTTTGGGGGTATGGGCCGTTCGATTCTTATACGATTGTGGAGGACATGAAAATCTTCATGCTATATATCATAGTTAATTGATCTTGTTAGTGCGCAAGTATAACCATTTCATTTGTGACACTACTCTCCTACTTCGTTGCTGCATCGGTAAGCAGCGAAGCTCATCATGCAAATCCATTGATTACTGGATAACCTGATATGTTATGTGTGTGCGTTGGTTGGCTGGGTGCGCTTGATCAAATTGAAGTTCATGTATTTCCTTCATCCATCTCCCAAGCTTTTTACAGCATAGTATAAGCTTAAGCTATAGGACCTAGTGAAATATGTGGACGGCAAACATATATTCATCTAGTTGATTTTGGGGATTTTTTGTTAATAAATTTCTACCTTTGAATCGTTTTCTAACTTTTTCACACACATATATGGTGCTTAAAGAAAATAGCTCTTACAAGGTATAAATGTAGAACTGTTCACATCATCGGCTGGCAGAAAATTTAAATGCAACAGTGTAGTAGTATCTTTGCAGCTACAGTGCAGCATTGTTTTGTTTAAAACTACTTAATTGGGAATGTAGTACATATCCATTTCTGACGACATTTAAGCTGAACTAGTGCCCTCCCTGCCGCTGTCCTCTTTGTAAAAGTACTCTGGTATGTGTTTTGCTTGAAATAAATAGGATAATAGTATAGGAGTATTTATGAAAGTGTACCATTGCTATTTGGAAGTTACTTTCGGAGCATTTTTGTGTGCCACTTAATTAAATTTTTGTTGTTTATTGCTCATCGTCATGAGACTGCTGTACGATGTGCTTGTCCAGATCAACATCAGGATCGTTTAAATGGTGGTATCTTCCTATGAGCGATTAACTAATTTGGTAGAAATAATGCTGTGTTTTTTTATATTAGAATGCTTTACACATTGTCGATATCATTGTATCTTTGTTAACACATACTCGTAGTACCCTTGACCGGCGGGGACCATTTTGTTGTCCACACATGCCTGTTAGCAGTAGTTCCAAGCTCTATTACTGATGGCGGATGGCTTAGCAGCATAGGTTATGAAAGCTCACGAAGCCCTGTTGCTAGAGTAGTATAAACACCGACCTCTTTGATTCGTTCAGACGATCCATGTGAGCAGTGCTTCATGCATGGCACAAAAGTGCACCCTTTTATTATCAAACTGAAAATGAAATACTACTACCTCATCTTGGCGCAATGAGTGGGCGTATGTATTGTTAACTGTGACAGTATTGTTAGTCGGCTACACATTTGTAGGCCCATGCATGCTTGCATGTAAAATTATGCCCGCATGGCAACAGACTGGATCATACTGGTGCATGCAAATCAGTGAAACCTTCGATAGAGTATCGAGCTAGCTCTTCTTTTAGGGGAGCGGAAAGTGTACATGCGCAAGTTCTAGAGCGAAAAGGTTTTGTTTGCGTAGTATTTGTCTGTTTTTGCTCACCTAGCTAGTGTCATCAGAGTTCAAAAAATAAAAGCTAGCGTCATCAAACATGGAAGAAAGTTGGTTACGCTAACTCTCTAGGCAGACTTTGTTCGTCGCTCTCCTTTTGTACTGGAGCATGCATGCAGAGTGTCCACCTGCACCATCATTGCACACGCAGAAGGCAAGTTTCTTTTCCTCTTGGGCAGGCCTCGGCGATCATAAATGTTTGCATCTCTTCCTTGTCTTGTTCCGGGGAATCTACATGATTTCATGGCAGCTTTCGTACCAGGAAGAAATGTCTTCAAAACGCCCCATCATTCCAACCCGGTTTGGCTGACTGGCTTGTTAATCTTCATGCCCTGTCCAAACTCAGATCTTATTTCCACTAAAACACTGTGATGCGTAGTAGTTGCTGTTGACATTTCATAGCAGGAGTAGCTAGCTATGGTCTGGCAGCGTGGCTGGGCCGGCAGTGTTCCCGGCCGGCCGGGAAGTCACTGTTGACATGTGAGCATGAATGAATGATATGCTATGGCGGAGCAGTGAGGAGTAAAAAAAGAGAGAAAGAAATGATATGCTAGTCCTACCAAGCTCCTAGTACTACTAGAGCAGGCTTGCAAGTTTGGAATTGCGCATAGACAAGTGCTGCGTCCCTTTCCACATCAAATATTCCGCGCATCAAAGTCTGGGCGTGCCTCCAAGGGCTAGGCGACAAATGCATCTTCACGTGTCCCTTTCCCAGTCAGTGTGCGTAAGAGAGAGATATGCGTTGGTTGTGCTTCAAATTTTTTAGTGTGTTAGTTTTTCATGTGTCTAAATTTTAGAACTAGTCATATTAAAAAGAATCTTATTATTTAAGAAGTATTAAATAAAGTTTAATTATAAAACAAATTACAGGTCCCTAGACTAATTTACTGAGACGAATCTAATGAGATTAATTAAGTCGTGATTAGAAGACGGTTACTTGTAGCATCACTTTAGCAAAATATAGATTAATTAAGTTCATTAGATTCATCTCGAAAATTAAGCATCAATCTGTCAATAGGGTTATTAAGTTGATGGAAATATTTATAAATAATAAGATTTTCTTTGATGTGAGAGTGCTAAATTCAAAGGGGAGGACGGCAGGTGTGCAGAGATGCGGATATGGGGAGGCAGCTCTCTAGTGCAGACGCAGCCTTTGGTCTCGTCTTGTCAACGAGGCCAGCCAGGGTGGTGCACTGGCGGTGATGGATGCTCGCTCGGTCAAGTACTCGGCGACACGCGCACGTACGTAGAACCGCGTACCGTTACATAATGCGAACGTAGCTAGGAGTAGTACATCCATCCATCTGTTTTTTTACTTCTTCTTTTTTGCGGTTATCTGTTTTTATTTTTTTATTTATACGCAGTCATTTTATGTTTCCAACCTAGATTAGCTTGCCGGGATGAAGGAGATAACGGCCGGGAAGCCAGAGCAAGGAAGGAGCTGGCAAAAGCCTATTCCTTTGCTTCTTCTTCCTCATCACGCGTGCTCTTGTTTGGGGTCAGGGCCACAGTGCCTTGCATTCTGCTGTTGGCGCCGTGGGGCTCCTCCGCACTATGCCCTGCACACAGGCGGCAAGCAAGGCGCGAGCTACAGCACCACAAAGCCAGAGGCACGGCGTTTTGCATGCACACATCTCTATCTCCTCCCCTTCTTCCCCTCCTAGATGGCCGCGCAAGAAAGAAGAAACATGATGGTGATCATTCCATGGCCCTGGAACATCGCCATTGGTGGCGCGAGGTCAAGGACGCGGAAAGCCTAATCCTTTGTAGCCGTTGACGTGGGAGGTCGAGCCCCCATCGATCCGTGTCTTGGATACTTCTTCCTTTCCGGGCTCAAAAGCCGTGCGTGTCGCTCGACAGCCCCCAAATTTCTTCCTATTGGCCGAGTAGTGGTTAGGTGCCTGCGCGCTCGATTAATTAGGACGCAAGCGGCAACGTTGACTGCTCGGCCGCGCACCACACATGCGCTGCGTTCCTTTTTTGGGGCAGGTGTAATAATCGAAATCTCATAGGGTTTGACCGTGCATTAGACATCCGAATGCTAATGCTAGACGCCGTGTGTGTCTTGGAGTGGGAGCTGTCAGAATCTTATCACCCCTTCTCACAAGGCCAGCCGCGTGCTTGGTGAGTACTGTACACGAGAATTTCCAAGGGCACAAATGTCGCGAAATGAACGGCACGGGCACGGGCACCGGTACTGTAGGTGCTGGGCTGCTGGCTAGGCCACCGCCCCTATCAGCAACGGGCCGAACTGCCGGACTAGCAGCCCGGCCGCTTTTCCCTTCACGCAATGATGGACCGGGCCGCCACATAGACGGAGGGCCGCGCGTTTAACCACTGGATTTTGAGGGGCTCATTTTTTTTAGTGTTGGGGAGATCAGCTCATCGTGTCTATTTACACTACTAGATCATGAATAACTCAATAACATGAATATTATATCAACATGTAAATAGTGTAGATTGATCATTTCTCTGAAAATGCTGACATAGAATATTCAGATAGTATAAATAAATATTAACATTATAAAAAATTATGAACATTTAATTTTAAAAATTCAAGTTTATTTCAATATTTTTAAAAATAAAATTTTCATAAAAACGTTGATATAAAATACTCGAAAGTTTGATGAAATTTTGAATTTAAATAAATTCATAGTTCAATTCGATATCTTTTAAAAGTAGAAACAACAAATTTCTAAAAATATTGACATGGAATATGTAAAATGTTATTACATCCCAAATGTTGTAAAAAAATTTGAGTTTTCTAAAAAAATCATATTGAATCTCAATTCATAGAATTTATTTGAAAAGCACAGTGGTTCAATCGGATTCAAAATAGACTTACAGTTGGGGAGAAAAAAGCATTTGAAAATTGAAAATGAATTATAGTTTTTTTTACTATTAAGGATGGTTTGGAGGAACTGTTGTAGTTGCTCTCATGATTGTTCCCGGTTCCTTCATGGTATCAACCGGTATATTTAGACTACTCTCTTCGTTTCGCAATGTAAGTATTTATCGATTTTTTAGAATTTTGGTTAGCCGCTTGTACTGTATAAACCGGCAGCTTGCTACGGAAGGCACACAAGGGCAGCTTGCTACGGAAGGCACACAAGGGCTCCACGGTCCCCACGGGATCGAGAACGGGGACAAGCACTAGCCCTGCACATGATCAAGCACTTGCAACACAGCAAGTGCCACCACGACACTGCACATGATCCAAGTACTGCAGTGCGCGCAAGCTGATCTGATAGCCTGTTCGTTTCCCTCTATCTAATTTTTAGAGAGTCAAATCGAAAGAATTTTATCATTTTGAAGATCTTAAATAAAGTCTAATCTCGAAACTAATTGCAGACTCTCTATCTAATTCACGAGACTGAATCCAACAAGGATAATTATAGTGTTATTAGAAGATCTTTACTATAGCATCACCGTAGCAAAACATAGATTAATTAGGATCATTAGATTCGTCTCGCAAATTAGAGGGGTCGCGACATAGGTTTTGTTATTAAATTAATAAAATTACTACTAAATAGTAAGATTCTCTTTGATGTGACAGATATCTAAATTTTAGAGGTGGAAACGAACGGGGCCTGAGTCATCCACAGAGTAGTACCAGAGAGGGGAGATCGTGTCGAGGAGAAGTACCTGGCAGCAATTCAACAGCAGCTGGCCGCGCCAGAAAACATGTCGAACCTGACCTCCGCCTCCTGCGACCTGGCGAGCGCCTCGTCCCACCCGCTCCCGCCGCCGGCCAGCCTCCCGGGGAACCCAGGTATGGATCGATCCCTTGTACTAGCACGAAGCAGCCCGGTTATTGCAAAAAGAAATCCACCTGCCTTGTCGGATTGTTATAGACCCGGACGTGGAGGTGATCGCGCTGTCGCCGCGGACTCTGACGGCGCCGGTCCCGTACATGTGCGAGGTGTGCGGCGAGGGGTTCGAGCGCGTCCAGAACCTGCAGCTCCACCGGCGCGGGCACAACCGCCTCTGGAAGCTCAAGCGCAACCCCGCGGACGCGGTGCGCAAGATGGCGTACGTGTGCCCGGAGCCCGAGTGCGTGCACCACGACCCGGCCCGCGCGCTCCGCGGCGGCATCGTCGGGATCAGGAAGCACTTCTGTCGCGCGCACGGCGAGAAGAAGTGGAGGTGCGGCAGCTGCGGCAAGCGCTACGCCGTGGAGTCGGACTGGAAGGCGCATTCCAAGCTCTGCGGCACGCGCGAGTACCGCTGCGACTGCGGCACGCGATTCTCCAGGCTCGAACGCGCTTCTTCTTCCCCTTCTCTTCCTATTCGTGGATCTTGGATGACCAAGCAAGTGATGTGTATCGGTTTGGTGTGCGTTGCAGGCGGGACAGCTTCATCACGCACCGCACGTTCTGTAGCACCCTCGCGGACCCGGCGGCGGCGGGCGCAGGGTGCAGCTGCCACGTGGCCCGGTCGAGCCGTCCTCCTCGCTCACGCCACGTCAGCAGAGACAGATGGAAATGCCCGGCAACGTGTTCGGGTCTGCGAGGCTGGATGACCACGAGTACGGCGACAGCTCCACGCTGGAGAGCCGGCGAGCCTGACATTCCGCCGCCGGATCGGAGCAGCCTCGTCGATGCTACACATGTTTGCCACCGCGCTGCTGCACAAGTCAGCGGCGGACATGGGTGCCACGCTGAGCACTAGCTCCGCGTTGAACCAGGGTCAGATGGCCAGCAGTCAAAGCACTACTACTACAGCTAGCATCAGTAAACAGCGAAGCTCAGCATGCAAAATCCTTTGTTTACTTGATACCTTAATATGTTATGTTTGCGCGTTGTTGGCTGCACTAGATCAAATGAAGTTCATGTGTTTCCTTCTCCTTCCAAGCTTTATACGTAGGACTACAATATAAGCTTAAGCTAAGAGCTAGTGAAATGTATCGGCAGCAAACATATTCAGTGAAAGGTATTTGATTTGGGCACTGTTACCAAGGAAACAAGTTGAGAGAGAAATTTGCTACTATTAATCAGCCCACAATTATGTGTGCTCGCGCTTCTTTCTGTGAGAGAGTCAATAGATTGGCCCACATACCATGCATCCACCCAATGGACTCTCACGTTTGTGCTGCATGCAACCAATTAAGCACACCACTCTATTAAAGCTATTCAATTAACACATGGAAATACAAAATGCGCTGGTGGCGCACGTCGTCGTGGGCGCCGCCGCGCGTCGAGGGTTGAGCGCGCCTCGCGCGCAGCGCCAATGCGAGAGTGCACCAACTACCTGGCCCCAGGCTGGCCCCGCTGTGCGGGTTGCTGTGCGAACGCATGCACCGAGGCTCCTGCCTGATCTCGGGAGGCATGGAGGTTGACTATAGCGTGCTGGTTCGACAGCGCCACGCGTCGCTGTGAACTTTCCGCTTGCTGCTCCGCCGCCTTAGCGAGGAGCGCCGCCATCTCCCTCTGCACTCGCTGTGCCTCTGCCCAGCACGAGGGAAATGCTGGGGCGCGCCGCCATCGTCGTCGGCGATTACACTCCGCGCGCTGGCGCTGCTTCTCCCGCTCCACCGCGGTTGCTTCCTCCAGCTCCAATTTCCGGCCCGGAGGCGTGCCCGCACGTCGTCGTCACCGGGTGGAGCGGTGTGCGCGCGTTGTGCCCCCGTCGTTTCCGGAGCGTCGGGCTCCGGTGCGGCCGCTCCGCCGTCGCTTCGTGCCCCCGCCGCCGTGGCGTGCACCATGTTGCACTCGCGGGTGGGGCCGTGATTCTCATCATTGCTCTCCTGGTCCGAGCCTTCCTCCTCACCTGCGTCAAGGAGGTCAAAGAAAGACTCGGAAGGATGAATGACCATTCCCACAAACTCGCTAGCTGTGGGGTTGGCAGGTCCTAAGAGAGTGCTTAACAGGCGCCACGACTACTTAGCGGCGCAGCTCGGTGGCGCGCCCGCAGCTCCTAGCTGCTGCGGGGCTGTCGCCTCGAAGGCGACGCTCGTGGCCAAAGTGGCCAACGACGCCGGTGGCTCGGCGCGCACCGGCCTCCGCTCGATAGTAGCGACAAAGTCCAGAGCTTCCCGAAGCGCACCGTGGTGCTAGGGGCCCGAAGGAAAATGTAGAACCGGCCATCCGTGCCATGAGAGGAAAACAGGCAAAAACACGCAACAACCCCTTCTTAGCGCGTCAACCGTCGGTGTTCGAACCAGCGGCTAGTAGAATTTAGTCCCGGGGTGCGTGTTTTAGGCCGAATGGTACACAAGTGAAGACATGAGAGATTTGAGCTGGTTCGGGAGAGCTCCCTACGTCCAGCTGGGGGTGGGGGTCACGACACTCTTGTTCCTTGTGTCAAACCGACGATGGAGTACGAGAGAGAGAGAGAGAGAGAGAGAGAGAGAGTAGTCGTGTGCTTATCCGGATGTCCGTGCCGTCCCGACGGTCCTTTCCCCGACGTATGCTTGAGTGTGTTGATCGGGCCGTCGCGTCGTTCCCGTAGCCCGTCGCGTTAGGGAAGCGGAGATGGAGTGTTCCGCGTTAGGCGGAGCCATGGGCAGCATCGTGGCGAGTGGTTGGAGAAGACAACCCATATCGGTCCTCCCTTGTCGGCGCATTGATAGCGGGGCTGAAGGTCGAGGTCGAGGTAGCATCTCATCGAGCTTCGTGGTCGCCGGCGAAGGTCGGGCGAGGCGGAGAGTAGCTCGACCCCAAGCTCAAGCTCCACCTATCACCGGATAAGGCGAGGTGTCGTACCGTCGTACGTCGGACGATGATGGCCGAGCCCCGAGTCTTCGGTCCACGCTTCCTTCGTCGGGCTACGGGGACGGCGCGTCCCATCGGCGTGCTCGACGGGAGCAGGTAGCCGCAGTAGGCGGGATGGGACGAGAGTTAGCGGCAATGATTGCCGAGGAGCGTCCACGTGTGCGCGGGGCGGTGGAGTTAATGTGGTAGGCACACGAGCCCGGAGGTCGTGCGAGGCAGGTTTCTCCCGAGTCTCGCGGGCAATGTCGTGCGGGCCGAGGCTTTCCCGAGCTCGGAGAGCAAGGTCTTGCGGATCGTGATCCCATCTTTCCTCGAGTGGGGAAGTCGAGCTCGTCCTCGTTTGACTAGTCTCTTCACGGGGATCGTACAGGAATGGGTCCTGCTTTGACCGTTGATATGGTTCTGCGTCCCGGTGACTAATCCTCCGTTGGATGGGTCCAGGTGATGCCACGTGACATCGCTAATCTCCTCCCCCCCGACAAACACCGACAGAGCTTTTGATGGTACCAAGTTCAAGGGTGGAACGGGTGCGAGTGCTCCGCAATCCGGATGGCAACTTGGTCCGAGCCATGTCAAAATGGTATGAACATCCGGAGGACGCCTTGATCACCGAAGCTTTGGCGGTTAGAGATGGACTGAAAACGGCAAAAGATACTGGTGAAAGGAGAATTGCAGTGGAACTAGACAATACAACAGTGGTGAATCTGTTGAAATCACCCGATGGAGCTCGTTCGGTTCTAGCACGTATTTGGCATGATGTCAAAGAGCTTTGCTGGAGTTTTAAGGTTGTTACTTTTAATCATGTCAATCGGGAAGCAAATGTTGTGGCTCATAGATGTGCAAAATATGCGAATCCAGCTGATTGTTTCTGCCTTTGGGGGTAACATTCCAAGGTTTCTATCCGAAGCTCTCTTTCGCGATTGTAATCCTGCAACTATAGGCCTTGTTCGTTACCTCCCTCCAAAATTTAGTACTTGTCACATCAAAGAGAATCTTACTATTTATGAATATTTCGATCAATTCAATGTCTAAACCCTTTGACAGATTGGTGCGAATTTTTAAGATGAATCTAATGAGCTTAATTAATCGATGTTTTGTTAAATTGATGCTACAATGAACTGTCTTCTAATCATGACTTAATTAATCTCATTAGATTCGTCTCGTAAATTAATCTAGGGGGCTGTAATTTATTTTATAATTAAAGTTTATTTAATAATTCTAAATAGTAAAATTATTTTTGATGTGATAGCTCTAAAGTTTAGACCGCAGGAAACGAACACACCATAATATAAGCTCGATGTTTGCCCTTAAAAAAAAGGCTGTTGTCCTCGGCCGGAGCAACTAAGGTACGACCTTGTCGGTTTAGGATTGGTCATGTGTCCCTCGTGGTCTCCACCGGTGTACTATTCTATAAACTGGCATTAGCTTGCTCCGGAAGACACACCATGGCCCTTTATATTGTAATAGAACCTTTTTTGCCTCATTCAAGAAGGGGTGCTAAAATATTAACCAAGAATTATCTCCTTATAGTGTTGGAACATCCTGCACACAACATTATATTGAATGTTATAATAAGTGATAATTAAATTAAGAGTAGCATTAACTTGGCATTCAATTTCATATTCGTCATTCAATCCTTCAATCACGGACAATACATGGTATCCGGATGCTGGAATATACAATTATATATATTGAATGGATAAATTAGTAAGATGATAATTATTAACGGGACCTAGTCGGTTTAGGATTGGTCCCATGTCCCTCCTGGCTGGCCCTCCTGCTATTCACCGGTGGACTGTTGTGTGTAAACCGGCATTAGCTTGCTACGGAAGGCACACCATGGCTCCACGCCCTTTATATTGTAATCGTTCCAGTGGTGAATACATCGACGTTTTAGGGGCAGTGTGATTCTTTTCTCATTCTCTCACTGTCTTTCTCCTCCACGCTCACTATCAACAGTAGCAAGTACTCTCTCCGTCCCATTGAAAGTGTCGCTTTACACTTTTAGACATCGTCCTTTGATTGTTCAGTCTTATTCACAAAATTTTTGTAAATACTATATTTTTTTTTCTAACTTAATTTATCATTAGTGATACTTTAACAATAATGTATTTATTTTTGTATTCTTATAAATTTTTTGAATAAGACAAACGATCAAACGTGAAATCTGAAAAGTAAAAACGACACTTTCAATGGGACAGAGGTAGTAGAATTTTGTTAGGACATCACCAGAGGGGGAGATAGTATCGAGGAGAAGCTCAAGTATATGGCAGCAATTCAGCAGCAGCAACTGGCCGCGGAGGAGAACATGTCGAACCTGACCTCCGCCTCCGGCCACCAGGCCAGCGCCTCGTCCCACCCGCTCCCGCCGCCGGACACGAAGAATCGGACCATCCCGGGTATCGATCGATCTCTTGTAGCAGCCCGATTATTGATTTGGCCATCTATTTCATGTTACAAAAAAAAAAAAATCCCACCTGCCTTGGATTGTTATAGACCCGGACGTGGAGGTGATCGCTCTGTCGGTGCGGGCTCTGACGTCGCCGTGCCTGTGCGAGGAGTGCGGCGAGGGGTTCCAGCGCAGCCAGTACCTGCAGCTCCACCGGCGCGGGCACAAGCTCAAGCGCAACCCCATGGATGTCGTGCGCAGGAAGGTGTACTTGTGCCCGGATCCCGGGTGCAAGCACCACGACCCCGCCGCGGCCGGCGACTTCATCGGGATCAGGAAGCACTTCGCGCGCAAGCACTGCGAGAAGAAGTGGAAGTGTGAGCGCTGCTCCAAGCGCTACGCCGTGGAGTCGGACTGGAAGGCCCATTGCAAGTTCTCCTGCAGCGAGTACCGCTGCCCCTGCGGCACGCTATTCTCCGGGCATGAACGCACGCCCTTCTCCTCTCTTGCTAGTGATAGTAGTATCTTGGATGATGTGCCCATTTGGTCGCGTCGACGGATGATGTGATCAAGCAAGTGATGTGATGTGTGTGTTGCAGGCGGGACAGCTTCATCGAGCACCGTGCGTTCTGCGACGCGACGGAAAAGGCGTGGTCGATGCACTTCGCCGGCGCCGCGGGGATGCAGCAACACATGGAGATGCCCGGCAACGTGTTCGGAGATGCGTGGCTGGACGACCAGGAAAGCGGTAACGGTAATACGCAGCAGCCGGCGGATGTGACCTTCGCCTTCTCGCCGTCGTCCGCCGCCGGAGCGGCCTCTTCGACGCTGCTGCAGAACTCGGCGCAGATGGCTAGCCAGCCGTGGAACCAGGGCCAGATGGCCAGCAGTCAAAGCACCAGGACTGTCACACCTGCTGCTACAAGCAGCGGCCTCGACTTTGGGGGAGCGTCTCATTTCGGACCGAACGAGAGGGCTGATCCCGAAACCAACAGCGGCGGCGACAACGCCGCCGAGGCCGGAGGAGGCGGCAACGACCTTTGTGACACTACTTCTCGTTGATGCATCAGTGAACAGCGACGAAGCTCATCATGCCAATCCATTGTTTACTGAATAAATACGGAATTGCTTCACATACGACCGCTTCTTTCGACTCCGTTTTCCGACTATGGCGTTACCGATAATTCTATAGGAGGGACCGTCAACTCATCAGCGTGGGTTTGTTTGCCTTAAACGAAGCCCAAGCCTAAGCCCAAAACTAACTATGCCCATCAAATCAAGTCTAATTACCTCACGGCAATGAGCGACAATAATGACGGAGGTTGATTACTTTGCGGCAATAACGACAAAGAGTTCATCTTAATCTCCAAACAGAAGTTACGTGATCATGACCAGATTGAGAGAAAGTCATTCATGTTTTAACCTATTTATAATGTAAAGCAAACTTTAAGAACATGTTAGTACTCTGTTCGTACTTCGTTCTATGGTTGGGACCATGAATCGCACGTACGTGAAGAGGCTTCATCCTAGGCTTGGCTGCTTGGGCTTTGAGTGTCTGCATATGGATTTCGAGCTACCGGCTGTTCCTAGGAGTCCAATGCTGCGCTCACGCTGTTCCAGTCGGAAGAATTAGTCGGAAGGTAGAGTCGTGTGTATAGCAAGATTCGAATAAATATGTTACTACGTACATGCGTGTGTGCGTGGTTGGCTGCACTTTATCGAAGTGAAGTTCACGTGTTTCCTTATCTTCCAAGCTTTATAAGTACAATAATAAGCTTAAGCTAGGAGCTGCTGAAATTTATGGACATGTAAGATATTCTATCTGTTTTTTTTTCGGAATATTTCTATAAATTTCTATCTTTGAAACATTTTGCAACAATGTGCTTCAAGAAAAAATAGCTCTTACTACAAGTATAAAAGCAGAAGTACTCCACAACATCGACTGAGAGTAAATTTAAATGCAACAGTATATTTAGTTTTGAACCATTGTTTTATTTTAAACTACTTAATTCGGAATGTAGTACATATCCATGTCTGAGGACATTTAAGCCCAACTGGTCTCCTCCCTCCCACTGTCCTCTTTTGTAAAAGTATGTGTTTTGCTTCAAATAAGTAGGATAATACTAGTATACTCCCTTCATTCTAAAATTGTTATCGTTGTCTGACCTTTTGTTTTATTCAAATATTTAGTTTAATATAAAAACTATATGTTATATTTTAAATTTCCTTAGTGATAAAATATATTCTAATAAAATATACAATATTTTTTTGAAAAATAATGACAACTTTGGAACGAAGTAGTATGTATTTATAAAAGTGTACTGTTACTATTTCGAAGTTACTTTCGGATTGTTTTCCTGTGCCACTTTTTTAAAATTTTGCTTATTGCTGCTCAGCCTCTTCATGAGAGTTCTATTTGATGTGGTCGGCTAGATCAACATAGGATTATTTTATGGTGGTATCTTCCTACAGGGATTAAGTATAATGCAGTGTCCCCTTTTATATTAGAGTGCTTTAACACATTGTCGATAGCATTATTGTATCTTTGTTAATATGTACCCTTGACTGGCCGGGGACCATTGTTGCTGTAGTTCCAAGCTCTATCACTTTAATATAAACACTTACCTCCCTGATTTGTTCAGATCTACGTGACATGTGAACATGCTTCATGCATGTCACAAAAGTGCATCCTTTATCAAAATGAGTGGGCATATCGCCTATGGTTAACCGAGGATTGTATTGTTATTCAGCTAGTAGTACACATTTGTGCAACATCAAATATTCCACGCATCAAAGTCTGGGCGTGACTCCAAGGGCTACACGACAAATGCAGCTTCACTTCACGTGCCGCTTTTCCAGTCATATGCGGAGGAGAGTGCGATCATCAGGTGCGCAGAGATGCGGATATGGGCGGAGCAGCTCTCTAGTGCATACGCAGCCTTTGGTCTCGTGTGTTGTCAGCCAGGGTAGTGGTGATGGATGGTACTAAGAGAAAGTGAAAATTTCACATGTCCGTATGTTAGTAGCAGGATCATACTCGCCCATCCCAGATCCCTTTTCTGTCAAGAACAGCGACACGCACACATATGTATAACCGCGTACGTCACATACATGCGATAGTGTTATTAGCGATGACAAACATACTCCAAGGAATTGCCAGGGTACATAGAATTTCACACGTTGCACTGCACAACGAGCGTAGTACGTGTTGATTTAGTAGTTCACGAGAAGAAATGGTGGTGCTGCTGCATGCACGATAGGTTTTCGAAGGGAAAATTGTGAAATTAACAGAATGGGTCTAAGTGCTGGCTGGTCCACCGACCCATCAGAAACAGGCCTATGGAAAGCCCACGGACCTCAAATGCTCAGGCCGCTCTTTTTCCTTCGCTCAATGATGGACCGGGCCGTTCACAAAGACGTGCGAAAAAACTGACGGCTACCTGTAGGCTGTAGCACGACGTCCCTTCCTCCTATACGGTGGATACTCTGTTGGCGACACAGAGTGGTACCAACAACCGAGCGATACTGGAGCCAAATTGCTCGGCATTTATTAGTGCCCGTCTTTTTCTGCTTTATCACTCTCCGCTTGCACTTGTCCCGTTCGTTCTCTTTTTAGGCAATTGACTTGGAAATTATTGTGTGTATACGTTCATCATTATAAATATCATCTGTAGTGTAGGCATGTCTTGGCAGTTAATCCGTTTACCTGCTTCTGTTGTATCGATGTGACTTCAAGCGAAATTCCAACATTTGGATTTCGCACTATAATGCCGTGATAGCTCTTTGGCACCTAAACCGCAAAACATGAGGGACATGAGGGCCCATTTCAAAGGAACAAAAAGAAGAAACTTTTTAAGTCTCGACTGAACAGCGTAATGGGCCCAGAACTAACTCAGGTTCATCCAGTTTTAATGCTATTCTTTCATGAGATATGCAGGCAAATGAGTAATACCAAGATCCAGAGGTTCCACTCTTCCAGGTGCAAAATCACATAATTCTGCTAAAGAAGCTTCACTCTGACTTTTTTTTATGCAAACAGAAGCTATTAATCAGAACTAACAACTTGTCGGCTTCTTAAGAACTAAGAGCTTGCCACAGGTCAGAACCAAGAAACTGTCAGCCTAGTTCCAGCAGCTATTAGTGTACAAGGTGTTGAAATACACAAGGTCAACAGAAATGTAGTCTGAATCTATACATGAATAATGCTACCAACCGTAACTGGACAAACAAAAGATTGGCACAAATAAACAACTAAACTAAAGCACTAAAATAACTCAAAGCTGTAAGGGGATCGGGCTATCAGTGTCCGAAGTGTGCCCATATATGCCGCATGTAACTGATCTATCAAAAAGCAGGTCACATCTGAGCAGAGCTTATGAAATCTCCAATATCACAAGTAAAGCTCCACTGAGATCTCTAATATCACAACTCGCCCCCTTTGCTACTCTATTATCACCAGATTGACAATTTACAAACCTTGGCTCGAATTTCCAATCAACTGAATACCTTGCCCTTTCAAGACTGAAAGTTCAACCAAAAAAAAATCATCGACCACTATACTGTGAACGCGTCTCATAATCTGGTGAGAAACCATGCTCACTCATGCTCCCCCTTGACAAGCTTCGTAACCTCTGCCAGAACTTCCTGTTCTTGCCTGTCATCAAAGGGCCTGAGCTGGATTGCTTGCGGAAGGAACCTGTCTCAGCAGCTGGAGTGAACACAGGTGTTGAGCCAAATATTTCAGATAAGAGAACCCTCTCAGCTTCCATGCCAGTGGCATCGTAAACTGCTGTAGTTACCGGCAACTCCTGGCTGAATCTCCCCGATCCAAGGCCGTCATCACCCTCACTGCAGACAAGTTTCAAGGCCTGAACAACTTCGCCCATACTGGGACGATGTGCGACCTCAGGTTGCACACACATTTGTGCAATGGCGGCTGCTTTTGCTACACTGTCCAATGGTACACTAGGCCCAAGAAGAGGGTCAACAGCTTGACGTAGGCTCAGCACATTTGTTAGAAGGGGACGAGCCCATGCGACCAGGTTTTCTTGCCCTGCGGGCCGAGACATGTCCACAGGCTTCCTACCAGTGAGGAGCTCAAGCAATACAACTCCATAACTGTATACATCACTCTTAACAAGAAGATGCCCTGTCATGGCGTACTCCGGTGCAACATAGCTGAGGGGAAAAAAACAAGATCAAGAAATCACTTTTCTGTCTACAAAATACAGTTTCATCAAAACAAAGGACAGTATTGGGACAGTATTGTCCATACCCGAATGTACCCATGACACGAGTGGAGATGTGCTGGTTCCCCTCCCCTCTTGCAGTCCTGGCTAGTCCGAAGTCTGACACTTTTGGGGTGAAATCATGCTCAAGAAGAATGTTACTTGACTTGAAATCACGATGAATCACACAAGGGCTTGAATCTTCATGCAGATATGCAAGTGCTCGTGCTGCCCCCAGGGCTATCTTCATACGGGCATTCCAATCAAGTGGAGCAGTCTCACGGTCTGCCCCTACAATGAGGATACAGGAAAAGACAGGAAGCATTACCTTTAGTCAAATCAGCAAGTTCTACACATTGATGGATCATGTACTTAAATATGCAAATACTTACCATGCAAATGGGATTCAACACTGCCATTTGGAATAAGTTCATATACCAGGCACCTTGCATTCTCCTCAACACAGATCCCTAACAACTTGACCAAATTTCGGTGATGCAAACGTCCTAGCATTTCAACCTCAGCCAAGAACTCTCGCTCACCCTGGCCATCGTATCTCTTCAGAACCTTTACTGCAACCCTCGTTCCATTTTCAAGTGTGCCCTGGTAGACACATCCAAATCCACCTTCTCCAAGTACCTTTGAATCATCAAAGCCATCTGTGGCCTTGTCAATCTCAGCGAATTTGAATGTTTTTGCCTGTCCTGCGTATGTTGCAATGCTTGAGCCCAGTGAACCTGATGGACCTGAAGGGGAACTATAGCGACCAGCTAAATGCGTGTGACCTGTCCCTGAAATCATTAGAAATGTTTCAGAAGCAAACTAGTACGGGCAGCATGGAAGCTGTCAGTAAAGCAGTATTGCAATCACTTTCACTCATATTTCAAATACTAATTTTATCAGGATGTCCCTGCTAGATAACATTTCCTTATCGACAGGAGATGAATAACTGCTATGCTACCACAAATCAAGCAGCCAATGCAAATTTCATCACAGTTAGGTGCAACCATAAAAAATAGTCAGTAGTAAAGCTTACCAGACGACCTGGAAAATTTTGGAAGTACACTATGAGGAAATCTTTGAGACATATCATTTGAACCCCTGAATCCAAGTATCAGCAGCCATGCAGCCAGACAGCAAATGATCAATGCTACAATGGTAGACAAGACAGCGATAGCAACGATGCTGCCGTTAACTTTCTTTTGGGGCCTTCCTACATCAACCCCGAGAGGCTTCATTGCCCTTGAATTTCTGTTCTTATCAAGTGCCCCATCGCGAACACTTTCCGGTGCTGAAGGCGGTGAAGGAGGCAGCCCTGCACAAAATTCATGCTTGTTGAAAACTGGTGACGCAGAATTTCATAATTTTGATTATGTTCAGTGATGACACAATGCATAATATCCTATGTTTGACACTGAACTATTCATTGCATGCTTATGCAATCAAATGACAATAATAGGTAAGGCACCAAATTGACCAAATACAAAAGGAGTCAGAAATAGTTGCAAGACAACAAACCTGGATATACAACGTAGAGAATTTCATAGTCCCCAAAGACAGGTCTTAAAGGAAGTTTTTTGCTCCACAAACTTTCAAATGCTGAAAATGCTGTAACATTGTTGAACTTCACTTGCATTGGCACTAGATCAACCAAAACCACTGTCTTTCCAGGTTGATCATTGGCCACATTTGCACCCATTACACGGACCTGCTTCTGTGCCATGTTTACCCCAGTAGATACCTCCTCAGCAAAATCAGAAACTAATGGAAAGAATGAATAAAGGTCAACACTTAGACGAATTGCGACTTTGATTGGTAGAACGCAAGCACATGGGGCTCCTGAAGGTGGATCAGTTAAAGGCTCTGAGCATGATAAGGATTTGCAATCTGCGTTTCAAACAGTTGATGGGTAAGTTATCATTACTATCACACAAAAAGCAGGTAATATTGGATACAATACATAAATTCTGAAATGATAAACATATGAGAACAAAAAGGATGAAGCGTACCCAGATTAGGTGGTGGTGGAGGAAGTGCCCAGATAACATGAGCTGATGGTGCTTCAGGCTCTGGATCAGGAGGAATCGGGAGAATAGTAGGAGAACTATGATGCCCTGAAAAAGCCAGCCGTTTTGAAAAATTATATTGGCCCGAAAAAGGAATAACAAGCGAAGCAAAGAAATATGGGACTGAAAGTACTTCTGTGTCTACTAGTTTGAGGCCTTGACGGCACTGGTGAAGGTGATGGAGAATGTGCAGGAAAACTTGGATGACCTGGCGTTGAAAATGCAAAAAAGTTGTCAGTGCTACAATGAATTTGATGTGTTTAAACAGGAACTGTAGCATCAATTACCTTGAGGTATTGGTGGAGGTGCATGGTGATTTTGCCTTTTAGTTCCAGCCTGTCTTGGAGTTCGTGAGACTCCGGGCCCTGTAAAAGTGTAACTTTTTAGATCAATGGTCGGAATGGAGAGCATAGGCTGAGATGGAAATATTTCATCAAACCTTGAGCATGAGATGGCGGGTAAGATGGAGCAAATGATGGATTTGTTCCATTCTTCGGGTTATTAGATTTCCATCCCCCAGTAGTGGGTGCTGCCTTAGGAGGTACACTTGGTGGCGGGGGCTGGGCATGCGGAACCGATGAGGCATTCTTTGGGGTTGAAGGCATGTTTTTGTTCTGGGGCAAAGGACTTGTTGCGGGTGCAGACCCTGAAACGAGGAACTTTAGTTGTAAAGCTACATTGGTTCACACAAGCTGATGCAGCCTTTTTTTCCTTTTGAATAGAATTACCTGCGATCGGTGATTTATGTACTGGGGCAATTTGACCGCTAGATTCCTTTGGAGGAGATGCGTGATGGTTCTTGAGATTTGCAGGAGGGGGAGTATTTACTGGGGGCGCAGTGTTTCCTAAATATTAAAATAAAGTCAAATGTGTAAGGGAAAAAGGATTCTACAAACACAATCAGATAAATCGAATTGAGTAGTATTATCCTCACCATCCATATGCTCACTGCTTGGAGCAGCTGCCTTCTGTCGTGGTGCCTGCGCAGTAATAGGCGATGCAGTCGGAGGTTTTACTTGCGGAACTGCTTTTCAAAGATGGTAAAACCTGTAAGAGAATGGTACCTGAGCAATTTGATCAACTTTCAAGGCAAACATTTACCTGGGATGGAAGGAGGAATAGCAGGAAAACTTCCTGTAGGTGGGTACGGCGGAACATCATTCCTCAAAGGGGGTAATGCAGGCAGTGGATAAGGTGGGACTACAAATATTCAAAAAAGACGGAATGAGCCTTGCTGCAGCACAAATATATTCACGTAAACAAGAGTTTTAATCACTGGTGCCATTAGTCAGAACATATACCTGGTCCAACTGGACTACTTGGTTGATTTTTCTCAGATGGAGGCGACATGACTGGTTGATTAGGATTGAAAGTTGCAGATGGGGCAGGAGCCTGAACAGAAGGTTGTATTGGAGGTGGCCCAGAAAATATTGGAGGGGGATAAACCGGTGTGCTTGGTTGATTGTTCATAGACGGAGGAGTGACGGGTGGTGGATTGGGCTTGAGGGTAGCAGATGGAGCAGGAGCTTGAACAGAAGGTAGCAATGCAGGTGTCCCAGGAAGCATTGGTGTGGGATTTTCGACTGCAGGCTGTGGTGGAGCCACTGGCGGGGAACATCGCCAGTGGGACTGGGGGTGCATCCGCAGTTGGAGGGGGTGCATTGTATTCTACAAACAGAAGTAAACAATGTAGCAGTTAGGACTAGAGTATCATGTTACATCTGAGTACAACAACAAAATTAAAGGATGACGAACAAACCTTTAGGAGGAGTTACTGGAATCGGAGAATTTTGCGGCTCACTGGGAACAGCAGGGCTAACACCTCCCTTCTCAGGGGCAGGGCTTACTGGTGGAGCAGGCGGTGCTGAAACAAAATCAATGTTAAGGTACATTCATCCTTTATAAATGTTGATTATGTTCTGAGAACATAATGTCGTGTGCAGTATTTGAAATTCAAACCTACCTGTTGGAAGGATTACTGGACTAAGAGAAATCACAGGTTCAGGAGGACTAGAAGTTTGTCCTTGATTTGCAGGAGAATCGTTAACAGCTGGAGAAGGAGCCAGAGTAGTACCTACAGCAAAGTAAAGAGCACAACTTCATTTTTACGAAAAGGAGAACACAACTTCATGGCAAGGACTATATTTTTCTACTATGTACACTACTCTACAGTTATTAAGATTACGATTTACAATAATCAGGTTACTGATAGAAAAGTATCAGTGTTGTGTCACCATGTAAATTAACACATTTCACGTTTCTTTTTTTTTTTTAAGAAAACATTTCACGTTTCTGAGCAAGTAGAATGGGTCATCCAAAGCATGCGACATGGAATGGAAATGGAGCATAAAAGAAAAAATGTGCAATCATCCCAAGCTTTTCAGTTAGAAACCTAGCACAGCCTACACAGGAATAGAAATGCCAAGCCACCGACATTTGCATGGTTCATTCTAATTGGAATTCAGAAACAAAAATAGCATTTCCTAATAAATTTCGGAGTATCTCCCCATAAATGAGTCGAATTATATTCGGTAAAAAATTTGACTCGAATTTTGAAGCAAAAGCCTAGAACTGCAGCTCCACAGCCACAATTCAGTTAAATAACTCGCGCCATTGCAGCTGAATTTCTTGAACGAACCCACAATGTACTGACAAATCACACGATACTCTCCCTAGGATGCTCAATTAAGGCCTGAAAAGCGACGACATGTAGAAATTGCCAGGCCAAATTACCATGGCAGCATCGACAGGCCAGTCGATCCCCATGTAGTGCCCTACAGAGCCAAGAAAGGGGGCGAGAAAATTAACTGAAAAGTCGGCAATGCGCGGAGCTGCCCTCACCTTCGGATCCAAGAATCGAAGCAAGAAGAAGCACCACGACAGCAAGAGGCCGCATCTCGCCCTCCCACGCGCGCACAGCAGCGGGAGCCGCAAAGGCCAGCAGCAGTCGTCAATGCCACCGCAGATCACAACCATGCCTGCTCGGGGCCGGCGCCGCTCCTCCTCCCACAGCCGGCAGAAGCGCGTGAAAACGACGGAGCTTGACTGCCATTTTGGCACCACGCCGTGGACGACACCGAACCCATGTGGCGGGGCGAAGGGGACGGCCGAGCAGTGTGGGGGAGCGGAGGCTGAGGGGAAGGTGCCCTGGAGACAAGAGACCACCACCACCGCCAGTACAAGTAGCAGTAGCGCCGCAGTAGTAGTAGTTGCAGGGGAAAAGGACTCCCGTAGTACTAGCTTGAATAATAAATTAGCACCCTAAGACGAAAAAGAAATAAAGAAGAAATCTTTGATTCAAGAAACAAGAAGCCGATCCAGGGGGCGCAAGAAACAGTAAACTAAACATTCCTTGCTTCCACCCCGCGCCCTGCTCGCACCCTCCTCCACGGGCGCGACCACGTGCTGGATCATTAACTAATCGTGGCCAGGGATAAAAGGACGAACGAGAGGGACGGAATCTTGGTTGGGGTTTATAGTTATGGCCTTGTAATTACGCTGTACTCGCATCGAAAGGTGCAATCTTTGTGTAATTAACCGCGGGGAGGATAATGGCACCACGCTGTAGCAGATTCGTGGCCCGCGGGCGTGGGGCTTGCCCTCGTGCTCCACCGCAGCTGCGTCGGGCGGTGCGGGTCAGGTGGGTGTTCAGTGATGAGCGCTGCTGCTGGTCCGGCATGGCATGGCCAGCCTGGTCAGGGTCACTGCTGCGCTTTACTGTGTGACTGCCTGCGTGATCTGCTTTCCGGGTAGGGTAGGTTTGGACGCGCGCGCCATGGAATTTGCTTCGGGCGTTTCCTCCGTTCAATTCAAATCCTAAGCCGTGTCGGTTGCTCACGAGACGCATTGTTCACGCCGTCCGGTGCGCGAGCGGCGGCATGCGTAAATGAGATGGCATGGCAGAGGACGGGGGTCACGGCGCCATCGGATTCCGCAGCGGCGTTGGCATCCGGTGAACACGGTCGCCGGGGCCACGACCTGTCCGTCTGCCTCCCGGGTATGCGTTTGGTCCGGGCGCGGGCGTTGCGGCGTCGCGCTCGCTGACACGGACCGCTAACTTGCAAGCTTGCAGCAACAGCAGGCATATCGGGGACGCGACAGCAGCGAGGCACCCATGGCGGGCCGGCCGCTGCCTTGTACGCCGTACACGTACGTACTCACGGATCCTGGCAATCAACGCGGGTATGATTGCCCGCGATCGACGTGTTGAAACAAAGATTAGTGCCAGCTTTGGCGGATAATCCTCGCTGTCACACGCTCTCTGCGTCGCTTGATGACACGGAAAACGCCCTCACAAATATCTCATCTCCGACCCGTGACTTCAATTCGGCAGGGAAAAAAAGACTTTCATCATTACTCTGGTCATCATGGCAACCACGCAAGCAAGGGAATAAGCGGCTGTCAGGCCGCGAACAGACGCATGGGTTCAGCAGGAAGCGGCGTTCACAGCGACAGTTTAGCTAGCTCGATTAGTTCGCTAAGCAATCCAGAGCCACACTGCCGCGCTCGTGACCACGAAACAGACCAACGCCATGGACGCACCCGTGGTCGGCCAGAGCAGATCCAAAAGCCAGATTACAAAACTGTTAAAACTCCAACAAACACCGCAGGCTTACCTGATGCGCCCGTGGGAGACCGCCTGTCTGGTACTGAGCCGCGCGAAAGAAAATTTCGGGCGACTGAACCTGCGCTACTGAACAGCAAATCTACCTCATGCTTCTTATCCACTTCTCGTATGGCAAAACTCTGAAGCAAGCGAGCACGCCAACCCAATTGGCAGTTGCCGTCACTTTCTCTTGACTGGAACTCGATTCAGTAGCAAGCAACAATGTTTTCGCTGACGGTTCTAGATGCCAATGCCGATTCCTGCATTTCATTTCCTACTTGTAGTATGGTGTGCTCCCGGAGCAGAGCTACTAGAACATAGAAGATGATTCTATGAATCAGCATTGTAGCATGGTGTGCTTCCGGAACAAAGCTGAAACAATAGAGTACCTGTGTATGTCTCATGGTCGCTTGAACTGCTGCTATCTTTTGCCATTGGACAGTGGATGATGGCCGCAGGTTGCGTGATGTGCAAACTTACCAGCTCCTTTGCTTGCCAAGTTGCCATGCGTCCACGTGCATGGTCATCGGATCCGTCCTATGTCGACACTCGACACACAAATTGTTTTAGTTTTCACTGTCTTCAATTCGAGCGAGATAAACTACTCACTTAATGAACTCAGATAAGTTCGATTGGAGGAATTAGTCCCACATTCTTTGTCTAGTCCCAAATGGGGCTTTAATTAGTTCAGGAGCATGTATGATTGAGTCAAGGTGAGATTGGACCCAACTCTATGTCCTTATTCACCGGTAGACCGGTCCAGGCACTGAAAACAAGCAACATCAACTTTTCCTTGCCTAGATTGATCAGAGCAAGGATAATAATATCGTCGGCTGCCGGCTAAATAACACTGCCATGTCATTCAGTCAATGCATTCTACCAGACTCGTATACTGGGTTGGCTGCTAAAGCGAGCTGATGGATCAATTGTTTAATATTTGATAGCTGCATGCATTCACTGCTATTGGTCGCAACAGTTGAGTTTTCTTGGACAAAGTGTTTAGCCCGCTTCACGTTGGCGACCGGTGAAGCGCTCGCTTCCTTCTCTCTCTTTATTTCTCACCCCTCCACGTAGTATTATTCTGATGTGGCAATGCTCTTCGCCAGCTGACTCACCATCATTATACTTGCTCTCATGTTCTTGCGAATGCATGTTGGTCCAAATAACAATAATGGAAAACCTATACCTATCAAAGCCATCCTAGGATAGTCTCAAAAAAAAAAGCCATCCTAGGATTAACGTGCTGTGCAAAGAGCACGGCAAACCTTGGCACTGTAAAACGACGTTCCACCCATTGAATAATGAACAATCCTCCAAATGTGTACTTGTGTAGTCGGCAAGAAAACCTAAAGGGGATTACTTGCCCTCCAAAGCAAACTGATACTACCAGCATGCAGCATCACTTTACCTTCTCTAAGACATAAAGCATGCAATGATGCGTCAACATCGGCGTATCCATAGACCAGTATGTGTGATGTAGATGCTCGTATTCTCCCATGTCCACGGAGTAGCTTTTCTTGTAGTAGTTGGCTTGCGTCCCAATTCGGATAATGTATGATATTGTATTCTGCCTGTAAGCATGCTTCAAGAGCAGAGAAGCTGTTGTAGAAGGTAGTACTCTTGACCTATTACTGCGTGTTGTTACAATTTACAACAGTAGATTTTAGCTGCTTACACACAAGAAAACATTAGTCGATGAGTAATGTCAAGACGACTACAGAAATACAGTTGGTATGCTATTGGTGTCCTTCATTTTGTTTAATCAAGATGCTATTGTTGTGGTCTGGAGTTATAGCTGCAGTGTCATGAGTATTGGAAGGCACCAAGCCAATTCGGCTCATGTGTCGTGTTTACCTACCTTAATACTCTGAATTTGCCAAGTACGACGCACCGCTACCTACTAGTAGCAGGGAAAATTCGTGTGACACCACTCTTAACGGAAGCCGTCTCTAAAATACCACTAGTAATTGTGACGTCCAGAAAATACCATGATTAAGTAGAGTTCTCTTCTAATCCACACCATTATCCCCCTTTCCCCTCCTTTTCTATTTATTTAATCCTAATATGCCTCATGAAATGACCCTGCTGCCCTTGGTGCATCACGTACGCACTCTAGATACAGTTTTTTCCTTCGTTTCGTTAGGTAAGTTCGAAGGGGTAGCAGATACATATTTTTCATTTACGTAGATCACGGAAGACTATCAAAGCACCAACCCTAGCTGAAAACAGGCGGCTGTTCACGGAGGCGAGTGCTTCGGCCGGCGAACGAGCGCTCCGGCCGGCGAACGACGCGCACAGAGCCACGCGCTTGACGCTTCCAGGCCACGCGTGTCCGGGCATCCAAGCCGCACGTCCGGGCGTCCATAATCCCGCATGTGCTACTTGGAAACGACGCGCACATATCACGCGCTTGGTTTACAAAATATGTTTTGAGATTTATTTTATGATTTTTCAAAGGTATTTACGATTTTATGAATTTGGGTATGATTTCTCATTTTATTAAAGAAATAAATTAGCTTATTATCAGTATATCTAGCCTCATGTATGTATCCCTAGGAAAACACTGTATCTTGAGTGTGTACGTGATGCACCAGGGGCAGCAGGGTCATTTCATGAGACATATTAGGATTAAAGAAAAGAAGAGAGGAGAAAAGGGGATAATGATGTGGATTAGAAGAGAACTCTACTTAGTCATGGTATTTTCTGGACGTCACAATTACTAGTGGTATTTTAGAGACGGCTTCAGTTAAGAGTGGTGTCACACGAATTTTCCCTAGTAGCATATCGATCTGTAGAGGAGGCGAACAGTTAGCATGCGTGCAAAAATTGTGGTTTTGAGTCTGTTGGGCGTACGAGAAAGGACAGAACGGTCTCAACAAGCAATCGTTGGTCGGGCGCCTCTGGCCAAGTGGCATGCATGATGAACTGTTGATTCAATGATTAATCAAGTGACTGTCGCAATTGATCCTGGAGAGAGATGCCTCGCTCGGTAGAGTTTGATTAGAAGGCACTGAAGGCACGTTGTTGTATTCGTACAGTAGCAATCCTCCGTACATTTTCCGCCTAAAAGCCAGCTCGATGATTGTTTTTGGTGTCATTCCGATTTGGAAGTGGTGTGATTAATTTCCGAAAAGAAGGGATCGGGAGTATTTCTTATTAATTTTCATGCGCGCCGCTTTCGCGGAAGAGGAATAATGCACACTACCGGCACCGGCACCGGCATATTATGTTTCTCATCATTATTTCTTCATTATTTGCGTCGCACGAACCGTATAAAACTCTTCAGATCCTGCAATTGGCGCGTGCTGTCCCTTTTGTTTTTATTTTCTTAATTAGCGCGTGCCTTAAACTGGATCCTTTTTGTCGCCCTTGTCATTGTAAAGCCCAGACGCGCATGCAGCTCGCGGTTTGGTCTGGATGAACTCACTAATCTCTACTCCGTAGTACTAGCATTGAAACGATTAGCACGGCGTCTGTGAATCGTTGTTTGGTTTGTCGCTGTAAAGCGGAGAAGGGCGGGTGTTCACCACGTGCCCGGGCATTCGCCCCATCCCTCTCCACCACCAGGCTACGCTACGCGGTGCCGTCTCCTCCTTTTGCCAACACGTGCAGGATCGTGAAGGAAAGGAACCGAAGCAGGAACGGGAATGACGGGCAGGATGACCGGTGCTGGCTGCACATCGAGAACAAATTCAGTAGAGCAGGTTCAGACTTCAGAGCAAGCATTTTGGAAAAAGGGAAATATATCTCAGTGTTGATCTGATTCTGATCTGCGCAGCGGAGGCGAGCGGGCCAGAAAAGTGAGCCCGGCGGGCTCTGTTGTCGTGCAGCGTGCATGCAACACTGGAACGCACGCCCCTTTGCCTCCCTCCTCCATCAGCGTCCGAAAGCAAGCAGCTGTGAAACTTTTCCTTTTGGCCCCGCAGACGACGAACCATCATGGCATCCCTTTGCTGTGCTTTTGCCTTGCCTCCCAATTCTACTAGGGTGTGTTCGTTTCACGAGTCTAAATTTTAGAATTGTCACATTAAAAAGAATATTATTATTTAAGAGTATTAAATAAAGTTTAATTATAAAACAAATTACAGGTCCCTAGACTAATTTACGAGACGAATCTAATGAGGTTAATTAAGTTGTGATTAGAAAACGGTTACTTGTAGCATCACTTTAGCAAAATATAGATTAATTAAGCTCATTAGATTCATCTCGAAAATTAGCACAAATCTGTCAACAGGATTTTGTCATTAAATTGATGAAATATTCATAAATAATAAGATTCTCTTTGATGTGACAGTGCTTAAATTTTAGAGGAGGAAACCACCACACCCTCAATTACTAGCTTCTAGGATGGGGTGATCCGTGATGAATAGCATGCATATGTACACGAGACAGCGACTGGTCTTGAGCTCGCGAGTTCATGGGGCTGGAGCTTGACCGGGAAGCTTCGGTTCCTCTTTCTTTCCTCGCCGCAGGACAAGCGGCGAGCCTCGTAAAGAACGGCTGCGTCGAACAAACAAAGCGTTTCCCAAAGTTTTCTGAGATTCCTCATCATTTCCAGTTCGATTATTTCCCCTTTTTGTTTTTCGTTCTTTTCTGGCGTGCTGGTAGTATGCGTACGTGAGCATGCTCAACTGAATTAGCAAGCTTGATCTTTCTAGCTTCTGGGGTGGGATCCGTCGCCGTAGTTGCTCTGTCGCGCGCGTGCCTGGGTTTGTTGATCACCTTCTCCGATGACCGATCAGGGGCGGATCTTTTTCGGGAACGAGATGATCCACGCCGGTGCATCATGACTCTCCTTTCGTTTCCAGTCTTTTCATGAGTACCTCATCGGCACAGCGTTCTAAAACGGATCTTAAGGTTTGCTTTAACAGAGTTAAAAGTGCACCTGATGAACGCAACTTTGATCGTTTTTTCTAAGGATTTTGAGTCGTTTTGTTTCCCTATCCCTGGTAGTACTTAAGTTGCTTTTTCCTGAAACCAGTTCGTGTAACATGAAAGTCTGACCACTATGACGGACATCATGCCCGTTGCCATCAGAGCGACAGAAGGTCATTAGGCCGTCGGCCTGGTTACCGTCAAGTCATCATGCCAAAATTGGAGCTGGGCTTAGGATTCATTCGGTCCAATATGACTCGCAGATCGTTGCAGCCCATGAGCCATGAAGGAGACATGCTTTCTGAAAGCTCAGGCTTAGCTTGATCCAAGCCTGTTTCTTCGCCCACTGTAGTAAAATAAAGGCGCACAACCGTGCAAGGGATAGGATAACTCAGACAGGCATTGACAGTAGTTTTTTTTAAAGGCTATGACTACATTTTGGTTGTGCAATAAAGAAGCACAAAGTTACCAAAAAAATTTAGTAGTGCAATACTGTGTCGTTTACAAAAATTATGGAATTGTATGTGTTTTCAGAATTCAACATGGGGAAGGGTTTGAGTAGTTTGGCAAAAGATATTGTTAATGTTGAGGAACTAGATTGTCTTATATCCCACAAGAGATTTGGAGGTGTACAACCTCTTATTGAGGTAACCGAGAAGCCAAAGAGGGATCAAAGTTTTGGATTTGAACATGGT
This sequence comes from Chloris gayana, assembly GCA_031894775.1. Lineage (NCBI taxonomy): Eukaryota > Viridiplantae > Streptophyta > Magnoliopsida > Poales > Poaceae > Chloris > Chloris gayana. Next base: position 84,776 of record JAUNZO010000290.1, on the reverse strand, counting down.
AATGAAATACTACCTCCTTATCAAAACACTTGACGTCCTAGCATCTCTTGTTTTTACCGCTTTACATGTCATTCTCACGTTCCAAAACAGCTACCCCCTTGTTCAGAGATGGGATCGGGATCCTCTACGACCGTTCCCAATCCCAGTAAAGAGCTCAACAAGCAGCTGGGATTGGTGCAGGCCTACACAACAACTATAACTGGGAGAAGATGATCTAACCGACATGCACCTGCTTTGCTAGTAAATGAGACAACTCCCTCGCCTTAATATGCGTGCCTAGGCCTAAAACCTCAAATAAACGAAATGGAGGTCGTAATAGGTGTGAACAAGAAACACAACAGTGAGAGGCTATGTAGGAGAAGTATGTTAACAACGACCAAGAGGAACTGATGGTGATATGTCAAGAACCGGGAATGATGCACACTAAACGAAACTGTAAGAGAGTTAAGTGTCTTGTTTTCATTGAAGTTTGATCTTGCAATGTACTGTAATCCATTTCTTTGCCCTCAAGTTGCAATGCAATTATGCAATAATGGACATAGAGATGTACTCCTCGAATTATAAAAAAGAAAAGAAAATCTCACTGGTATGAACATGTATGTTGTGTCTTAACTAATTTACTACTCCCTCCGTCCCATTGAAAGTGTCACTATGGTATCCGTACGAGTCAAACTTTTTAAACTTTGACTAAATTTATAGAAAATACTAGTAATATTTGTATCTCTAAATAAGTTGATTATAAAAGTAGATCCAATTATCTTTCTAATGATACTAATTATATTCAATAAATATTTATAATTTTTTTATATTTTTGGTCAAAATAAAAAAGATTTGACTTCTTGAGAAGCGAGAACGACACTCTCAATGAGACAGAGGTAGTAAAACAGAACTACTAGAACCTTTAAAATGAAAAGTGCTTTGTCATACCTATGTCTCGACATGTAGTGAAAACGGTTTATCGAGGACGATGCAAAGAAAAGGCAAACAAAATATTAAAAATAGCACAGTACATTAAACATTAACTAAGAAATTGGACATCGATGCGCTAGTATTATTTTCTACTAATTTTGTAGGGATGATGGTGTGCCACTGTTGATGGAAAATCGTATCTTGATCGTCACAGTCACAAACGTGGTGAGTTCTCGAAACGTGCTAGTTGATTTTCGTTGTAAACCAAGTAAAGACCATAAAGCATGTAAAAATTCTTGGGCCACTGATCCAGATAGGCCGCTGCATAACCGCAATCGATAGTTAATAGGTAATTACAGAAATCAGCTATCGGTTATAAACGGATCAACCTAATGGCTCGAGTCGCACTTTGGACTATGAACGGTGCTAAAAAAGCCATGAGTACAGATAAACACTAACAAGGTGAATCAACTTCTTCAATATATAAAATAACTATATCATGATCAAACAATAATTTTACTTTTTTATTCTTAATCACATTCTGGAACATATTCTACTTAGGTGATAGTTATCACAAACATTGTACACACGAGTAGAGATAAGAACGTGGTAACCAATCAGCTAAGCACCCGCATGGTTAAGAATATGATAATCAAGCAGCTAAACACATACAATTCCGCCTTTGTGGCACCTCGTCAGCCATGCGCGGAGCCTTTCTTGAAAAATGGGCGACTACTAGCCTTCCTTCTTATACACATGCGACTTGGCCTGAGTCATTGACACACGACACCATATCAAGAACTCGGTGTCAACACCCACATGAGCAAATGACGATAGTGTGTATTAGGGTGTCCGTAGTGATGTTGCGTAGTAACAAGCACCAGCAATGCACAACTCCACCCATGGCTTTAATCATGTTAGAGCAACAAGGTGATGTGATGGTCGAGCATCGCTGTTGTGAGTAGGAAAAAAGACTAGAGCTAGTTGCTGTGGACGCTAGGCTTGCATATATATCACCGCCACTGCGAGAGGTAGCTCCAACATTCTTTGTGGTAACGTTACTTGCACTGGTCTATTAGCATTGTAGAGTTAGCTAAACAAATACCAGCGTGGAGACCCTTCTTAGCAAAAGCAATAATGGGTAGTTGTTTTGTTGTGTTGCACAATCTTCCTAACTCATTTATCGATGTACATACACTGATCTAATAGAACAACAAGGGGCTCATGCCCCCTCCTATCATGGGCACTCATTAACACGATGAAAAGAGTGGTTTATAGTTATAAAATAAAAAGATGATCAATCCTACAAACATGCTAAGAATTAGGCCTTCAGTCTAATACATTTGCATAGACCTCTATCTTTCTTATCATAAATATGTATAGACAATTGAAAAAATATTTAATTAATGTATCCAACTTTCATGTTAAATATCTCTCGTGTGGTTTAATTAATGTATCCAGGCTAGGTGTCGTATTGGACTGCAAGCTATAGTACTCCGTACTAGCGCCCATCAAAACATGGCAGCCAATCTGGTGCCACAGATGAGCCGCTGCCGGTGCTGCCATCGCATGGCAGCAGCCGATGGACTGCAAAAGCTTTGAAACGCAGCGACCTACTCAAAGGCTGCAGGCCTGATCCTGATCCTGCAGCGAAGCCAGGGTGCTTCCCATCGCATTTGCTGCGCTGCACTGCACGTCCCTTTTTCGAGAGGAGACCAGGCTCGCGTTGCTGCTTTTTCCCCATGTTGAGGTCCTTCCCGTGTCTCATGTGCCGCTTAAACGTTTGTTAGCAAGGGTGTGAGTGTACGTACGGTAATGTAACAAAGATGTTGGCCTAGTAGTATCTGCCGTGGCCGAACACTGAACTTCCAGAACACGCACGATGAAACTCGTGGTGCACCGGTACACGACCACAGGTTCACATGCTTTTAACGCCTATCTACCGCTTCCGGCACGCAGCCGCACGAGAATCACAGCGCAGTACAACGTGCGTGGTCCGGGTAGGGCGTGAGTACGCTATCCTGAACGCCGTATCAGGTACGTACGTGTTGACGGAATCGGGCGCACTGGTCACGTACCCGAGCGGCGTACGGGTCGAATCGAATCGAATCGACCGGTGAGCTGTTCAGGTCGTCGTGTGGACAGTGGCGGGCGCACGGCGCGGGCAGGACAGGTCCGGACCACGCGCGATCGGACTGACGCCGACGGGTCAGGCGCGTTCCTCACAAGTCTGTAGTACTGCTGAACGATTGCTTTGCTTTGGCAGTGCCGGGCTCGGTTTGGTGTGTAACCATCTAGGCCGGTGAGTAAGCTGCCGGTGCTGTCTCGACCGACGACGACGACGAGTGAGCGCACAGGGGATTAGGTAGCGGATCGCATCGGATTCCATGGCGAGCCACCGTTGGCTGGCTCGTTTCCAGTTCGGACAAGCAGCAGTGCTGAAATTTAGAGAGTAGTGTAGTACTAGTGGAGTACCGTGGTGTGTGTGGACAAGTCTGAAAGCAGCGGCGCGACAGCAACCGGACATACGAAGAAACCATTAACCAGCTCGGTCCCTGTCGCGGTTACCGGAGCGATCTCCCCATTCCAGTTAAGACGGGATACCGAGCGCGACGTGCCGTGCCCCTACCACACGGATGATGATGATGATGATACGGTGGTGGTGGTGGTGGTGGTGAGTGGTGACACGGAACGGAAGGAAAAAGGGCGATTGGATCCATCAGATCAGTGGCAGCACCACGCCGCGCCAAAAAGATTACGAAACCGGAGGCCCAGATTTCATTCCATTTCCCACTGTACAAGAGTCCCGAAACGGCAAAACGAAAGCTAAACCCCTCGAGCGCGGGCCCGCACGCCAGCAGGTCCGCCAGCCACGCCTCCTCGTCGTCGTCGTCGTCGAGCACCATCTCCTCCTCCTCCTCAACCACGTCGCGCTTCGCCGGCGCCGTCGATTCGGGGAAGGGCCACGGCACGGGCGGCGGGTTCGCCGGGCCGCCGGCGCGCGTGTCGACGGCGGCCATGACGGTGGACGCCGCGCAGGAGAAGGACGGGCCGCAGCTCTCCTCGTTGCCGTTGATGGTGACGAAGCCGGCCGGGTCCGGCAGCGCGTCGTCGGCGATCTCGGCCTCCAGCCACCGCATCAGGTCCTCCACGGCCTCCTCCGCGATGCCCTCGTAGCACCCGTCCTCCTGCTCCTCCTCGCCGTCCAGCAGCAGGCCCTTGTCCTTCTCCTTCTCGTACCCGCCGCCGCAGTCCTCCACCTCCGTGCCCGCGCCGGCGCCGTCCTGCTTGACCTTGACGCCGTCGAAGCGCTTGCGCTTCCGCGCGCCGGCCGCCGCCGCCGCCTCCTCCTCCTCCTCCATCGCCGCGTCTTCCTCCATCTCACACCCGCAACGCGAAAACAGAGTGGCTGGAGCAGAGAGAGAGAGACTGAGAGAGAGAGTGTTACTTGTACTTTGGTGCGGTCGGTCCAGGACCGCGGCGTGCTTATATAGCTGCGGGAGCGGGTGGCGCAGTCGGATCCGCATGCGGGGGCCGGGCCGTCCTCGGCGACGTGGGCACGGAGGAAAAACACGTCCCCTTCCGTACTTGCCGGAGGGGGCCCCACGCCGTCCGCAGCCGTGCCCTGCCCGCGCTTTGTTGCGTAGGGTGGGGGAAGGGAAAGTCCAGTGACCGGACCGGCGCTGGCTTGACCCTTGCTTGACCGGGGTCCGTCTTTCCGCGTCGCCACCGCGCGTGGGCGTGTGTGTGTGCTGTGGTGTGGTGCCAGTTTTTTGCTTTCGCCGGGAAAAATCGGGTTGCTGCCGGGTACTGGGTGACTGCGCCAGTGAGTAATGAATGGCACGCTCCAACGCTCGGCTGGTTCCACCTTCTGCAGGTGGTGAGCAGCACGCGTCACTGCGGCAGCCTGCCAACCAAACCATCTCGATCGGTGAAAGAAAGGAAATTAGTAGCTGCTTCGGGCCCGTCCGTGTCCATGTGCACCGCCCCGGCGCCAGCTAGCATGCCATATCCGTCCATGGTTAAGTAGCAACATTACTCCTCTCCTTTTTTTTTTTGGATTGGGCTCCTCCTCCTTTTGACCCAAAGCCACACACCCAAGGGAAGGACCGAAGGAGTGACGCTCCAGGACGCGGTGACGTTTGCCACCCCACCGCTACTACTCTCGTAGCACTAGGCCTGGTGCACTCAAAGTCTGGAAAAACTGGCGCGGTTTCACGTGGCCGCGCCGGGTGCGCGGACCCGGGAAACGGACAACGAAGGGCGCCCAACTTTCAAACGACGGGGCACGGCGGCTCGCCCCGTTTCCGCAACCAGACCACGGCGGTGGCCTACACGGAACGCAACCCGAAGGATCGACGGATCTGACGTGGTCCGCGTAAGTCTCACGCGCACAGCTTGGTTGTTTGGTTGGTTGGTTTGTGCGCGCGTCGTCACGCACCGTGCTGTGGCTCTGCGTACGCCGTACGCGCGCAGGTTACGCGCCCGCCCGTTCGCGTCAACGTCGGCTTGGTTCTTTGAACCATCCAGCATGGAATGGCGGGCACAGGGGCTGCTACTGCCTACTCCTACGCCCTACCCTAGCTACACGAGTTGACCCAGCAAGGACGACAAGTCCCGTGACGACTGACGAGAAACGCTCGCTGATTTTGGGTGTGTTCGGTTCTAAATTTTATAGCTGTCATATAAAAAAAGAATCTTATAATTTAAGAGTATTAAATAAAGTTTAATTATAAAATAAATTACAGGTCCCTAAACTAATTTACGAGACGAATCTAATAATGTTAATTAAGTCATGATTAGAAGAGGTTAATGTAGCATCACTTTAGCAAAACATAAATTAATTAAGTTTATTAGATTCATCTCGAAAATTAGCACCAATCTGTCAATAGGATTTTGTCATTAAATTGATGAAAATAATCTTATATAGTAAGATTCTCTTTGATGTGACGATGCTTAAATTTTAGAGAGCGAGGAAACGAACAGGGCCTTTATTTTATTTTTCAAGAAGAAGAAACGCTCCCTGATTTTTCTTTTTAAGAAGAAGATCCGGATTGGCTGCTCGGCCCGGGAGAAATTTGCTATTTTGCCCATGTATACGAGCGGCTTCGACGGAATGCCCACCCTATATTGGGCTTCGGTAAAATGCCCACGTTTTCATTGACGCTACCGGTGTAATGCCCAAGTCTGAATTTTTTACTTTTCTTAATCTTTTTTGATTTTTCACCCACGTGAACCGACCAAATTACCCTTCTCTTTTTTCCCTTCGGATTGGAAACGAACCGATCGATTCGGAGCACCTTTTTTTCTCATCGCAACTCGACCGAGCGCCGCCACTCGACCTGGGCTCCTTGCGCCGCCGGATCTCGATCTCGCCGGAGCTTTGCTCGAGCTGTCCCCGATGGCCGCGAATGGGCGCGGCAGCCCTCGCCGGTGCCCGTCGCCCCTCCGCCTTGCTCACGGCAGCCCGTCGCCCCCGCCCCGACGCAGGGACTCCGCCGGTGCCGGCGCCGGCGCATCTGCCGCCGACCGTCCTCCCGGGTCGTGGGATCCCACCGCCCCTTCACCGGAGCCCGGCGCCCCACCCGGCGACACACAGGAAGCGAGGGCGACGCTCCCTTCGCCGGTGCCGTCGCCCATGGCCCCGGCGCACGGACTCCTCCCGACGCATCCGTCGGCGCCCGTCCTCCCCGGTTGCGGGATCCCGCCGCCCCTTCACCGGAGCCCGGCGCCCCTCTGCCGCGCCGAAGCAGGATGCTTCTATGGGTGTGGATATTGCTTCTATGGATATTGCTAAAAGTCCTATGTATTGTGTCTTCCGGATGCTTCTATGGATTATGAAAAACAAATATGTGGATCATATGTTCTGTACTCTATGGCATGGCGTACCTCCTAAATATGTTGCAATATTTTTTTTCGAATTACCACCACTTGACGGATTCACATAAGATAAAAAGGCTTGCAAAAAATTTTCACCATCTTTTATTCGAATTACCAAGCAACCGACGGTTGAAAATAAGGTAAAAAGAGAGATCGATTCATGAACACACAGGGGTACTTTGGTCTTTTCCAATGGCTTTAAATAAAAAAGAAAAGAAAATGAACTTTTATAGCTCATCCGGGCATTACACCGGTGCGTCAACGAAAACGTGAGCATTTTACCGAAGCCCAATATAAGATGGGCATTCTGTCGAAGCCGCTTGTATACATGGGCAAAATAGCAAATTTCTCCCGGCCCGGAGAACCCAACCTCGAGGACAACCTATTTGGACCAGCCGAATGACACATGGAACCCAACAATCTGGAATAGTTGGACCAGCCCAATGACACATGGAGCCCAACAACCTTCAATTCATGTTCCAGGTTGGACCGGCCCAATGGCACCTGGAGCCCAATCACATTTTATTCACGTTCCAGGTTGGACCGGCTCGATTACACCTGGGCTTTTAGGCCTGGTTCGTTATCGGCTGCGGAAAATGGTGCTCAACTACAAGCCCACTTCATGCTAAACAAAAACGACAAGCCCACTTGCCTCCGTTCAGCCGCTCCCTCTAAAATACTCTACTCCGCTGGAGTAGCACCTACGCCAAAGAAAATTGGCAGTCGGCTCAGCCGCAGCCTCCAACTAACCTCCGAAGTGGACTTTCCACCGGCAAACGGACCATCAGCATCCCCCTTGCGCACGAGGTTGCTGTCCAAGTGTGGTAATGCCCATCATTCCAAGCATCTTCCGCTTCTCAACGCAACACACGCCCTTGGCCGTGTCAGCCGTTGCTCACCGCCGCTATTACGTACGTGATGCGTCAACCGCCTTTGCCTTTTGCTCACTGGGGCCTGTTGGGAAAAGACACAACCTACTCGCTTTAATCGATTGGATTGACCTTTAAACTAAGGACTCACTCATCAATCGCTGATCCCGATCAACCAACCATGCTTAAGCAGGAAAATGCCTCCTCGCGAATCACATTCGCCCCCTTCTTTTACAAGCTTGTATTGGCCGCTTTGGATTAGCATTATTATTAAATTACTATTACAGGGTGTTAGTAGTAGTAGTAGTAGGTTTCTTGAACCACTCTACAGTGTAGGTGATGTCCCTCCGCACAGGTCACGTCATGGAACGCAAAGAATCATACTAAGGGCCTGTTCGTTTCCCTATCTAATTTTTAGAGGTCAAATTAAAGAGAATTTTATTATTTTGGAGTACTTAAATAAAGTCTAATCTCGAAACTAATTGCAGACCCTCTATCTAATTTACTGAGACGAATCCAACGAGGATAATTATAGTGTTATTAGAAGATGTTTATCTGTAGCATCACTGTAGCAAAACATAGATTAATTAGGATCATTAGATTCGTCTCGCAAATTAGAGGAGTCGCGACATAGGTTTTGTTATTAAATTAATAAAATTACTACTTAAATAGTAAGATTCTCTTTGATGTGACAGATATCTAAATTTTAGAGGGTGGAAACGAACGGGGCCTAAAATGGTGCCGGTAGCTTCCAACAAGTTTGCAAGTTGCAAACACCTCACTGTCCTTCACATGAAAAGGGCAACCCCCATGATTTGATATCTTCTGCCAATTCTTTATGTACAAGAATTAGTCAAACACCAGCGGGATCAGGCTCACCGACACTCCTTCAATTCGATTATCATAACATTATTAACGCTTGCATTGCCTGCCCATTGAGCTCTAATAAGCTCTTCTCTTTATACTGTACTATGATGGAAGTATGGAACATCAGCTGTTTTTAAAGTACACAATCATACGCTCACGCAGAAAAGTACAGGGTAATTTGCCATTTCTCTAACAGGAAAAAATCAACATTTTGACAGTACAGTACTAGTGCTACATTGCATGTGGCTACCAATTATACATCCAGATGATTTGGATTACAAAGTTAAAAAAAAAATAACAATCCCGAAATTGTACTTGCACTAATAACAAGAAGATCATCAAAATAAAAGAGAAACCATACTACAAAAAAGGAATAGAAACAAAAAACAAATGTTTCAAGCCTCGCACACTGGCCAGTGACTGCATAATCCACAACCTCCTTTACTTGCCCTTCTTACCACTTCACTTCTTCTTGGCTTCCCTCCCCCGCCAAAATCCATATAAATGCAAACTGGAACAAAAGAATTTACAGCGACCGACGGTTGATCCTGCTTCGGCTTCCTACTGGACTGGTTTGGACTTCAATCAATCGACGTGAATGAAAGTAAAGCAACTTTTCTTTTTACCGACGAAAATTTTGCAATGCGGCCCCTCGGAGTCTGGCGACGCGGCTAGAAGGTCCACTTCCAGATCTTGACTCGGATCCTGACTTGGCACACGCGCGCGACGGTGGTCGCCGCTGGCGGCGCGTCGTCGACGGCCGCCGCCGCCGCCGCCGAAGGCTCGTCAGCGACGGCCGGCGATGGCGCATCGGCGACCGCCTTCGACGGCGCGTCAGCCGCCGGCTTCTTCGCTGGCGACTTGGCCGGCGCGTCCGCCCCCTTGGTCAGCTTCTTCTTCTTCGCCAGCGGCGGCGGCGCGGGCGCGGACACCTTGATGTCGTCGCAGTGAACCTGAATTCCAATCTTCTTGGTCTTCATCCCGCCGACCTTGACGCCGGCCCTGGTCTCCAAATCCAGCGTGATGGGGAAGCTTCCCGACTTCTTGATGTCCGAGCCGGCGGCGGCGGGGTCCACCGTGAGCTTGTTCGCCGAGACGGTGCCATTGATGACGGTGATGTTCCCCGCCTCGTGCGCGAACCCCGGCACGGTGGACTCCCCGAGCGGGACGGCGTTGGCGGCCGTGGCGGCGGTGACGGTGAAGTCGTCGTAGAAGTAGACGAGCTTCTTGTTGGGGTTCTTCGCGGTGAGCGTGAACTCGACGGTGTCGGTGAGCGTGGGCGCCGTGGCGGAGGAGGAGAGGCTGAGCTTGGAGACGCGCGCGACGGAGAGGGTGAAGGCCGGGCGGTGCGGGCGGTACAGGAGGTAGAAGGCGCCGCCCACCACGGCGGCGATGAAGGCCAGGAGGAGGATGACGAGGACCGTCCAGAAGAAGCAGCAGCAGCAGCTGAACGGGCAGGACCGCCCGCCGCGGCGGCGCTTGGCGCCGCCCTGCTGCGGGCGGTAGATGGGCCGCTGGTACATCTTGGGCGGGCCGCCGGCGCCGGCGCCGTTGCCGGCGGCCGGAGGCTGCGGGGTGGGCTTGCCGTTGGAGGACATTGCCGCCGCTGCAGCTATCTGCTACCGCTTCCGCGCGCGCGCGAGACGCTGCGGGACGAAGAGCTCAGCGACGGCGCGAGATGCGTCGTCACTGGGATTCCGTGAGCTTGGTGGTGAGGTGGAAATGGAGGAGATCTATAGGGGAAGAGATGAGGTGGTGGAGAAGGTGAGGGCAAAAGGGACGGGGCACCTCACGGATGGTTCGTCCTCACCAAATCATTTGTTGCTTGCTGCTTTTTCTTTCACTTTCCTTCGCCGGTAGCAGGTTATTTTCCTGGGAATTATTCTGTCTGATTGGTGGATTAAACTGGTATTTGTCCTTAACTACGGTTGCTGTAGGTCATAGTCAACCCAACGTGGAGGTATTGCCCTCGATTAGATGCCGTCAGGCAAAAATGCGAAGTTTGTTGTATTTGTGCAAGTAAAAATGTTTGGTAAAACTGAAGAGTTGGCGTGAAGGATGTACAGCAAGCAGAAATTCCCCTTTTGTAAAGCATTGGAGGTTACTGTACATTGCCTTTCAGTGCAATGAAATTATGTTCTCAAGGAAGCTTTTGGCTTACCTTGCGAGTACTAGTGTGTATTACTGTTTGGCTTTACCTTGCAACTACTACAGGTGACCTGGACCTTTCCATCCAAATCGTATACTACTAAATAAAACAGCATAATTACAAGTCCGCGGCTGTGCTGTTTGACCAACAAAGTGCAGAGACCGTTAATAAAAATTCATGTGGAACCAAACTACTAATTAGTAGTAAGGCATTGCAAAAACCACCCCAAAAGTCATTCAGAGTTTGAGATTCCCACCCATAAGTTATTTTGTTGCAAACACCCACCCACCCACTAGATTTTGTTGCAAAAACAACCCCAATTCACACATGTTTAATTGATACAACGAGTTTCACTCATTTAAAATGGTTGATAGTGTCTGTATCAATCTTATAATATTTTTAAAATATAATATTTTCATATTATGATAGAATTTGAAAAAAAACGAAATAAATTAGAGGTTAGTCGGTGTTCCTATGAGATCTAAAAACATTTATTAATGAAAATAAGATGATTATAAATGTTTTGAAATAAATTAAAAACTTAAAAAGTGTTAAACTTAGTTAACTTATATATTTATTTTGATTGATACCATCCAAAACATATGAAATTGATTAAGCATATGTAAATTGGGATGGTTTTTGCAACAAAAGATAGTGGGTGGGTGTGGATTTGCAACAAAAAGAGTTATGAGTGGGAATCTCAAACTCAAGGTGAGATGTGGGGTGGTTTTTGCAATTAGCCTAGTAGTAATGAACTGTCAAGCAGGGATACGGACATGTGATCTGGGTTTGCGCAGGAATTTCTGGGATCAAGATGACAGTTAAACAAATAGTGAAACCTGCAGATGCATGCTCAATTTGGCATAATAAATAATAATTGGTAGGAGCTGAGCTCGCCCGGACTCGATGCTCAAGCCATCTTCTGAAACAGGGCAGTGCCCGTGCTCGCGTGTCTCGTATACCAGTCTCGCCGGCCCCCGCCTTTCTCATGATTTTGGTTACTCCGGTTAGTATCTGAATAAATGCCGAATTCGAGAGCAAATACATTCACGTAGAAGTAGAACTCCAAAACGGATTTATGATGTCGACTTCATTACTTCGAACCGTATCGCCATGCACGCATGTACATTTTCCGCATGGTTGCTGTCCCCGTCAAGTCAGAGCGCTTCGCTTCAGCAACACAGCTTCGTCCTGGCTGAGCTGGAGGAGGTGTGTCGATAGGTAGATGAGGATTGACCCCACCCGGTTGGCTTTCGTCCTCACAAGATTTCAACGTACCATTAACCATGAGAGCTGTAAAGCGAAGAACAAGAGCACTGCTTATTTACTCATGTCGCCTCAAGAAAATGATTTTGCAACTAGAGAACTCCTCTGATGAAGCAAACATGGACCCATCCCTTCCATTTCTATTCTCATCTCCCTTTTCTCCATTAATAAAAAAAATCACAATGAAAATGACGGACTACTGCACACCGAACGTTGGCTTGTAAACTAATTCTTTTGAGGAAAAAGTTTGTAAACTAATGCTCTAGCCTTCTTTGTTTTTTTTATTAGTAGTGGTTGCAAATAATAAGATTCAATAACCCCTTTAATGTCCGGGCCGTTTGATATATATGCTGCAATGTTCGGTCACCTTTTGTGTGTGTGGGGGAATGTGCAATGTTCGTTCATGACCGTGGCGTCCCGAGAGCATGGATGCTGACCAAGCAAATAAATCTTTTTGTTCCAACGACAGTAGTTAGCCGTCCGAGATTATATGTGATTAATACGTGATGCTACTCTATTAGCGAAAAAGTGTCCTTTTTTTTGCAAGTGTCTCATCAGGTGATTAAGGCCGAGGTGACGACGTCCGGATTTTTTTAGGAGAGGTGACGACGTCCGTTGGATTAACAAATCCGCCGTTTTCTGGGCCTAAATCAATTACCTCGAAGACGGCCTTTTCGTGGATTTGGCTGTCGATGGATTCAGTCCACGCGGCCCGGAAATCATGGTCTGGTGATCCGGGTGTGAGATACAGATGGCATCACGGCGATACATACGTCCGTGGTCGCCGAGAGTGAGAGCCACGGCGCGCCACAGGGTCCTCCGGTGATTGATTGACATGTGAGCCGCGTGTTCTTGTACGTCGCACCATCTGGTACCATAGTACTACCTCTGTCCCATTAAAAATGTCGTTTTTGACTTTTCAGATTTCACGTTTGACCGCTTGTCTTATTCAAATTTTTTATAAAAATACTAAAACAATACATTATTATTAAAGTATCACTAATGATAAATTAAGTTAGAAAAAAATAAATACGTTTACATAAATTTTATGAATAAGACGAACGAGTCAAAGGACAATGTCTAAAAGTCTAAAACGACACTTTCAATGGGGCGGAGGGAGTACCGTTTAGCTAGGTGCCTCATTTTTGCGAAGAGAAGAAACAAAGCCGACGGCGGCGTTCTGTACTTCTGGTCCTCCGAAGAGATGCGTTCCCCGACGTTGGCGTTCCGGCGAATGCCTACGAGCAAGTTCCTAGTGTCCTACAGCTATATAGTACTCCTTCTATTCTTAAATTGTTAACGTCGTTGAATTTTTTCGTAATATTTGATCATTCGTCTTATTCATAATATTTTTTTCAAATATGTAAAATTATAAGTCATGTTTCAACTTCCATTCATGATAAAACAAATTATAATAAAATATTTGATAATTCATGAGTATCAATAATAGTTACTGGATTTCAAGCTTGGATTACTTCAAGCAGCGCAAGAAGATTGTGATAGAGTCCTCATATGTACCAAATCTCCTTTCCAAGACTTTCTGCTTTGCTCTCGATGTCATATCATAGCAATCTCATAACCAAATATGTTTTCAATAACATGCATTATTGCAAAAGGAGACATCTCCGTTTTCTGAACTATCTCAGGATACATGTCCCAACAACAAATCTTCTACTCATGTTTCCGTGTTTTAGCAGGGTTTGGTTCAAGGTGCATGAATGATGCATGACAATACTTGCTACAAATGTCACCTCATTTTTTGGCATGTAACCGTGTATTCAACTGTGCATTTCACATCATATGTTATGTGATTTGAAATGATGACTCTATACTCTTTCTTCTCTGCAAATGCCCACTACATCACGGCTACCTACAAATCCATTTTATCATGAAATATCTGCCCTTGAGAAACATGAATGATATCATACTCCCATGATGAATTGTGGCCATCGTTGATTGTCATATTCTCCATGCTAATTCAGTCATGAGGTTGTTCACCCTCCATGCCCAACCAGCGCTTGTATCAACAAATGTATGAAACTCTTCGTCATCTCGCTCCATATCGTCTACAATTGCCTCATTATCATCACCACAATCAACAATCATTGTGACATGGAAATTTTCCACCGTTTCAGGACCGACGAGCAATGTGGAACAGTAGTCATCTCCACATCCGCACTATGGTGCAAAATAGCGGTGTCTTCATTGTTTGTGAGGTTATTTTCAACAATCACTTCATTTGGCTCCGAATGGGAACTCGTAGAGCTAAAAAGCAATAAACATTGGAAGTAATTAATATCATTGGGTTTGCAACGTTAGTTTAGCCATGTTTTACTTAGCTTTCACTACCAATCGAAACCATGAAGGATTCACGTTGAACAAACCGTGCAAGCACCCATACACATCACGACGCTGCATCTCCAACGGCCCAGCCAATGCAACATCTATATACTGAAAAGTACTCAAATCTACCTCGTAATCAAAATATTGTATATGCCCTTCTCCAAAAAATAAATATGGAAACTCACTGCCTCTGACATCCCTGATTATAAAACATTATATATCTTAATTAACAACATTCATTATCTACTTATTTGTACTTTTTAAATACTCCAAAATAATTTGTTTATGATACACATATGTATACTCCTAAATTATTTATTTATGAACTAAGCATATATGATTCTATCATTTTATGTATTTGATGCGTAAAAAATTATATAACTTCATTAGCAAGATTTATTACCTGCTTATTTGTACTTCTCAAATATTCCTGAATAATTTATTTATGATACTCATAAATAATTTGTTTATGAACTAAGTATACATGATTCTATCATTTTATGAGTTTCATGTGTACATTAGTTATATTAAAAGAATTACATTGTTTAATTATACCATATAATAATTATTATTCTATTTATAAAGCATTAAAATAATATAGATTTATACAGCAAAGTAAAATAATAATATACGTAGATTGAACAAAAAATAAAATAAAAATATACTTACTGTGGCGACGTCCCGCCGCCACGCTCGCTCCGTGCCCGGTCGCTCCCGTCGCCTGCACCTAGCCAAGGCCACGCCACCTCAGCGTCCCGCTGACCCAGCCGCGTGCGCACGCCGTTGGAGTGCTCGTCGGCCTGCACCCAGCCGCCTGCCTCGCGCCCAGCCGCCTCCGCCATCGGCGTCGCCTGCGTCTACCACAACCGCCTTCGCCGCGGCAACACCTGTGCCTGCTCCGCCCAGCCGCCTACGCCTGCGCCTGTTGCGGCTGCCTCTGTCACGATCCGTTGGCTCTTCTCGACTCCTCTCGTTGCTCACGGGCGAGCAAGAGTCACGGGCGAGTGGGCGGACACCTATCGGTGCACGGGCGACCGACATGCGCCCAATCGACCGACTGGCCTTGTCGGGTTCCGTCCCGCGTGAATGCTCACGTAGACCCCGTCCGGTTGCTGACATGGCATGTCGTGACCAATTGGAACTAATCGGTTGCAGCATTACCGATGACATGCCTATCGGTAACTATGCGATCGACTCGCCTCTATTTTCACAATTTTCTAAATTACAACCCCATATCTACAATTATTAATTAAAATAATATTATTAAAAAATGGGGAGGAGCGAGAGCAGGGAGGGGTGGTAGGACGGCGACGTGCCACAACTCATGGTGCCGCGGCCATCGACGAGCCACTGCCGGGACGTGAACACGTGAACAAGGCATCGCCGCCAAGCGAGGCGGATGATTGACGTTCTGGGATCAATTCTTCTATACACTTGCTGCTCTCCGAATTGGGCTGTGGTGGGCTCAGCCTTGCGTGGATAAAGGCCCACTGTTTGGCATATGGGCAGAGTGTTACGCAGTGATAGAAGGCGACAATAGGCGAGGAGTGGCTCTAGAGAGACGAGCGAAGGGCCGGAGGCGGCGAGGGCAAGCACGCGTGGGTGGTGCGATGCGGTGAGGCATGGGAGGTACGGAGCAGGAGGGTGTCCATGGGTAGTGCGGTGCTTTGGTGGGAGGCGGAGACCAACGTTGTGCAACGGCGGTGCTTGGGCGCGGAACCAGGCATTTGCACGGAGTCGGGGAGAAGAGAGCGAGCCATGAGAAGAGAGATGTAATTGATCCCGAGGTAAAATACTCATTGTTATACATGGGTCCCACATGTCGCATCTATGAAGTCGTTAACTTATAGTTTAACAGAAGATGGATGGAATAAAAGATATAATAGATGGTAAACGAAAGTTGAGCTCACGGCAAGGGGTAAAGGACTCACGAGGGAAAAAAATTCAATACCGATTCTTTATGACCCGGCCTCGATGATCAACACGTGGACGACGGAACTCATCGAATGGACGTGGAATTCTTAGGGAGATTGAGCTCGATCGGCTCCGCGCCGCTTCTCTTTTGCTCTGGCTCATCCGAGGATACGATCTGAATCGGCTCAGCTTGCTCCTCACGATGGTTGCATCCACTCAGCTATAGTCCAGGCTGCAGGATCCCATCACGAACAAACAGATCATCCGCCAGGTGCCCTAGTTACGAAGGCAACGGCACTCGAGCATCATGGAGACCTATGACCCCGAAGATGCGAAGCGCTGCGAGATCGCGACACTCGGATGCGGATGGCTCCATTGCGGATGGTTCCATTGTCAAGGTCACGGCGCAGCCGCCGATGCAGCCGGACCCTGCTGTCGATGGGATCGTACAACCTTCACACGCTGCTAGGTTTAATTGAGAACTTTGAGCTTATTTTAATGAGCAGTTCAATTAGAAAGAGTTTATAACTTTTTGTTGCATGTGTAATTTGTTGCCCGCACTGATTTTGCATTAGCACATAACAGTTCCGTACTTAACTCAACGCTACTAGCATCGCCAATACCCAGCAGCTTACCACCGACGTCACTTATGATGCATATGCCGAACACCACAATAATGGCATCGATGTGCATACAGCTGACGGTGATTATGAAGCCGAAGGGCAGCATGGAACGCAGGTAGGGACTAGTTCTTTGATTATTTTTTTGCGTTAGTGTTGTTTGATCGTGCATGATGTGTCCAACATGTGGTTTTAATATATGTACAATAAGAAGCTGGTAAATTGATGAATATTAGAATGTTTATTTGTTTACATTTGTGTGCCTATGTTTCTTTAATAAATTTACAGGTAGTTGATGAAATTCCAGAAACGAGTGACCGTTCCTAAAGTCGGAATGGCGTTCAACTCCGAGAATGATGCTTATGAAATGTACATCACTTATGCCGGAAATGTTGGGTTCGGTGTTAGAAAGAGCACAACAAAGCACCGACCAGATGGTACTATGTATTTAAAAAAATTACTCTGCAGTTGTGAAGGCTATGGAAACACCGAGTCGAGCACAGGAGACTTCAAGGACAGGTTGCACTACACGTGTTCAATTTGGTGTCAGCAAGGGGGAATTTAGACAATACAAAAAGTTCTACTTGAACACAATCATTACCTTGCTAGTCCAAATAGGACAAGAAATTTGAGGTCCCAACGACGTGTCACGGAAGCGGACAGGAAGCTAATTGGCCGGATACGGGAAGGCTGGGATGAAGCCTGCCCAGGTTTTTAAGTTCATGAAGGAGTTTTATGGAGGAGCCGACAAAGTGCCATACTCAAGGATGGATTGTGATAACGAGAATGGTCGTGAGCGCAAAAAGTATCTGGAATTCAATGATGCAAAAACACTATGTAATTACTTGAAGAATAAACAGTTAGAGGATCCTACATTCTTCTATGCAATTGATATAGATAAGTCAACTGGCCGCATAGCTAATTTTTTGGGCGAGATGGTCAATCTATCATGGATTATGCATGTTTCTTGTTTCAGTGATGTTGTTTCATTCGACACCACATTCTAGACTAACAAATTTGAAATGCCTTTTGCTCCAATTCTTGGAACCAACCATCACAAGCAAACGGAAATTTTTGGAGCTGCACTGCTATGTGATGAAACTATTCCATCTTTTGTTTGGCTCTTTGAAACCTTTCTAACAGCAATGTCAGGAAAGCATCCAAGCATAATTTTCACGGATCAGGACGTAGCCATGGCAGGTGCAATTGCTTATGTATTTCCAAACACAAGTCATCGTCTTTGTTTATGGCACATATATCTTAATGCTGCTAAGCATCTTGGGCATGTAATTAATAAGCATCCAGATGAGTTTCTACCTTCTTTTAAGAACTGCGTGTATGAAGATAGATCAGAGTTTCTGTTCAATAAAAGATTACACGACTTGTTGCATAAGTACAAACTTGAGAACAATGAATGGTTGGGGAACCTATATGATTTGAGAAAGAAGTAGGCAATTATATATCATGACTCTTTTACAGCTGATATAACCTCCACTTAAAGGAGCGAAGGAATGAATAATGTCTTTAAGAAAATGTTTCGTAGGAAACTTGGTCTTTCAGAGCTCCTTACAGAATGTGAGAAAGTTTCAGCTATTCTTCGTGAAAATGAGTTGAATGCGGATTTTCATTCGTGTCGGAAGGGTCGGGTTACTTACAACCAATTACCTATGCTGAAGACTGCTGTGGAATCATATACAAGGCGAATGTACTTGGAGTTTGAGGCAGAATTTAAAGATTCATTTTTATTGATGGGTAAACTGTTGAACCTTGATGGGTCAAACTTTACTTATATGGTTACTCATATGCAATCTGATCATGGAGCAATGGTTGTATTCAATGCTGAAAATATGACCATTACATGTTCTTGCAGGAAGTATGAATGTATAGGTATGTACAAAAGTTTTTAATTGTAATTGATAGTACAAATTACAATACAATAACATGCATTATTCTCAGGTATGTTATGCAAGCATGCGCTCAAAGTCTTCGATATAAAGGATGTTTTCATATTGCCATCACAGTATATATTGAATAGATGGACAAAATATGTAAAAGAGGATTTTATATTGAGAAATAAGAAATTGAGAAGGAAAATTTGACAACCCAAGCTGCATGTATGTCACGAAAGGCAACCTCTGTTGTGTTGAAATGCTCGTTGTCAAAGGAATTGCTTGATGATTTGGAGAAATCCATAGATAAGTTAGATTTGGAAGTAGATAGTTCTATAATTAAGGTGCAAGAAAATTCAAATGAGGTTCCTCTAGTTAACTGATTGTGCTACAGATATCTTAACAGGTAAAATATCAGTTAAAGTTCCCAAGGTGGTAAAAGGTCGCAAAAGACGATCAACCATCTCACTTGGTAATAAAAAGGGAAAGAAAAAGAGAAGTGGTAATAAGAAATGTATTGCTCTTACAAATCTAGCTTATCCCAATCTATATTGTAAGATATTTATTTTTTATTTTTTATTTGTGAATGCAGGAGATGATTCAAATAACATAACAAAAAAATACACATGAAGCTATCGATACAGAACCATTAATGGTAATGCTTGTGACTTACAGTTATTATACCTTTATTCAAGCTTTATTTACTTACAAGCTACTTTTCTGAATAATTCAATATTTTCTCGGTGTAGGACTCGAATTTGGGTACCATTGATGCTAGTAATGCAGTGCAAAACCTTGCAATTGACGTGTATGAACAATCTTCTACTCTGCCTACTCGACTGATCCAAGGTGGCTATGCTAATATCATGCCACACTATAATACCATGAGAACTCCATATGTACAAGGAGGATATACAGATCTTTTACTTGGAGTTGATCAAGGTGCCATATTGGCTGCTAGGAAGTTACACTTTGATGGAGTGCCAGATAAAGAAGGCATATGAATGTACCGAACTGAAATCATGTGGTTCCATAGAGCAAAATGCAATACACGGTTTAGCAGATTACTTGTTTCAGGTTTATCTTTGTTTAAGACATACATATATACTTGTAAAGAATCAAACGTTTCATATTCTGATGACACATTTTCAGGTTGATCTTTTTTAAGGACATGCAGCCTATAATCCATGAGATGAATATTATATGTCAAGCATTTCAACTTTGTGTGCATAGTATATTGTTTTTTTTTCAAGCATCTCATGGGGAATTCCCCACCTAATTTCATTCAAAAGCACGAAATACGCTAACGAAACAGCATTTTATCATACAAGCACCCACAAAGGGGTGCTCAACAATGCAGCTAGTATATTGTTTAAAACATTTCATTATATGACATGAACCGAAGATAGAACAGATTTTGCTAAGAACTACAGAGAAAAATAAACATATCTTATGCAGAATGCCAAGAGCTTCAATTAGAAAGAAACACATACATCAATATCTGAATTTTGTTTAACAAGTATACAAAATATGCCCAGAAATCAAAACCAGTCATGTTAAATCAGAATGGCTCCATCCTGTTACAAACAAGTCTCATCACTCTGACCTGACCAATAGCACAAAGTTGATATAGCTTCTTTAATTTCAGCTAACAGGTACAAAGACGATACTGCTTTAATTCAGCTACTAGGCACAAATATGACCTGACTAATAATACTCTGATCTGCACTACAATGAAGGCCATACAATCCCAGGTACTAGGCTTGGAATTTCCCCAGGCTTACATGATACAATTGCAGAAGAGGACTGTAATTCATCAAACACAATGGGGAGTGCAAGCTTCAGGAAATTGATAGGCCAACAGAATTGACCAGCAACACGCGCATCATCATCCTCCATGGATGGAAACACCGAGAAGACCTTTCCCAAGTCTCCACGGTTTGAGGAGAGGAGTAATCAAGCATCCGTCGTCATCACCCATCACCAAGTTGAGGAAGTGCTGGCCATCCTCGCCCACGCCTCGGATATCGTCGATCACAGCTTAGGGAAGAGGTTCCTCGGGCGTCGTCGGCCGCGACTCGAGGAAGAGGTCGGCATCGCTGCCGTAGGGAGGAGCATCGAGGACCATGGCTCCGGGAGGAGGTCGCCGCCGTTGGGAGGGCATCGTGGACTGTGGCTAGGAGAGACGGTCGCCGTCGCCGTCGCCGCCGCCCGGAACAACATCGGCTCCATCTGATTCTCTGTTTTTTTAACCGGCTCGATCTGATATTCGACTGGGCTAAGCGCGCTGGACGGCTGAAGAGGAGCCGAGCCGATACAGTATCGTTCAGTTTCATTCTCTCTAAAAATTCCACGTCCATTCCATGAGTTCTATCGTCCACGTGTTGACCATCGAGGCCGAGTTGCAAAGAATCGGTATTGTGGCCCTGCCGCAGGGAATGTTTTTCCCTCACGAGTGGCCCGCCAGGCGTTAGCAAAATCCAGGAAAACGAAAAGGACATGTCGAGAAACTCGGTGGGTGAAACCGAATCGGAGGGAGATCAGTGCGGCGCGAGCTACAAAATGCTCGCTAGCAAGCCGCAACTCGCAAGTCGCAACACGACCCTAAAAAGGACGAACAAATACATAGGTTCGTCGACGACTCGAAAGAAAAAAAAGGTCCGTGACAAACCTGCTCCTTACGGTTGAAGGAAAAAAAAACTGCTATTCACCGGGAGAGCCAGACGATGGCGGTGATGCGATCGGCGTTGATGAGTTTTTGCCGCCGTAGCTGCAGCAACTGTGGATCTTCTTTACTCGCGTCCACCATGGCCGCAGGGAGAGGGGTGGGCATCCGCCAAGCTTTCTTCTCCACGGCGCCAAGGACGCCGCTCCTGCCATCGCCCGGCCCTGCGGTGCCGAGAGCCCCGCTGATGCTGGCGCTCCGCTCCGTGGCCATCCGCAACCTTGTGGTGTGGAGACATTGCTTCTATCTTGCCTTTATGGTTATTAACCCTGTAAATCTAGGCCTTGCATGTGAAAGCAGAGATTCATGGGGATTTGAGTTCGTTTTCATGCTTCTTTAAAGAGGGGATTGGGTAAAATGAAGCTGATTTTTTATGACACTCGTAATATTCTGAGACAACAGTTATGAAGAAAAATAGCAGGGCGAGTATATTCGATTAAATCTGGAGCTGAGTGGATTATTGGTTAAACTGGTGGGTTATGCCACCACTTTCTACAATCGATATGACCTGTTACTTGGCTGTTGGCACATCCATACAACTAAAAAGTGCCCAACTCCAAATCATCTAACCTCACAAAGTAGAAAAATGGCTCACATCAACACTATCATTTGTATGTTTCTTACTATGTGGTAGCTGAGTTATCCATATGGGCATGTCTTTGTGACTTTACCTTAATTTTGATGGCAAACAGTTCCCTTGATGAATATAGATGCATGAGTGTGGGGATTGTACATCTGCCATCTATCAAACACGCTCACTTGTGAATTTGATAACTTGAGACCATTTTATTCTGTTCATCATTGGATATCTGTGACTTGATAGATGCACATGTTACACTTTCTTTCTTTTTTATGAAGATATGTATTTTCTCTTTCTGATTGGGGTCTGTATAACTATTCTCTGATAAAGTTTCATGTACGTGCATCCTTAAATCCAGTGGTCCTTTTATGGTTTGTTGACACTTGTGCCTGTGCCAAATTCACCAAGATGCGTAAGAGTTGAGAGTTGTCTCTGTCTGTAATTATGTGGTTCAGTTTTAAAGCCCCATCCGTTTTCCACTTGTCATCCTTTCAGAGTATTAAGTCAACAGTGTAGATTATAGTTTTCTAATATTGTGGCCAACAATGGCATATATGGTATGAAATTATGGATGAGCATCTTTAAGTATATGGAACACAACTTGTGTTTGGATTTCTTTTTCTGCAATCTCTTATGAGTTCAACTGCTGAAGAAAGAGTAGCAACAAAAGCAAATGGTTCAGATTCAGAATCCGTCTGCTTTGGACTGGCCTCTTACGTTTATATTAATTCTGAGTTGCAGGGCTGTCGACATTTATCGACAAAGGGAATTGAGTTGACAGGCCAAAAGAGGCTGCTCTTGACGAAACAGAAAACCCAGAATATCCTGCTCCTGTGGTGGCAGCGGTGAGTAACAATCGGATGTTGTAGGTTGCATTCCATAGTTACAAATCATGACTCTGATTTCAGTTTCTCTGTACAGCTTCTTTAATTAAAAAATAAGTACACCAGGCCTAGGAATCTGCCGACCGTAATGTTTTGTGTAAACAGTTGAAAATTTGCTGACAATAATTCAATATCGTAGAGAATTCACGTTAATGGATAGAAATTTAGCTTGCTAAGGTTGTTTAAACTAGTCAGCTTTGTAATGTGATTGACGGTGATGGTGGAATTTGCTATTTTGCTGCACTAATATGATCAAAACTATATGTAACCATTTTTACCTTAAAATTCAGTAACCTAATGAAGTCCATCCTTTTATTTTCCCTTTGAATAGGTCTAGAGGCTGTGTGAAGAATGTCAGCAGAGAAGAGTCTCTTCTTGTTTTGACAATAATTGGCTGTGTGACATATTTGTGCGTTCTGATGATGACCTTCCAGACCATACACCGCAATGCCTTTAATAGCAGTGGTATTACCAGAATCAGTCCTTTGTGCTCTGGTGTGAAGAAGACAAAGATGAGGAATAGATTCTTCATGATACCTCCCTATCAGACCTTGCGTTTGTGAATGTGCCTTCTGCAATAGGCAGAACTGATCATACCTGTGCATTCCGTTGAGAATACACTAGAGTATGTTCTATTTATTTATCCTAGGACCCTGGTTTATGTTCTATTTATGTAAATGTTAAGTAGTTGCCCGTATTATTTACAATATTTATGGTCAGTGTGGTGTTTATATATTTTATATTTCTACTTGTGACGTAACTCTTTTGATCTGGAAATATTTGATGTGAAAGTGAATGTTGTCTTACCGTTTGAGTCAGTCATATAATCAGAACTCGAAGTAGCCTCACTACCATTACACCAATGCTGGTATTATGCTTCTCTCTAAAAAAAAACTGGTATTATGCGTGTAAAAAAAACAACTGGTATTAAGCCCCTCGAACCAACCCAGTCCATTTCAAACCATATATAATATCAAAAGTGAAATGAAAAATGGTTCATCTCAAAGGCCTCATTTTGTCGTGTGAATAAAAATCAGTGGAGCTGCTATAAACCCGCGTAATAAGTTTTTCAAATGCTTCAACTCGCCTGCACGAAAATTTTTAGCAGTGTTTATATTGGTTGCTTCAACCCTGCTCAAAACTTGTAAACACTTTAGAGTTCAGATTTTAGATGTGGCAGGAACACAGTTGAGGTAGCACTGTCTGAATTGTTCTGACAAAATTGTCGAGACTATGGGGTCCGAGTTAATTGAGTTTCAACTTTCAACTACTCGGAAAATAAATTAGCGAATGCTTGACCTTTTATTGCAGATCGAGGCACAAAGGTGATTTCGTGTAGTTATTGATTGAGTTCAACTACAACCGTACCGATAGCTTCTCGATTACGTACAACAACTCCTAGCGCAAAAGATGCATGAGCCTCAATGGAGCTTGAAAGTAATGCTTTAACTTATGAAAAGTGATCAACAGCGAATAAAGCAACTTTTGGATCTGAAAATATCGCACTTTGGAAGAGTAATGACCGCCAAGACTGTACTAACGATGTGTGTGGTAGATGATATGTATAACTGAAGCTTTTCTTCTAGGTGAGCTAAAACGGGTGGGTCGCTGAGATATACCTTCAGCTTATCCAACAATGACTCAGCCTCATCCATCCAAATGAAGTTGTCCTGCTTGTTGAGGAGTTTAAAGAATAGTAAACCACGTACTCCCAATCTAGATATAAAGCGACTCAGCGGAACCATACAACAACTAGCTTTTGTACACCTTTTGAGAATTTGGCGGTCCAATTTCAAGGATTACCTTGATCTTCTCAAAGTTTTCTCCCATAATCCAACACAAAACAAGGTAACTGATTCTCGTAAACAGAAAAAGGTAACCGAGTAGTTTACCCAATTGAACCCTAAAAAAACAGGATTGAGCTTCTTCGGAAAAAAAAAATTCAGACCATTGAAGGTTTTTGCCTGGTCAGATAGAAGATCTTCAACTTTCCGAGATTTAAGAACAATATCATCAATGTAAGCCTCCACACTTCAATTGATTTGTGCGTCTGAGTAGCACTGCATACCACGCTAGTAAGTCGCACCCGCATTCTTTAGCCCTGAAAGCATAGTAATGTAGCAAAGGCCTTGAACTGGTATGTTATAAGCGATGTTTTGATCTGAGCCTCAACTTTGAGTGGGATATGGTGATACCTCAGATATGCATCCAAAAAGCATAGGAGCTCGCGCACTACTGTGGAATCCACAACTTGATCGCTCACATCTACGCCAGTCTTGGTGGCGGTTGAGCTAAAAGAACTATTGCTCCTCTACATCGCTGCAACACTGCAAATCATGAGCGCAACCTTGCTTGTCGAGTTTGAAGAGTCGGAACTGGAAGACTCAAGGCGCATCCTTGTGCCCGAAGCACATACGCCCAAAGTAGACTCCGGGTCTGACCCAGGGGCTGCTGACATGGCAGCGAGTGCGCCTATGACTCCTATGATCCCAACCGACCCTCATTTATAATTTCTATAATTCTTGAAAAATCTCAAAGGCCTAAATAAGGATGGTGTGAGCGTAATTTTTAGTACCACATTTCTAGTGGAGGTGGAGAGAGACGAAGTTATAAACATAGATGCTCTTGTTTTTCTTGCAAGTGTGAGAAAGAGAGAGAGGAAGAACACGCGCGCTCACTCGCCTCGCTAGGCTGGGTGGGGCGGGGTGTGAGCGCTGACACGCATCACCCGCGTGAATGGTCCGCTAAAATCCGGCCCCTTGCCTTGCGGCTGTGCGGTTACTTTTTGCACTTTATTTTTGTTGTGTACCCAATATGTTTTCTATTTTGGAAACCGACTCAGTTACGCTTCGCTCAACCCTAGCGGTCTCTCTTATATAAACATATAGGCGCCGCCGCAGAAACATACCTCTCACATCTCGTCTAGGGTTTTGTCTTTTCCTGCTGCTGCGCCATCAGGACTTCTCCATCCCACTCGTCGGCGTGCACTGGCAAATAAGAGAGCAGGTCTCTGGAACCGTCGTCCTCTGCGATCCTGCACTAGAAGAGGGCGAATAACGTTTTTGGGAAGCGCTCTGCGTGACTGCTCGATCGCATTCCTATCTTCGTCAAGCTCGTCCCCACGGCTCGTCTTCCTCTATGTTCGCGTATGCGCTTCATGTCAGTGTCAGGAACGTGAAGGTGTTGAACATCATCGTCACATGCTCTAGCCGATCATCATCAAGAAGGAAACATACCTATCTATGCTTCATACTGTGTTTTTCATACTGCCCTTCGTGTTCTATCTTTACATGATAGTAATAAATAGTATGATAGATGTTTTTATCTTCTCTAGCATATTAGACTTGTCTAGATCTTGCATAGACTTGTCTAATTTATTCAGTAATCTATTTATCATGTTCATGATTTATTTATGGATTAAATTAAAATTAAAAGTGTTTATATTTCCAATAGGATGCTCCACCCCTAACTGATCCGAGGACTTCAACTCTAGACTCGTCAACAGAAAAGGGTCGCTCAGGGGATCCGACCAGAATTGGCTCCGGATCCGACCCGGGGCTGCTGGCATAGAAGCGGGTGCGCCTAAGACCCCTGCGGTCCTAGCCGACCGGGGGCTCCACCCCCAGCTGACCCGGAGGCTCCGACTTTCTCAAGATTTGGGTTACTAGGTTAGTATCCAAAATACGTTCACGTAGAACTCCAAAACGGATTTATGATGTCAACTTCATTACTTTGAACCGTATGGCCATGCACGCATGTACATTTTCCGCATGGTTGTTGTCCACGTCAAGTCAGAGAGTGCTTCGCTTCAGCAACACACAGCTTCATCTCGGCTGAGCTGGAGGAGATGTGTCGAGAGGTAGATGCGGATTGACCCCACCGGTTGGCTTTTGTCTTCACAAGATTTCAACGTCCCATTAACCACTAGAGCTGTAAAGCGAAGAACAAGAGCACTGCTTATTTACTTACTCATGTCGTCTCAGGAAACTGACTTTGCAACTAGAGAACTCCTCTGATGAAGCAAACATGGACCCATCCCTTCCATTTATATTGTCCTCTTCCTTTTCTCCATAAATCAAGAAATCACGATGAAAATGACGGACTACTGCACACCGAACGTTGGCTTGTCGAGACGTCCACCTTAGCTTGTAAACTAATTTTTTGAGGATAAAGTTTGTAAACTAATGCTCTTTCCTTCTTTGTTTTTTTATTAGTAGTGGTTGAAAATAATAAGATTCAATAAGCCCTTTAATTTCATGGTGGTTTGATATAGTATGCTCCAATGTTCGTTCACTTTATTTTTTGTGTGGGAATGTGCAATGTTCGTTCATGGCCATGACGTCTAAATTTACTTATTTTAGCTAGGCTCTAAAATAGAAAGCACTAAAAAACTACAATGGAAACCAACAGCCTAGCAAAAACGGATTCTATATCTGGCCACGTCACTTGGTGGGTCCTATTATTGTTACTCGGGCCCAACAGACAACCAACGATCAATAGCTAGGCCACCGCTTGCCGCGCGATCGCTTCGTCCGCGAGTGAACGAGAGGAGTCGACGCCGCGGGCCATCGCCTGCCGCGCAATCGATTCATCCTCGACTGACCGAATCATCGCCCTGCCGCGATCGCTACGATCGGTGTTGATCGAATCGCTTTATCCGCGAGTGACCGAGTCCTCGGCTATCGCGATCGCTGCGATCGGTGTTGATCGAAGGAGCGGCGCGGAACGTGAAGGAGTCGCCCCCGGCAGTCAATTGACTCTTTCACGCGTGAACGAGTTGACGCCGGATACCGTTCGCTTTCCTTAGCGTCCAGCGTCCATCTATGAAAAGGAGCGGCGCGCTAGGACTAGTCATCTGCTCGCCGTGATCGCTGAACGACCTCTTGACTCTTGTGCGTCTATAGATCACATCTTCCTTCGGTGGACCCTCGTCTCAAGTGCCTGGAACGTCGTCGTGCATCAGCAAGAAAGAAACTACTCTGTGGTCGTCTCACGTTATTGGAACGCAAGTGGCCTGCATCCAAGCACGGTATAGTTTTCATACTTCTCATTGATTGCTACAATAAATTAATAGATTATAAGATATAATGTTGTGGTTGATGAAGGCAACTGATGGACGTGACTACATTGATTTCTTCATATTATTGCTTTGATACATGATCTACTACGTACTACATGCCTTCACGTATGATCCTTCTGGTCTTTTTCTTCCATGCAGTATGGATTCTGACAACGAATTCAATGATTTTGTCATGAATGAGTTGATTGATTCATCATCAGATGATGAAGATGATTTTTCTTACAACGCTGCAAACATAATAGCAGAGGAGGCTCTCAATGAGCCACTTCACCGTGGTTCTATTATGGGACATGCTACCCTAGATCGAGAACGATATTCGTGGCACTTCTTGCTTTATTGAGATTATTTTGTAGATAATCCTATATTTGGTCTGGAATATTTCAGACGAAGGTTAGTATGTAATGTTATTTTTGTTTAAAAAATATTTTGACTGTGTGTTATGGTCTTCCTAAATAATTTTATGTTTGAACAGATTTTGAATGAGACGACATGTTTTTCTACGTATAATGAATGTTGTTGAAGAGCACGATGATTACTTCGTACAAAAGAGGAATGCAGCCGGCACACTAGGACTATCTTGCTTACAGAAGGTGGTGGCGGCATTTCGGATGCTAGCTTATGGAGTAGCGGCTGATGCTACAGATGAGTATGTGCGTATTGGTGAGAGTACTACTCTAGAATGTCTACGAAAGTTTACAAGTGCCGTTGTTGAGGTCTTTGGATCTGAATATTTGAGGTTGCCTAACGAACATGATACCGCTAGGTTACTTGCAATTAATGAGATCAGAGGTTTTTCAGGTATGCTTGGTTCCATTGATTGCATGCATTGGACATAGAAAAATTGTCCTACTGCTTGGCACGGTATGTATCGGGGCCGCAAAAAGGAGCCAACCATTATATTAGAAGCAGTTGCCTCTCAAGATCTATGGATTTGGCATGCATATTTTGGGATGCCAGGCTCAAACAATGACATCAATGTGCTTCAACGATCTCCAATTTTTGCAAGGCTTGCTGAAGGTGAAGGTTCAGAAGTAAATTATAATATTAATAGAAATAATTACACAATGGTTTATTATCTAGCAGATGATATTTATCCGTCATGGGCTACATTTGTGAAGACCATACACGAGCCACAAGGTAACAAAAAGAAATATTTTGCCAAAGCTCAAGAAGCATGTAGAAAGGATGTGGAGCACGCATTTGGGATTTTACAATCTCGCTTTGCTATTGTTCGGGGTCAGCTCGTTTGTGGGATGAGGATTTCCTCGGGAATATAATGATGACTTGCATAATTATGCATAACATGATGACATTTGAGGTGTCATCGGGTTCTCCAATAGCATAATCCAATGGGTCAGTGTACCCATTTGACATAAGGTTAGTGAAATAAGACCCTGAATTCATGACACCTACATATGCACGAGAAATAAACTCATAATCTGAAATATTAGCAGCACAGAAGTATATCACAGATTGGTGTCATTTATTGGAATCATCCACCATTCTGTATTGGAGTTACCTCAATATATATGGCATGTGAGATGAAATAAATTTTAGTAAACAAAAAATAAACAAAGGGTGAAAATTCCAACAAAATAGCAAACTGGCCTTATCAACAAGCATGTCGCTGTGAAAGAAAAAGTTCTAAACATGCACCCATTCCTCGCGGATCAGATGGTATGAGCCGTTGGAGATGAGCACAATGGAGAAGCTGGCACATTTCTCAACTATGGATACAGCCAAAGAGAAGGTGGTCCAGAACTTCTGGCATTTGGGAGCAGAGTTCACTTGGGCTATGTTTAAGGAGATCATGGGTCTGTAAAGTGGAAACCTCAGAGTCCAGCAGCAACCATGAAGCGCCGATTGAAAACCCTGTAGAGCTGCTACGCCCTCCAGGGCTAGCTACTCAAAAAAAAAAAAAAAGGTGGTCATTGCAGCTGGCTGAGTAAACTCCTGATGCCAACCATCTCTCTGGCCTATCGTGGTACGTTGAAGGAGAAGTTGCAGGGTAAGATTGATTCCATTTTAGTAAGAAAAGTATGACAACCATCAAAACAAGCTATATTCTTTACTAGTTATACACAGTATATCTTCAGCATATCGAACATATGTTTCAATGGGAATCAATTAAGTTGTACAACAACCAAGGCCTGACCGGACATAGTGTTGTATGCAGGTATACGACAGCTTACTCTAATTCTTGGATCAATTTTCTCATAAGAATTCTATTTAACTCTGAATCCTAATCAACTCTGAATTTCTCAATTATCCAAAAAAAAAACTCTGAATTTCTCATAAGAAAAAGATGATGCTAATCATTTTTCTCGTAAGGATCCTTGTTTTAAATTATCCAAAACACAAAGTAATATTTATAGTAGTCTAACGTACGTATAAACCAAGATGCTCATAGGATCTGAAGTAATATAGATTAATTGATGGAAATGTATTCCCTATAAGATAGAAACAACGATTCAAAAGGAGATCTTCAGTTTATCCGACTTATTGGAATGCATTTATCTATCAGACATAGCAGCATGGCTGTCATCTATGTATCAAGTAAATGTATAATAAAATCCTGATGGTACATTTTAATCATTATTATATCAAGCCATAATAACAATGAATAGTAGATCTTCAAGCTGGAAGGGGAAAGAATTTTACCATCTGCTTAAAAATTGCATTACTACATATTAATTGCTTTCTTAAGATAATTTATCACCAACAGAAAACCATCCACATATATATAATGTCTGTTGTATTATTGCGCTAACCATTATAGAAATTGAAGTGTTTCTCACTGACAAATTAGTATGTCTAACTAACATACATATATTTCTCAACCACACACAATACACTGGTAAACTATAACAAAAACAAGTAGCAATCAACCACTGCACTCAATTCACTATCAGACTACCCAGTTCAAAGAATATGCGTATTTAAACTCTAATTTTGAATTGTGCAGCGACGACCGGCGGCAGACGGCTACCCAATCCAGCGGGCGGAAGAACTCCATGGCGCATTAATAAATCCATCCTCCTTGAACCATCGACTCCAATTGCGTCCTCCCCTCCATGGCCAATGACCTGGGGCATCAAACATTGAGGATGTGAAATGGGATGTGGATTGGGAAGCCCTACCCGAGGCACGGATCTACGTGGATGAGCCGCCTTGTCAGCAGCGATTTGGCTCTGGTGGGCAGCGCGACGAGGAGGGATAGACATCGCTTGAAGGGGCGGCAGCGACGCAGGAGGGCGCTCGTGTGCAGGGTCCTTGGCACGCGCAGATGAAGCCCGGCACGGGAGAAATCGCGCGGGAACACCTACCACGCGCGCGGGATCGGATCGCGGGAGAAGCTTGGCGAGCCGGGACACCTCTCCATGGATAGCTCACGAAGAATACAGGAAGAGGTACAAGTCTATTTTAGCTTTTGCTTTACCGATGCTGTTGGAGGAGTTTGTTGGAAATAAAAGCTAAATTTAGAATAAAACAGTGCTTTAGCTAGGCTCTTGGAGGTGCTCTTAGGCTCTTAGCGAAAAAGTATATCATCAGGTGATTAAGGCCGAGGTGACAGTGACACGTCCGTTGGATTGACATATTCGCCATTTTTTGGGCCTAAAATAGGCCCAGTTACCACGAAGACGGCCTTTTCGTGGATTTGGCTGCCGATGGATTCAGTCCACGCAGCCCAGAGATCGCGGTCTGGTGATCCGGGTGCGAGAGACAGACGGCTTCACGTGGTCGCCGAGAGAGAGAGAGAGAGAGAGAGAGAGCCATGGGGGCGTGTCTAATGCGCACGCCTGCGTGCGGAACCATGGTAGCAAATCTCAAGACAGCTACGTGACAAA
Organism: Chloris gayana; assembly: GCA_031894775.1. Taxonomy (NCBI): domain Eukaryota; kingdom Viridiplantae; phylum Streptophyta; class Magnoliopsida; order Poales; family Poaceae; genus Chloris; species Chloris gayana. The sequence goes on along the minus strand of JAUNZO010000290.1, from coordinate 52,953 downwards.
GTAGGTGGATCCCGCATTGACTACTCCCACAATAGCGTGGTTTCCGGCGCGCAGACGTTTCTCTTTCCTGCGTGGCGCCAAACAGCTTTTCCCGCGTGGTGTGGTTTCCGGCGCGTAACCGTTTCTCTTTTCTCGCGTGAAACGTCACATATTTTTTCTACCTGTCATACGTGAGTCTCAGTAGCATGCAGTTTGTGTAGTTTTCCCTTTTTCCGCGTGAAGCGCAAAATTATTTAGAGAAATGGGGATAATGAGGTAATAAAAGGGTGGGGGAGTTTTACTTTCAATCAAGAAGTACTACCACTTTCAAAAATATATTATATAGCATGGAAAAATGACAAAAAACATATGAAAAGGGATTAGAAGTATTAATAAAACAGAAATATTAAAATTAGGTTCACTCCAAATTGCAAACAAGCGTTACATTAAAGTTTCAAATAAAAATAGTGTTCAAAGTTCTACACACAAAATAAAGTTTGTGTTATAAGAATTTTGATGCTAAGTTTGAGAAGAACTTTGAAGCAACTTATGTGTTAGATGTTTGAGACAAATTTTATAAAAGATGGGTGTAGGCAAGTTAAAAAAAACAATTTGGCCCGAACTTGTAACATTAATATTTAACATTTTTACAAACTTTTTATGTTTAACTCTGAGGAAAATTTGACAAATTTTAAATGCAAAAACTTTGTGAGTAAAGATGTAAGAAGAGTTTGTGAGGTCAAACTAATGCACAAAGTTTGAGACGAAAAAAGTTTGTGAGGAAACTTTTGTCATATTATCTGTAAAAGTTGTAAACAAAGTTTTGGAAAATGTTTGTCACGAACTATGAAATAAACTCTAGCTTGACAGTTTGAGATGAAAGATTTTGCCGAAATGTTGCGAGGAATGAAAGACAAGAGTTGTGAGAAACTTTGAAACAACAAAAGTTTATGCTCTAAAGAAATTATTTATAAGACAAGCTTTGAATGCAAAAGTTTCACACAGAAAGCTTATATTTCACTGAAAACTTATCACCTGAAAAGTTTCACATGAAAGTTTGAGAATTCTGCCATTTGTGTGAAACTTTGAAAGACAACACTTTATTGGTAAAAAGTTGTAAAAAACGTTTTGAAAAATATTTGTCCCTAAAAGCTTGAGGCAAACTCTAGCTCAAAAGTTTGAGCTAAAAGAGTTTGTCAAAATGTTACAGAGACTTTGAAACACGAGAGTTTGTAAGAAACTTTTAAAAAACAAAAAAAACCCTAAAGTTCATGTTTAACTCTAAGGAATTTTTTTGACACAATAAGCTTTCTTACCGTGAAAACTTTATCGGTAAAAGTTGTAATTTTTTTTGGAAAATGTCATTCACCAAGTATGAAAACAAAAAGTTTGAGCCAAACTCTAGCTCAAAAGTTTGAGCTAAAAGAGTTTCTAAAATGTAGTAGGAACTTTGAAACACAAGAGTTTGCGAGAAACTTTTAAAAAAAATAAGTTTTGCAAAATGTTTGTCACCAAAAGTTTGAGGCAAACTCTAGATCAAAAGTTTGAGTTGAAAGAGTTTGCCAAAATGTTGCAAGAACTTTGAAACACGAGAGTTTGTGAGAAACTTTGAAGAAACAAAAAAAAACAAAGTCCATGTTTAAGTCAAAGGAAATTTTTGATAGGACAAGGTTTCTTACCGTGAAAACTTTATCAGTAAAAGTTGTAAAACATTTTCTGGAAAAAGTTTGCCACCAAGTATGAAAACAAAATGTTTGAGTCAAACTCTAGCTCAAAAGTTTGAGCTAAAAGAGTTTGCCAAAATGTTGCAGGGACTTTGAAACACAACAGTTTGTGAGAAACTTCGAAAAAAAACTTTATGATTAAGTTTCAGAAAAATTTTGATGGAACATGTTTTCGGTGCTGTGAAAACTTTATTGGGACATATTATTTATTTCTATACCCAGAGGAGGAGATATTGGACTCTTGGAACACAAACCATGTGGCAATAAAGGATTCTCCGACTTGTTTGCACACTAAATTCTCCGACTTGTTTGCACACAAAATTCTCTCGACCTGTTTGCACACTAACTTCTCCGACTTGTTTGCACAGTAAATTCTCCAATCCGTTTGCACACTAAATTCTCCGACCCGTTTGCACACTAAATTCTCCAACATGTTATTTATTTCTATACCCGAGAGGAGGAGATATTGGACTCTTAGGGCACAAACCATGTGGCATAAAGGATTCTCTGACTTTTTACACACTAAATTCTCCGACCTGTTTGTCCACTAAATTCTCCGAACCGTTCGCACACTAAATTCTCGGAGATGTTTGCACCCTAAATTCTCCGGCCTATTTGCACACTAAATTTATTTATAGATGTATAAATAGTATACGTTGCAGGAGACGTAGATAATAAATTTGCCTTTTAATTTGAAGACCACACCAGTATTGTATTTGTGACCCAAACTTACTCACAAGCCACCACACCACACGACGTGGGATTTCATATCAGTGCCTCCCCATGGTCACTCTGATATTATTTTGTTGAGCTTTGCTTCAGTAATTATAATTATTTTCTGATCCATTCTTTGATTTGTAAGTTTATTCTGAACACTTCTATATGCGGTTTCCGACACTATTTTTTCCCCAGCCGCAGAAGAAACTTGAGCAGGAAATGTAAATGATTATTGGTTCATAATCTGCATGCTTATTTTATGCCCTTATACATTTGTAGTAATCGAAGTATATATTGCAGTTGCAGGGCTTGCACCGTTTTTCAACCGGTGGTATGGAGTGCGCAGATCAAAAGGAGGCCGCTTTTGATGCACAAAGCTGGGAATGCTCTTCGATTGTGGTGGCAAAGGTGAGTTCACAAGAATAGGTGCAGCATTGTGAGTTGTTTCACATATAGCGAATTATTTTGATTTCAAGTCCGCTCTGATGATATGCAATAAAATGTGATTTGTTGTGAGGCATGCAAATTGACTTATGTAGTCAAAACAATTTCACCTATGCCACATATTGTGAATCTGAACAGACTTAACTAAATAGAAATCGAGATTTACTCTAGTAATAATCATTTTATGGTTTGTAATGTAATATTTATTCACTTATTATCATAGAAATGTTTAGTATATATCACAATATTTTTTTGTACTGAATATATAATTATTTTACCTCAAAACACACAGTATTCTGAGCAAGTTCATCTTTTCATTTTGATAGGTCTTGCGACCATGTGAAGAATTCTGGATCCGCAGTCTCTGGTGATCCATATGTGAAGAATTATCGCTCAATCCGTGTGTTTGGTACCATAATCGGTCTCGCATTGTTCTGTTATATGGTGATGATTCCTCTGTCCATCCAACTCCAGCCCGTTAATAGAAGTCATAATACCAGAATCCGTCCATTGCACTCTCATAGGGGGAATAACAGCAATGCATTCTGTTCGTTGCCACCCCATCACCCGTGGCACCGGTTTTGCCGTCGCCAAGAGGTAGACTGGATGTTGTTGGGGATACGACAAAAATCTGAAAGAATGAAACATCCAGCTACAAGAAAGGCATGAGTGTGTATTATTTCACCTAGGATCTTGGTATATGTACAAGCAGAGCATGAATGTGTATCTCATGTATATGTACAAGCAGTTATGTTAATAATATCGGTTCATGTGGTATTTATATGTATTCTGTGTTCGTAAACTAATATTTTTTGTACAAGAATATATATTAATTTACTCGTGCGGCCTGTAACTTAATATTATTTCGAATAGCATTTGTATTTATTATTATTGGGGCATCAGGCCCAAATATATGGATGTTGTATTTATTATTTGGGCATTAGACCCAAATATGGTAAATATGCATAAAATATTTTCTATAAATAGGAAAAATACAATAGTACACACATATTTTGGAAGCCTTTTTGCTACTTCCAGGTGTAGTGACTCCCATGTGTGTATCTCATAAATTAGAGGTTAGCTCTTCATACTTGAGGTTTCTAAAAAAATATGTAACAGGCCTCTCTTAGCCTACTCGGGGTCGTTTTCTCCTTCTTAGTATAATGACGCGTAGCTCTTCTGCGTGTTAGACAAAAAGTCTTTTTATTCCAACGACAGTAGTTAGCCGACCGAGATTATATGTGATTAATACGTGATGCTACTGTGTTAGCGAAAAAGTGCCCTAGACTTTTTTTTTGCAAAGGGAAAAAGTGTCTCATCGGGTGATTAAGGCCCAGGTGACGACGTCCGTTGGATTGACAAATCCGCCGTTTTCTGGGCCTAAATTAGGCCCAATTACCACAAAGACAGCCTTTTCGTGGATTTACCTACCGATGGATTCAGTCCACGCGGCCTAGTGATCCGGGTGCGATGAGACAAACGACGTCACGTGTGGTGTGTTTGGTACCCTGGACAACTCTTTCTGTATCATCTCCGATGTGAGGATGGGGCCAGGAGCATATATCGGCCTGGACCAGCTTGAATGCTCCTCCCGCCGTCGGAGGCATGTTTGTCGGGTTGTGCGTCCGTGCATGCCCCAACGCAATTCAGGCCTTGTCCCCTGCTGCTCGCGCGGCACACTCTCTGTTCCCCTCTCTGCTCCTCTGCGGTACGACGCGGCATACCGCTGGCGACAGTCAGGAACGGTGAAGGAGGACATGGCACCGCCCCGAGGGCCTTCGCCGGTGCGCGCGTTCACCCAAGAGGACAGAATCAAGAACCAACATGATGGATATCCTATCAACCATGTGAAAGATAACATCAACCATGTGAAAGATAACAAGGACAAAGGCCCTAAGTACCCCTCCAACAATGCAAAGGCCAAGGGTCCAAGGCATCAGCCGCATCCGGGCAGACCTACGGTGGAGAAGGATGAGTGCATGCACTATGGGAAGAAACGGCACTACAAGAAGGACTGTCCAGATTGGCTCAAGATGATGCTGAACAGAAAGCAAGGTGAGAACTTAATCACTTTTGTAAATGAATCCTTGTATGTTGATTATTCTAGATCCACTTGATGGATTGACTCTGAAGCAACTATTCATATTGCAAATTGTATGCAGGGTTTCAGAACGAGGAGGGCAACAGTAAGAAACGAAGGTTCCATTAGAGTGGCCAATGGAGTTGAAGCTAAGGTGGAAGCCGTGGGAGATCTTCACCTACAGCTTGCGGATGGCTTCATACTCAGGCTTAGAGATGTCTTTTATGTACCTTCGTTGCAAAGAAACTTAATTAGTGTTTCTCGTTTGGCTATTGATGGATATGATTGCCATTTTGGTAATGGCAAGTGTGAATTGTGGTTGAATAATGATTGCATTGGTTTTGCATCTTTACAAGATAAGCTTTATTTATTGTCACTTGGTGATGATGTGAATGTGATAGATGATGCAAATGATGATTTGCATGATGAGAATGATGATATGCCCTCGTCATCTAAAAAGAAAAAGAAAAAGAAGAGAAAGAGAACTCAACACGTCTCATCAAAATTATGGCATTGTCGCTTAGGCCATATTTCGAGGGGGAGAATTGAGAGACTTGTGAAGAATGAGATTCTTCCAACGTTAAGAGTTCTTCGAATTAGAACAATGTATTGAATGCATTAAAGGGAAATTCGTTAAGAAAATTAAGAAAGATGCAAAACGTAGTACGAGAATTTTACAGTATAATCCACACCGATATTTGTGGACCTTTTCCCGTAAAGAGTGTGGATGATTATGACTCGTTCATAACATTTACAGATGATTACTCCCGTTTTGGTTACATTTATCCAATTAAAGAGCGATCAGAAGCATTGGATAAATTCAAGATATTCAAAGCAGAAGTAGAAAATCAGCATGATTTAAAGATAAAGATTATGAGATCAGACCGTGGAGGGGAGTACTACGGTAGTCATACGCCTTATGGACAAGTCCCAGTACCTTTTGCAAGGTTCCTACAAGAGAATGGCATAGTCGCCCAGTATTCCACACCGGGCGAGCCACAACAGAATGGAGTGGCGGAAAGGCATAACCGTACCTTAATGGATATGGTTCGTAGCATGATGAGCTACTCCACACTCCCACTAGGTTTATGGATGGAGGCTTTAAAAACCGCCATTTATATTCTCAACAGAGTTCTAACAAAGTCGGTGCCCAAAACACCATACGAGTTATGGACCGGCAGAGTGCCTTCGCTAGCTCACCTCCGCGTGTGGGGGAGTCCGGCAGAGGCCAAACTATTTAACCCGGATCTTGGAAAGTTGGACCCCAAGACAGTGAGTTGCCATTTTATTGGCTATCCATAAAAGTCCAAGGGATACTGTTTCTACTGCCCTAACAGATATACAAAGTTTGTAGAAACCGGACATGTCGTCTTCTTGGAGGATGACATGATCGGGGGAGCATGATAGCGAGAGAAATTGATCTTGAGGAGAAACAGGTATACGTACCCGATTTTATGAGTCAAGAGTCTTTCTTCTCACTACCTCGTTGATGTTGTGCTCGTGATGCGTGACGTTGCAGTGCCGGCACCTGTTGTCACTCCACCCGTCATCAATGAGGAACCTGTTGCAGTGCCAAAACGCACCCTGATCGGGGCGCCCAAACCCTAATGGTTGGTGGGCCCCGTGACACTGCGCAGTATAAAAGGAGGTGGGGGCCGGGGCATGCGGTACGAGGTTAACCTACGCTGCCAGCACCCCATCGACATCATCGGAGAGAACCTACCGAACTAGGTCGCACAACTAGTCACGGGAAGGCCCGCCGTCGCCACGACGACGTGTGCCGCCACCTCGACCGATGCACTCGCAACCGGTTCGCCGGGATCCTCGACCTTCGGATGGCCGGGACGGATCCAGTGACCATCGCTTCGACCGCTCCGGGAACGTCGGCGGCCCTCACCAGTACCACCACGGCAGCCATCCCCTCCACGGTGGCGCCATCCTCGTCGAGCATCGAACGGCACCGGATCCACATCTGCGATATGTGTTCCCCCCTCTCTCTCGGATCTACCCGACTAGAAGTTGTAGCTACCCTAGCTAGGACGATGCCTAGGTCCCGCAGTATCTAACACCGCGTGTTCTTGTACGTCGCACAAATCATCCTTAACGCGATACCGTAGCACCGTTTAGCTAGGTGCCTCGTTTTTGCGAATGACTACGAGCAAGCTCCGATTCTACAGCTATATATACTCCAACTTGACCTTGTTATTCACCGGAGTTGGGACGGGCTTCGTGGCCGTCGCCGGCCGAGTGCCGAAGAAGCCGCAACCGTTGGTGCACAGGGCAGCCGCGGCGCCGATGACCGGATGCCTCCTGATCTGAGGTCTCGTGGAACGTGATGACAATCAATCGGGTCATCAACGAGGGAGGGTTTCGACTTCTCTACTACTCGATGGAGCTGGTGGTTGCGTTGTTGGCGTTTGGCCAAGGAAAAAATTTCGGTAGGAAAAAATATCGGAGGTCACCGATAAACACGATATTTCAGAAATATCGGTAAATTCGATGATTAAAATGAATTGCATTTTCAAATTAGTTGCATGATTTGATTAGAAATGATCTTTAATCTCTAAATTATCATAGTTGTATGCATAATAAAGATAATTTTTGATAAGTAAGTATAGTCAACGATGAAATTTCGACGATAAAAATTATATCGGATCTTACCGATAGATACGATATTTCGGATATATCAGTGAAATTTCGCCGAAATTGTTTTCCTAATTGGGCCTGGCTTTGCTTGTGTCCCCTGCTCGATCGGCATGTATCGGACTGCTTGGAACGGCCAAGCCGTCTCGTGCTCTACGTCTTGTACGGCTCGACCCCGCAATCCGTGTCGCGTAAGACGTAAAGCAAGAAACGTTTCTACTTCACGAGAACTAGTCGGAAACGTATCGACTGGCCTTTTCTATATATTAACGAGGATTCAGGAAGACCGGCCTTTCAAGCCCGAACGCAAGCTGACACACCCACCCGTAGCCAGGCCCAAACTTCCTTCGCGCGAAGATGGCGGCAATGCGATCGGCGTTGGCGAGGTTCGGCCGCCGGAGCGGTGTTTTCTCTGGGTCTTCCATCGGCGCCAGAGGGCTGGAGATCCGCCAGCTTCTACGTCCCACAACACCACGGACACCGCTGCTGGTCCCTGCCGCATCGGCACGGGCTCTGCCGCTGCCCTCTTCACTCCGTCACGCATCGACAACCATTAGGGCACCGATGCCCTCTCTCCTCTTCGATCCAGTCCGTAATCTTAAGGTAAGATTGAAATTACAACAACAGGAAAAAATAATACGACTGCTTCTAGAAATCGGAACTTGTATATGTTGGGCTACTATGGATCGTTTATACCTCTTCGATACACTTTTAATTTATTTATAGTATACCATTTTCCTTTTAATTTGAAGACCATACCGGTATTGCATTTGTGACCCAAACTTACTCACAAGCCACACACCACACGACTCAAATACAGGACATGCGAAGTTTGTCTTGATCACAATTTAAATTGTGCTTGCCCTTTTTCTGTAATTTTGGAGCTAATTTCGCTTGTATGTGACAGGGCCGTCGATATTACTCAAATGAGCCAGCGGGGCGGGAAGATAAAAGGTTTATTTTAATGGAAGCCAACTCCGGGAGTGTCCCGCAACTTTGGACGAAGCAGTAAGAACATTGTTTTTTAGCTTTATACATCATTGGTGAATCATGATTTTTGATGTATGCGTTGCTAGGCAATATTTGAACTTTTGCCAACCTCTTAACCAAACCAAATACACATTTTGTTTTTTCCTCAAAATTATCTTTAGTTTCCCTCCAAAACATTTTAAAACTTTTGACGTAGAGTACACACTCAGACAACTATATCACGACTATGGTATGAACATGTAGAGATGCATTGAAAATTTTCAATAGTCAATAAGGAATCTCAATACAATTTCTGATGGCAAATAAGGAACTTGTCTTATATTTTATATCTACGTAACTCTATATTGTGCTTGATGTTTTAAAACATCAGTGAGATTTCCACCATGATAAATATGTGTATGTATACTTGAAGATAAGTTACAGTGTAAGTGTAGGTAATAAGGCATGTACAATCATTTGTCTAAAACAAAGGTCATGTACAATCATTGAAACTATTCATGTGTGATGATGCAATCTATTTTTTACTACCTTAATTAGACTTGCCTAATCAAGACATTGTGTTATGTTCTTTTTTCTCTTTTTTCCATCTGAGCAGGTCCGCTATTTCAAACTTTTTGGAAACAGCAGGAGATTTCCTACTTACATTAGGGGTATGTGTTAATGCAATGATAGTGTGCCATTATATGATAAGACTTCGGGGTGTTGGATCCCATCGATCCATCACCGCGCCAATATCATTTGATTTGGACGAAGAAGATGATGAAGAAGATGATGAGGATGAAGAAGACTGACTACATGAGACGAAGAAGACAATGCAACGGCTATGATGAGCATGAAGAAGACACCGGTAATGAGATCCCCATGCTGTTCTGAGTACTTCATGTGTGCCGTACCTGATCCAAGGGCTCACGAAGTTTATCGTTTTGGGGTTTTCAAGAGCCGCTAGTACTGATTATACGTGTTCTCGTCCACATAAAAAATGGGCATGTTCCTTGTTGAGCACCAAAGTCAAAGCTGTTTACATATGACGATTATTTACGAGCACAAGAATGCTTGAGGCACAATGCAACTAACACAATTCGGATAAAATATTAGTTTTTGCAGATGAAGAAGCTCATGAACGATTAGCCTTTTCACATGTATTTCATCTACTTTCAGACATTCAACACTTTTTTTTTCTTGGAAAACATAGCAGAAGCTCTTTGACATTCAGTAAGGTAGATAGAAATGTCTAGGGAAATGAAGAGGTGGGTTGAGGCCACGGATGTGGAGATGCTTTCCTCATCCCATGTTTGGATGGAGTGGGTTAGGGATTAGGCTAATTTTTATTTCACTAAAATACGACTGCCTATTATGAAATGAGCGTTGTACATATGCTTTACTCGCAACATACAAATACAAATCGAGAATGACTTTTGTGGGCATAGTCATGTGTTTACCCTAGCTTTTTTATTAGTTATGGTTAAATATAAATATTCAATCTCTGATTATACTATTAAACATGTCAAACTAGTTGTAGACATGTTGTCAATTCATAAATTGAAGTAAAAAAATATCAAATTTCGACAAATTCATCAAATTTAATAGAATTTCATGAATTTATCAGAATTTGATGTTTTTGTACTTCAATTTATGATTTGACAACACATTTACAACTAGTCCGACATGTTTAATAATATAATCAGATATTCAATATTTATATTTAACCACAATCAAGAGAAAAGCTAGGGTGGGCACATGCCCATATGCTCACTAAAGTATTTCTCATGGAAGTGACAACAAAATGCGGGGACATGGAAGTGGATCCTCTCGCATTAACGTTTTAGCTGAGATTTATCCGGTTGCCAAAATAAATGGTTCAAACCAAACGCTAAAGTAACTGATCCATTGCAAAAATTGATGCTACAACACGCAATAGTACCACAGAGTAGAATGCCGTTAACCGGCAAAGAGCAACGAGCGAGATCAGCTAGTGCGGGGTAGGGGCACGAGTCGGCGTGCTCGGTGAGAGAGGTGCAACAGGGGTGATCTACAAGACACAAATAAATTATGATTATCAAAGTGCCAAAAAAATTTCCAATGTGAAAATAGAGAAATAGAACAGAACATACCTCCTCAAGAGCCTTTTCCACTGCCGTTAGCCTAGACCCAATGGACTCATGATCGTCTTCAACAAACATAAATCTTGCTCCCATGGAATCCTGGTCTTGTACCATCTTGTTCATGGCACCAGGTTGGGTAATGTTTAGGGGTGTTTGGCATGGCTCGGAGCTGAACTCCGTGCCGGTCCGATGGGCCAGCCAAACACCCCGCTACGGAGCAGCCCAACTCCGGGAGCCCGCGGAGCTGCAGTTCATTTTTCCATGGAGTTCAGGAGTACCTCTTTGCCAACTCCAAAAATAGTTAAAACAAACATAGACACGAAGTTCTAACATATTTACCCACCACTGCCACTGATTACACAACGTACCATTTCGTTCATTTCTCGTCCTTGTTCTTCCTCTCCTCACCCGCCAACCCACACCTTCCTGCCTCTGCTCCGAACCGGCCACCGCCACTCTCCCCCACCGGCCCACCGGGGCTCTAGATCTGGCAGACCATGCTCCAAATCCGCTTTGAACTCTAGATCCGGCCTGCAGTTGTGGAAGCAAGCACTTCGGAAGGGGTGTCCGCCACTGAAGAGAGGCAACTATGAGAAGGAGCTCGTGTGGACGAGTTCCAGCAGGAATCCTCACACCTCCCCTGGATTGTGCGTCAGCCGGCGTAGAAGTCAGCTTGCAACCTTGCTTCGCCACAGCGAGATTCTGCCTGTCCAATTCGATGGAATCTTTATGGATAATTGGTTTTGTTATTTGATTTGACTAGCGGAATACTTTTCCCCTCTCGGAGCTTGCACTTCTAATCCGTGAAATTCATGCCACACACCTTGAAATCGACGAAATTGACCACACTTTTGGCTTTTACACTTGTCAATTGATCGATTTTTTATAATCAGTGCCGTAGTTGTGCATGCCTGGAGGGGATCGTTCCTGCGAGGAGGTGGATGCTTTACTTCTGTTCTTTTTATTTTTGCTGAGGAATTAATAATATTTTAATCATAAAATCCGTATTGAAATATGTTTAAATGTTATGATAAAAACTCAATCAAATATCAAAAGAACTATGTTGTGCCACAACAAACATCAGATGATTCAACTCCTGAATCAAGTTTTCTTACCATGGATTCTTTGTACACTTTATTATGTAGTGCTTGAATCTTCATAATCATCAACAAGATGGGATGAACCCACCTCGGATGAACCAACAAGGGGTAAAGATGACAATTGACCCATAAAACTCTCATTTTAGGAGCTGAGAGTAGCCTACTAGCCAAACACCTCCACATATAACTCCGGTTCCACATTGGAGCAGCTCCACTTCAAAACTCTACTCCGGAGCTGCTCCACCGTGGAGCAGAGCCATGCCAAACACGCCCTTAATACCAGGACACCACCCAATACAATCCTCCCCACAACAAATTATGATCGTTGCTACATGTGTTGCTAGATGCTTAAACATCGTGATCCAGTTCTTAAATTGAGAAAAAACAAAACATATTTATAAAATAAATCCCCAAACTCAAACTTCCAAAACCAAACTAGCCGAGAATAGAAGCGATCGGTTTGAGTTCCATACTTGTGCTCGACTCGGAGGTCCTGTTTCATAGACGTGCGGAGCATGCGGATTTCTGCACGGAGGTCCTCCATGGTCACCCCCTTTCTCGTCCCTGCCGTGCTATAGCCTCGGTCTCACCGAATTTTTATTTTAAAATAATAGTTTTTAATCTATTTTTTTAAAAAAAACTATCCAAAACTAAATTTTTAAGATCTAGACATTTTTGTCACGTCATGTAATGTGGCACGATTCTCGAATGAATCACGCCGGATGACATGACGTGATTATGTCAACGTCGGCGTCATCGACCACGTCGGATTTTTGGGTAGATCGAGATCGACCCAATCACGCCATACCGATTGGCGTGATTGACGATCCAATCACGCCAAATAGTCCGGCGTGATGAGAACTTAGTAATTTTTAGATATCGCGAATGGAAACAAAGAACAATTGAATCACGCCAAATGAGATAGCGTGATTGATAAAGGAATCACGTCATATGAGTTTGCGTGATTATCTCTCTCTCACTCAAATGTCACTTTCAGTTGATGTAGTTTTATTTGTTTCGTAATATAGAACACAATGGTGAAAACGAGAATCCGAATCCGACATTGTATGTAGAGTTTATAGAGTTTTTTTTCAAATTTTTAACTCAATGATGTCGGATGACATCAACTGAAAGGAACATTTAGGAGAGAGAAGGGAAGCACGCCATCTCATATGGCGTGATACCTCTATTAATAACGGTATCTCATTTGGCGTGATTCAATTGTACTTCATGTGCATTAGCGTCGGTTGAAAATCACTAAGTTCCGATCACGCCGACTCATTTGGCGTGATTGATCTATCAATCACGTCTTACGATTGGCGTGATTAGAGTCAACCTCGATCTACGCCCGATTTCGACGTGACGGTCGACATCGACGTGGAACAATCACGTCATTCTATATGGCGTGATGTGATTCATTCGAGTAATCACGCCATGTGGAATGACTCGACAAAAACGTCTAGATCTTGAAAATTAAGTTTAAGATGATCTTTCGTTAAAATTTTAGATACAAAATGATTATTTTTTTTAAAAAGTTCGGTCTCACCTGCACAAGAGAACCGCGAGAATCAGGACGCTCGGTGCAACTTCAACTCACATGAAAAAGTTGGGAGCAACTGCCCTGGCCTCCTTTTATACTACTGGCGCAATAGACGGACGGTCCACATTTCTCCAGCGAAATCGGACGGCTGCTGCCGCCTAGAGGTCATGGAAGACCGATTCGGGATAGAAAACGAACGGGCTAGGCCCAATATAAATAAACAGATAACCCCGCGGCGCAAGTTCTTCCGTCGACAACCCAAAAGGCCCCCTGTTATCAAAAAAAAAAAAAAAACCAAAAGGCCCCCGCCGCAACAGGACCTTTCATCAAAGCACAAGTTCTTCGCGCGCGGAGAGAGAGAGAAGGAGCAGGAGGGGAGTCCTGCAGATTGAGATGGCGGCGATGCGATCTGCTTTGGTGATGCTTGGCCGCCGTTGCTATGGCTCCTCTGGATCTGCGGCTGCTGTGTCCATGGTCGGAGAACGAGGGCCGGAGGTCCACCGTGTTTTCCGCACATCGGTGCCGTTGCTACGCCCTTCCGCACGAAACATTGAGGTGAGCCTCTCAGAAATCCGGCTTAAAGCTTCAATCTTTCCTATGAAATCCTAATCATACAAGCATAAACCGCCCCTCAGATCTGATCAATAATGCTGTACAGTCGCTGCATAGGCTTCCTCCATCATACCAGCTTATTTTTTTCGCCATTTCTCTCATGGTTTGTTCGGGTACGAAAAATCCTGCTCGATTCTCCCAATTCGGGTGGATCAAACCTCCAATCCACTGTCCATCAAGACTTTTAGGTCATCCGTAACGTAACGATTACTGTGACAAAGTCCTCAGAAACAGTGGTAATTGGTAAACTCATAATCTATTGTATTTATATTAGATAAAATCAGGTCCGGTTTAATCCTACAGAATGTTTTGAAGCATGCTTATCCTATATTTCAGCTTCTTCATTTTTTGTGTTCAAGAAATAATTTTAAAATTTTTGATTTCTAACTCATATGTGATGTACTCAGTCCAAAATTGCGCTTCAGCTAAATTATTTTAAGACAGACGTGGTCATATCATTTGCATAGCCCACCTAGATAGTTTCTCACGTCCCAGTGGCCAGGTTGGAACGGTTTGACCTGAGGATTCTGATAGCAAATAAAAAATTGTGGAATATCTGTCTTCTGTAGCACATCTGTTCACATTTTCAGCTGACTGATGTGTGGTATCATTATTCATACATATTGCGCATTCGACACCAACCCATTGATGCATCCCTGGTACATGTGTGGCCAGTTGCTAGGCACACCCATAGAGCCCGTTAATGCTCAACCTGAATCATATAACCTCTCAACGCAGAAAAAATGGCTCGCTGCGACACTATCAATTGATCTTTTCATTGTTTTACTTTTCGTGTCCAGTCCTCTGTTGTGAGTACAGATTCATTAGTATAATATATATCCATTATTTATACTATTTCTATGTGATAGCTGTGCTGTAGCATTGTGTCCTTGGTGAGTTATTCAGCTGATCGAATATGTGCTTGTCTTTGTGATTGTGCCTTGATTTGATGGCACAAAATTCCCTTGCAGATTTTAGATACATGAGTCCAACGTGCACTAGACAATAAGTACTCCTATGGTAGCCCGTATAGGCAGGTAGTTTGTCTACTAAAATGTGCAGAGTGCTGAATGTTCCTTGTTAGATATCTGTAATCTACATATTATGTTTTCTTCCCTATGGTCTAGGTTTCTGCAGATCGTGCTTTGATGAAATTTCCTGTAGGTGCATCCTTAAAACCTCTTCAGTCTGTAATTCATGGTTTATCTGCACATGTTTCTATCAAATCCAGCAATATGCATGGGATCATATCTGTACTCGATTAAAGTATGCTCACTGGCGCATTTGATTGTCCTGTATTTTTACCTCTGCAGTAACATATCTGCTGCTCTGTATTGCATGCCATTGATCAGGTCTAGTTGCAATCCATTGGATAGCGGCCTTTTAGTTTGGCATCCATTGCTTATTTCCACATGTGACTTACCTGTGACAAGTTCTATATTCAATATTGTGTTTAATGTAAAGTATGATCATCTTCCCCAATGTTTTCAGCTCCTCCACTTTCTGAGTTTCAAACACTTTCTTCAGAACTCATGCCAATACGTACCCAGTTTAACTAAAATATGTAAATACAGATCTACTCATGTAATTTGCACTTGCATAGTTTCTCACATACCAGTGATCATACTGGAAATTCTCACCCAAAGGAATCTAATATAGAAGATAAAAAAAAGAAGATGGTATACAGATGTTTGTATTCTGTAGCACAGTTGATAGTGATAGAATTCAATGTTACTTCTATTAAAACTGGTGTTACCAGTATTCTTACATACTGGGCACATTTAAGATACTTTAATACAGCCATAAACTCCCTGCCGAGTCCAGTCGTTAGGTACATCAAGACAAATGACTCTGTGAATGATCCCTTTTCATAACTTTTACCATTTATACGAGAAGGCAAAATGTTTTGCATTATGTGTTATATGTTTCAAATATGTTTTATGTGTGCTTATGTTTTATTTATGTCTTATGGTCTGTATTTCTTCATGATAGATAAGCTTGTGTGGGGGTTACAAACAATAGGACTAACCACAACCATTTTTGTTTCTTACTATCCTTTGGTTGTTGGTCCATTTAGTCTCTTAGTATCCTTTGTTGGTTGTTACACTAGACACTTTGTTTCTTAGTATCCTTTGTTTTTGGTTGGTTGTTACAACTCCTAACATTGCCTATATAAAGGAACCAAGGCAGCAGCTATAAGCACTGCAAATTCATTCACAACATCAAGTTTTCAGCTTGTGTTTTAGTTCTTAATTCCAACAATTGGTACCAGAGCAAGGTGCGAGTTTTGGTGAGGATGTCTACCTCGTCCACTCACCGGAGAGCCGCCGTCGCTGCTGCTGCTACCGCCGATGATGAGGCTCGTGAGGCGCGCATCGCTGCGGCCGAGCGAACGGCACAACACGCGGCTGAAGCTGCGCGTGCCGCGGTTGCCGCAGCCGAGGCTGCTGCCGCTGCCGCTGCTGCCCTACGCCGAGAGGAGGATGATGAGGAGGTGCTGGACGCGCCGCGGGACCTTCACAGGAACCGCCGGGCGTCTCCATCCCCTGTCCGCCGCCGCGGCCGACGTGTTCGTCGCGGCGACTCACCGGTCGTCCGGCGCGTCATCAAGGAGTCCGGCGGGAGCACACCGTGGCCCATGCTCACCAAAACGAACTACAACGACCGGAGCTTATTGATGAAGGTGAAATTGCAGGCACGTCGGCTGTGGGACGCCGTCGCCTACGGGGATGTTGAGTTCCACGAGGATCGGCCGGCGCTCGACGCACTCCTGGCCTCTGTCCCACCGGAGATGGTCTCCTCTCTCGCGGACAAGCCCTCCGCCAAGGATGTCCGGGACTCCATCGCCGCGTCGCGCATCGGCGTCGACCACGCGCGGAGGGCCACTCGCAAAGGCTACGTCGGGAGTGGGACCGCCTCGGCTTCAAGCCCGGGAGGACATCGACGACTTCGCGCTCCGCCTCAACGGCCTGGTGCAGCAGCTAGCAAGGCACGGCGATGGTGACATCAACGAGCGGAAGGCGGTCGAAAAGCTTCTCCGCATCGTCCCCGCCAAGTACACACAAATCGCTCCGTCGATAGAGACCCTCTTGGATCTCTCGACCACTGTCGATTGAGGATGCAGCGGGTCGGCTCAAGGCCGTCGACGGTCGGGACGAGGCGCCCTCCGCCGACCCTGTCTCCATAGGTGGCAAGCTGCTCTACACCGAGGAGCGGTGGCTCGCACGCCGGAAGGAAAGCCGGCGAGGGCGGAACTCCGGTCAAGGACCAACGCCGACGGCCCCGCAGGAAGGACAAGTCCGGCGGTGGTAGTTCCGCTAGGCAGGCTGGCGGTGGTGATGGCGGCTGTGGTACTGGTCGCGGCGGAGAACGCAAGGCGACCCGTGATGACCGGTGCCTCAATTGCGGCCGCCGCGGGCACTGGGCCAAGGACTGCAGGCAGCCCAAGCGCGGTGCCGCTCATCCGGCCCAAGCGGATGATGATCATGAACCATCACTGTTTCGGCCCACGTGAGCCCGAGTTTCAGCCCACGCGGGAGGGTTTTGATGCAACCCTAGCCTCCCCTGCCTCCGGCTCCACGTCGCCACCCGCTCCATCCGGCTCCGCGCTGCTCCACCTCGACGAGCCGCATGCACGCGTCTACCTCGGCACCGACTCGGGTGGTGACAAGCTTGAAGGATGGTACCTCGACGGCGGCGCCACCCACCACATGACCGGCCGCCTCGAGCACTTCTCCGACCTAGACCGCAGCATTCGAGGCTCCGTCAAGTTCGGCGATGAGTCCGCGGTCGAGATCTGCGGCGTGGGCTCCGTTCTGTTCGAGGCCAAAACCGGTGAGCACAAGCTGCTCCATGGAGTCTACTACATCCCGGCCCTGCGGAACTCCATCATCGGCCTCGGCCAGCTCGACAAAGGTGGCGCGAAGGTGGTGATCGACCAAGGGGTGCTCCGGATATGGGACTCGCGGAGCCGTCTCCTCGTCAAGGTCAACCGGGGCAGCGGCATGCTCTACATCCTCCGCATGAGGGTCACCCGACCGGTCTGCCTTGCCGCTCGACGCGATGATGATGCCCGGCGCCGGCATGAGCGGTACAGCCACCTCCACTTCGACGCACTAGGCAAGCTCGGGCGTGAGGAAATGGTACGAGGGATGCCGCGGATCGACCACGTCGAGCAGCTCTGCGACACCTGCGTGATGACCAAGCTCAAGCGGCGTCCTTTTCCCCGTGAGGCCAAATACCGCGCGGAAAAGCCATTAGAGCTCGTTCACGGTGATCTCTGCGGCCCCATCACACCGGCAACACCCGGAGGACGGCGCTTCTTCCTGCTGCTTGTGGATGATGCCTCACGGTACATGTGGGTCGTCCTTCTCCCGACGAAGGCGGCTGCCGCGGACGCTATCAAGCATGTACAAGCAACAACGAGAGAAGGAGTGCGGCCACAAGCTCCGAGTATTGCGCACCGACAATGGCGGTGAGTTCACCGTGACCGAGTTTGTTGCTTATTGCATGGAAGAAGGGATCCAGCGGCACTACTCCGCGCCGTACTCGCCGCGACGGAACGGCGTCGTCGAGCGCCGCAACCAAACCGTGGTCACCACCGCCCGTGCCCTGCTCAAGCAACGCGGCATGCCGGCAGAGTTCGGGGTGAGGCCGTGATGACCGCGGTACATTTGTTGAACCGGTCACCGACCAAGGGCCTAGAGGGCAAAACCCCATACGAGGCCCGGCATGGGTGTACACCGGCGGTCGGACACCTGCGAACGTTTGGCTGCCCGGCGTACGTGGAGGAGCTCAACCGCGTCGGCAAGGCCGGAGGACCGGAGCACGCCGGCGTCTTCATCGGCTACGCCGAAGGTGCCAAGGCCTACCGCATCCTCGACCCGGTGACCCGACGCGTGCGCACATCGCGGGACGTCGTGTTCGATGAAGGGCGTGGCTGGGACCGGACCAAGGACACCGGCCGCGGCTCGACGGCGACAACATGCGACTTCACCGTCGAGTACTTGCAGCTTGCGGGAGCCGGGGGAGCTGGTAGACACTCATCGTCATCAAGCTCGCATGCGCCGTCGACACCGACCATGAGCCGGGGCACCGCTCGGGCTCAACATCGCGCTCTACCACGCCACCGGCCACACCGGTAGCTGATCCGGTGCACTGGTGGCATGCGCGCTCCCGTCCTAGCGACGCCATTGGAGAATGATGAGGACCGCATCGACGTTGCGCACAATGACACTCCTCTGCGCTACCGCACCATGAGCGACATCCTCGATGAGCAGCCGGCACCCGGGTTCGTGCAGCGGAACATCGACGCCGAGCTACACCCGACGCACACCGGCGAGCCTGGCTCGTTCGCGGAAGCTAAAGGTGATGCGGCACGGCGCGCGGCAATGCAACGGGAGATGGACTCCATCGAGCGAGAACCGCACGTGGGAACTTGTCGACCTGCCGGTCGGCCATCGCCCAATCACTCGAAATGGGTGTTCAAGCTCAAGAAGAATGAGGTAGGGGAGGTGGTCAAGCACAAGGCACGGCTTGTCGCGCGCGGTTTCGTCCGGCAAGAAGGGATCGACTACGACGACGCGTTCGCGCCCGTGGCCCGCATCGAGTCTATCCGCATCCTCCTCGCCCTTGCTGCCCGGGAGGGGTGGCGCGTCCACCACATGGACGTCAAGTCGGCGTTCCTCAACGGCGACGTGAAGGAGGAGGTGTACGTGCGACGACCACCCGGATTTGTCATTGCCGGCCAAGAGAACAAGGTTCTGCGGCTACGCAAGGCACTCTACGGTCTGCGACAAGCCCCGCGCGCATGGAACGCTAAGCTGGACAGCACCCTCAAGGAGATGGGCTTCCAGCAGAGCACACACGAGGCGGCGGTATACCGGCGTGGCCATGGCTGCTCCGTTCTGGCTGGTGGGCGTCTACGTCGATGACCTCGTCATCACCGGCACCAAGGAAGAAGAAGTGAAGGCATTCAAGGCGCAAATGAGGGCCACCTTCCGGATGAGTGACCTTGGCCTTCTTACCTTCTACCTTGGCATCGAGGTTTCGCGAGGACAACGCCGGCATCTCACTTCGCCAAGCTCGCTACGCCAAGCACATTGTCGAGTTGGGCGGCCTGTCCGGATGCAATCCAGCCCACACTCCAATGGAGGAGCGGCTCAAGCTGAGTCGTTATAGTGAGGCGAGAGGAAGTGGACCCGACACAATATCGGCGCATCGTCGGCAGCTTGCGCTACTTGGTTCACACCCGGCCGGACTTGGCGTTCGCCGTCGGGTACGTGAGCCGGTTCATGGAACGGCCAACAATCGAGCACCAACAAGCTGTCAAGCGTATCCTGCGCTACATCGCGGGCACTTACGACTACGGTCTACACTACTCGAAGAACCCCGGTGCTGCACACTTCATCGGATACTGCGACGGTGACCTCGCCGGTGACATCGACACGAGCAAGAGCACGAGCGGCACGCTGTTCTTCCTCGGAAATTGTCCTGTCAGCTGGCAATCACTCAAGCAACGAGTGGTGGCGCTCTCAAGCTGTGAAGCGAGTACATCGCCACCACCTCAGCTGCCACACAAGCACTCGGCTAGCTCGGCTTTTGGGCGAGTTACTCGGCAAGAGGCCCGAAGCGATCGAGCTTAGGGTAGATAGCAAATCTGCCCTCGCACCGGCCAAGAACCCTGTCTTCCATGAGAGAAGCAAGCATATCCGCATCAAGTACCACTTCATCGGGAGCTGCTTGGAAGAGGGGAGCGTCAAGGCCAACTACATCAATACCGTGGACCAGCTTGCTGACATCCTCACCAAGTCCCTCGGGCGAGTGAAATTTCTTGAACCGAGAACTCGCATCGGTCCGGTTCACCACAAGTCGGCGACAACACACAAGGCTTAGGGGGAGATTGATAGATAAGCTTGTGTGGGGGTTACAAACAATAGGACTAACCACAACCATTTTTGTTTCTTACTATCCTTTGGTTGTTGGTCCATTTAGTCTCTTAGTATCCTTTGTTGGTTGTTACACTAGACACTTTGTTTCTTAGTATCCTTTGTTTTTGGTTGGTTGTTACAACTCCTAACATTGCCTATATAAAGGAACCAAGGCAGCAGCTATAAGCACTACAAATTCATTCACAACATCAAGTTTTCAGCTTGTGTTTTAGTTCTTAATTCCAACACTTCACTTGTTAATGTCTTAATGAGTTTTACAATTGCTTCGATGCATGCTGCATGCCTATTCAAGACAAGACTTTTGCTGCAGATTTTAATTATGGTCACTAATTTTAAATAGTTGATGGCTTGACATTCAATTTTTTCTGTTCAATTTGAAATATGCGACATCGAATTTTACAATTGCTATTTGCAAATGAATGTTGTATCCTTAACTTTATGGCCCTTTTTGCATTCATTGAATCTTGAGACTTTTGACACTTAACACAACCTGCCTCTTAACAGTTCCACCATCTTTGTCACGTTAAGCAGTAAACATCCCACAAATATCGGGGTTTCAAATTTTCCTTTTTTTAATCTCGCATTTTCCCATTTTATCTTGATGGCTGCATTTTTTTCCGTATGAAGTTCAACTCAACAATCATATAGGTTGTACCATGATATGGCTTGATTATATATATGGATTAGACATCTTTGACATGCACAACTATGCACAACCTGTTCAATTAACTTAAGGAATATATGCAAACTCTCTGGTCAGTCCACCGCTTGTATGATGTCTTTTAAACTAAAATTAATCAGTGCGTGTTGCAGAGTTGGCGACTTTGCTCAGCTAAGGCTGGGGAACAACAGAAAGCTTGGTGGCAGAGGTGAGTGCACAAGAACACTATCAATGCAGTTGTTGGATGTATTTCCCTTGGATAATTTTTTTTAGCTTTATCCTGCTTACACAATCATGATATCTATATGTTCAAATGATTCAATAGTTTTTTTATAAAATTTCATAATACATCCATATTATAGAAGGGTACATGCCTCATCTGAAAACGTGCACATGTAACCAAGTGTGTCCAAAATGCAACTTGGTGTGCTATTATTTCTTCAAATAATACATACTTTGACCAAGTTGTAAACACATTAATGGGTAGTATCACCACCTAAACATTGATAATCATTATTTAAATATGATAGATTTTAGAGTAGGAATTGCTATCGAAGTATCATCTGTGAAATTCGTGAGCTATTATCCTGTTGGCATGCTTAATTAATCGTAATGTATTGTTATAATTTTCATAATTAATTTAATGTTTTATAGATCCTTATAGATCATTGTTTTCCTTAAAACTCACTAACGTCACAAGTGCAACCTTTTTTTTCCTTGCCTTATTTGATAGGTGTAGAGACCGTTTCAGAAATGCAAGTGAGATAGAGAAGGAAAGGATGGGTGTTGTGACCTCACTGCTTCTCCTGGGGTCATCGGCGTTTTATGCGATGAAGTCGATGGTGGATGTCCGCTGTTCTTTGCCATGAAGTCGATGGTGGATGTCCACCGTGTCAGATGAAGACTGTTTAGTGGCCGGGCCTGATCACGCCCATCGAGGCTGCTTGCTTGGTGCTGTTTAGTCGTGGTTGCCTGATCACGGATGTGTCAGAGTTGTATTTCTCTAGGTAACTAGCAGTCTAGCAAACATATGGAATTGCCAGTCTTCTGTTATCAGTGGTTATGGTCAGACCCATGAATTTGTTTGGTGCTGAAACTTCTGTGTATCTGAAAGTAATCTATTTACCTTACTAATCCTTTAGAGCGTGAATGTGAGGGTTCTGGCTCGTCTAGTGCCTTCCCTGATGGTAGCCGATCACTATGCAATTTGATCTGGGAAGGGGATCCACTTTGCATGGGGAAGCTAATGGTGTGCTCGGCGCTCACATCAGACCGGCCGGGAAAATAGGTCGAGCTCGTTATTGAGCTGAGGGAGGTGGAATTCGGTCATTGTAATAGATATTAGACTAAGGCACTATCCATTGATCTCTAGAAGCTGCATACATGCACCAAACTTTGTGCCCCGCAGTGCCGTCCAGCCCGAACCGAGAGAAAGTATGATTACGCCGGCAATGCCATCCCGCGCCCAAAACTCAAGGCGCCGAGCCTCTGCTGCCTCCGTGCCCAACTGTCCGGCATGCAGGCTTCGTGCCCGATTGGTTCGATGCCGCCGACGGGACTTCCTCGCGCGCGGCTCACAAACGGGTGCGGTAAACCCATCGAGTACGAGATGGACACGAACGTGCTAGGCCCAAAATAAAATAAATAGGAACGGACAACCCCCGGGAGGGAGTCGAGGAGATATCTCAGAAGATGGCGGCGACGCGATCTGCTTTGGTGATGCTTGGCCGCCGTGCCTGCGCTTCCTCTGGGTCCTTGGCAGCTACGTCCATGGTCGGAGGAAGAAGGCTGCCGGACATGCACCAAGTTTTCCGCCCCTCAGCGCCTTCTCCGGCGTTGCACCGCCCTTCCCCACGAAACCTTATGGTGAGGCTTTTTCTACTTTTCCTTGAGTAAAGCTTTAATCTTTCCTATGAAACCCTAACCATACACGCGTAAGAAAATTCAATAATCTTGCGCACTCGCTGCATAGGCTCCCTCTATGACATCAATTTATCGACTTAACTTTTGCGATTGATTAGTTTTGTTTCGATAGGCAATTCCCCTGGCATCTCCCATCCAATCTTGAGTTTTTTTCTTCCTTGTCACATCGGTTAATTTAGGGTAACCCTTTACAGTACATTCATGGTGTAAATTTGGTTGCTTGTATCTATTAGTAATATTTTCAGTTGTATTAAATTGTGTTGGATGTAAGTATGATCATCTACCCTATGTTTTCAGCTCCTCCACCTTTTGACTTTGAACCTCTTTCTTCGGAACTCATACCAATACGTACTCAGTTGAAATATGTCCTTTATTTAAAATATTGAAAGACACAAGATCTATTCATGTAGTTTGGACACAGATAGTTTTCTCACATTCTAGTGATCAGACTGGAATTTTTCATCCCAAATGAATCTAACAGAGATAAAAAAAACTGGTGCATAATAGATGTTTGTATTATGTTGCACGGTACATACTTATTCACTGTTACCCTGGTGGCATATCAGTATTCTTACATGCTGGGCACGGGTTATGGTACTTCAATTCAGGCATACACTCCTGCCCATTAATTTTTAGACACACGACAAAAATAAATGTTTCAACGAATCTTAGTTTGCCTGCAAATTTTCACCGGCTGTAAATAGTTGATGGCTTGGCATTGATTTTTTTCTGTCCTTCAATTTGACATATTTTACAATTGAATTTTCTTCCTGTTGTTTTGCGGCTCTTTGATTGCCTCTAGTTGCTAATTGCATCTCTTTGTTTGCCTCTAGTTGCTGACTGCTGGTTCTGCGGCTGTGAAAATTGCATCCATCGGGTGTTGAAACTTTTGACAGTTATCACACCTGTCTCTTAACAATTCCACCATATTTGTCACTAAGCAGTAATATTAAACTATTTAGATTCATGGTTTATCTGTATATCTGTCTGACAAATTCAGCAATATTAAACTATTTAGATTCATGGTTTGTCTGTATATCTGTCTGACAAATCTATCAATATGCATGGGATTGTATATCTGTACTCAATTAAACTATTTGGTCTATTTAGATTCAGCAATATTAAATTATTTAATCTATTTAGATTCATGGTTTATCTGTATATCTGTCTGACAAATCCAGCAATATGCATGGGATTGTATATCTGTACTCAATTAAAGTATGCCCACTGGTGACATTTGGCTGTCCTGTTGTTTGGTATCTCTGCAATTACATGTCTGTCGTTTTGTATATCCCATTGATCACGTGTAGTTGCAAACAATTAGATGTGGCCCTTTTAGTTTGGCACCCACTGTTTATTTCCCCATGTTACTTACCTTTGCAAGTCTACCAATAGACGTGTGGGATTTCATATCAGTGCCTCCCCATGGTCACTCTGACATTATTTTGTTGAGCTTTGCTTCAGTAATTATAATTATTTTCTCATCCATTCTTTGATTTGTAAGTTTATTCTGAACACTTCTATATGTGGTTTCCCACACTATTTTTCCCCCAGCCGCATAAGAAAACTTGAGCAGGAAATGTAAATGATTATTGGTTCATAATCTGCATGCTTATTTTATGCCCTTATACATTTGTAGTAATCGAAGTATATATTGCAGTTGCAGGGCTTTCACCGTTTTTCAACCGGTGGTATGGAGTGCGCAGATCAAAGGAGGCCGCTTTTGATGCACAAAGCTGGGAATGCTCTTCGATAGATTGTGGTGGCAAAGGTGAGTTCACAAGAATAGGTGCAGCATTGTAAGTTGTTTCACATATAGCGAATTATTTTGATTTCAAGTCCCCTCTGATGATATGCAATAAAATGTGATTTGTTGTGAGGCATGCAAATTGACTTATGTAGTCAAAACAATTTCACCTATGCCACATATCACTACCAGAAACTGGATGTTTAGTGAGGGTCAAAAACCGTCACTAAAAGCCTGAAAACCGACAGCAATTATTTTTCTGTCAGGAAACCGTCACTAAAACACCGTCAGTAGTAGAGCGACAGAGAAATTTCATTTTCCTGTCGGTGTACCGTCAGCAGTAATAACACTGACGGGAATCTCTGTCGGTTAACCGACAGAATATATTTGGACCGCCAAATCTGGGGAAAATAATTTGTGACGGGAATCTCTGTCGGTTCAGCGACACTAAAATGATTTCTGACGGTTATTCAAACCGCCGGTGATACTTACCCAGTCAGAAAAATATTTTCTCTCAAATGTTGGCCGTCACAAAAAGAATAAACATGGTAGACATAACCAGTCAAGAAATATTCACACACCATCAGAAAAATTGGTCACATATCCAGCCACGGAAAATGCACAATAAAATTAAAAGGTTGCTTCACGATCCATAACTCAATGTTTCCCATCCATTAATATGCATTGTCACAGCCAACATACATATCTATCATCATAGTTTCAGAATTCAATAGCATTCAGCCATACAAACAAAATAATCTACCAAATTGCCTACATCTCACAGAAAAGGCACAAGTCTGATAGAACTACCAAAATATGAACCACAAGTCAGATCACAAATACTGATCATTGGGCTTCATCTTCAAAGCTATTGTTATCGTTGTTGCTCTCATCATTGTGAGTAGGAGTCTGCTGACCGCCATTGGTGCCATGACTTGCACCGATGACAACCCCCGAGGGGTGCTATTTCCACGAGACGAAGGGGAGTTGATATGAGATGAAACGGTAGCTCCCTGTTTACAAGTAGAGGGAGTAAGTTTGCATATGTCCAGCCATTAAAACACATGACTGGTATAAGGAGATATCATACATGTGCTTGGATTTCTTGTGCTTGTTGTTCTTGGATTTCTTGTATGCGCTGAAGTAATTCTGCAGATGGCTCTCTTCCTAGGTCAGCATACAACATCTGGCGAAATGAAAGCAAGTCCATTTAGTATGGGAAAAATGATATTGGATATACACTTTGAAGATAGATGACTAACCATGATTAACTGGCTGTTCAGTTGGCCTAGCGTTGCATTCGAGCTGAGTAGACGTTCATTGGAGAGAAGAAGGCGTTGGTTGTCTCGAGCCATATTTTGAAGGCTCACAGGAAGCACAGTTGTTGATGGCCTCACATGGGTTTCTTTGCCAGCTGCTATCACGTCTGCCTTCTTTACAGCACCATCAGCAATAGCTACACGACCATGGCGTAAGCCACCTGATGTTCTGTACAACACCTTTCCATCCACATCTTGCTGCTCCAAATATTCTTCTGGGTGGATAGCCTGCAGACCTGAAGTGTAATCATCCTGAAAAAGGTAGCATTATTATTTTCAACTTTGATTTTAAGGTCTTACCGATGAACAAAACATAAAGTGAGCATACCAAGCGTGTTTGTGCCTTGGAGCTGATTATGGGTCCACTTCTACCACTTGTCTCTATATTTTTAATACCAGATTTCATAACAGCATAGGTGTTAATTGTGGAACCCTTCCCAGGTCCATATTTATGTTCCTACAAATTAGCAACATGCCAATTAATTAAATTCTTTTAGAGAAATTTCTATTAAGAAATGAACAATACATATACAAAACTGACCAGAAATTGACTTGTCTCCACAAATGCACGTGAACCTCCTCTGTTTTGAGCAACATCAACAGATTTCAAGCGAGACTCCTGTGCCTTCTTTCTTTTATCCTTGAACTCCTTTGTGCACCACCTACGACAGAGATGAGGCCATACCGCCTCTGTGCACCATTCAACCCTACTCCGCACGTACTGGTCATATGTAAGCTCTATTCCACACGCATCGGCCTGAAGAAGTGTTTCACCTTGTCCATCATAAAATATCTTCACAGCATCAATACGGCATTGATACATGTTATCTCCCACTCTCTTTGCTGCATAGTTCTCGAAAACACGATAAGCCTCTTCCATATCAGCATCACTAACCTGAAACAAGTTCTACACAAGTGGATATACAGATATTAGATATCAATTGATGCAGCTAGAATCAAGAAGGTAAGTAAATTCATTTACCCAAAACTCTTGCTTCACACGATCTGCAGCTGTTTGACCAAATCGATTTTTGTCAACATAATAATCAGCCCATTCAAGTGCTGGACGAGGATCACCAATGTTTACACCATTTTCATCCTTGTCTTGAACCATACCAGGGTACTCACGTCGGAGAAGGACACCCAATTGAGTGTTGTATTTGTAGTCTTTGGGATAGTAATTCACATATGTAAATTGCCCGAGGAGAGAAGAACACAGATAAGACACTTTGTGTAAATGACGAGGACTGAGGTTGCAAATCAAGGAAATGCGCACTTACTTATCACCCTTGGGACTAATGTGAACCTTTTGGCCATATGCAGACATTCTTAACTTAGTTCGAGCTCTCTTTCTCCTTCCTCTTGTTGAACCTGTACCAACAGCAGCAGTACCTTGGGAGGTATTCCCGCATGAGTTCTGATGATCACCGTTGACATTTTGGGTAGCATCAGCACTCGAGTTAGTACCATCAGCATCAGCCATTTGCATCAAAACCTCATCGTCATTTGTACTTGCAACTCTATTCCTTTTGGAAGCACGCAAACCACGAGTGTGACGAATGTTGTTCATTCCTGCATAGTAAAAACATAAGATGTCACAACCAAGCAATAAATGTGCAATATGAAACTGCAAAAACAAATGATTTCACAACCATGCAATAAAAAGTAAGATTTCAATGAGAATGTAACAACAAAAATAAACTTAATGTCAAGTAGCATTTTACATCATGCATAACACGCCTTATTACAGATACATTTAACATAGCATAAAAATCAAAAATCATTTGAGTCATAAAATGCAGGCTCTTCTTCTTCTTGTTCTTCTTGTTCTTCTTCTTCTTCTTCTTGTCCTTCATTGTCGTCGTCTTCATTGTCTTCATTACCCTGTTTTTTCAAGAATGCTAAATCCTCTAGATCAGTAATCTCATCTGATATGAGGGAAGCTGCTACTTCCAAATCATTGCCTAGGTCTACAACAAATGTGCCCTCTAATCCATCCTCTTGGTAGAAATCATCAATTGTTTGATCTTCAGCTGTGTGGGAACTATTGCTGCTATCATTACTTGGCATATAGCCATGTGGTGAAACATGATATACTACCCACCACTCTGATAGATCAAACTTCTTGCACGGGTATGATAGATAATAAACTTGAGAGACTTGGCTAGCCATCACAAAAGGATCAAAGTCTGATAGCCTAGCTGCATGCTTGACCTCAATTAGCCCCAAATTCTCAGTACGCCTCACACCAGCAGGTGTTGGATCAAACCAGCAGCAATAAAATAAGACTAGTTCAAGTTGCATAGATCCTTCCCAGGTAATTTTTACGATGTCCTCTATTATTCCATAGTACTCTAGTGTGTTGTCATTTTCATCCAGAGAGGAAACACAGACCCCACTATTTGTTGTTGTTAACACAGATCTCTTGCTTTCATACTTCTTAGAACGAAATCTGTACCCATTAACATCATAGCATCCATAAGTGCTAACCCTTTTCGAAAAACCATAAGAGATTTGGCATAATGCATTGTCAATGCTAGGAGAATTGGTATGCTGCAAAATGTAGTTTCACAAATTAGTTTATGGGTTTGGAATAGTATGAATTTTAGCTTAACAACAATTTCGAGTGTTTAGAAGAATTACTTCATTTTTAAACCAGTCAAAAAATTTGGTCCACTTCTAATGCCTCGGGCAGATTTCCAACCATTTATTCTTACATCACGGCGTTGCTGTTCTGTAGGTGTTCGACTCTTCCAGTGTTCTTTATCAAATTTTCTACAATAACATGATATTTAGTACTCTGTCCTTGGTTTGTGAACTGAACACAAGATAATTTCTAAGCAGAATACATACTTGAAGAAGTCGTCCATCTCTGGAATGTTTGTCAATATGTAATAGAGTGCAGCCTTGTATTCTTCACTTGAAAGGTCACGACAGCCCCGAGGACTTATGCATCGACCAGGGGTTTGAAAGATATCAAGGTTGCATGAGCTTTCAAATGCGCAAGCACCATCGTCATAACGAGGCACCTTGTTTCTAATTGACCGAACATTAGGACTGAAATACAAGGATAAACTATTTGTAGCTTCCTCAACTAGGGTAGCTTCTACAAGACAACCCTCAACTCTAGCCCTATTACGCACTTTCTTTCTGAGTCTTTGTATACATCTACAAATGCAGATCAAGTAATATCATTAATGTTGTCTAAGTAATTCATAAACTAGGAATATGTTTTCAGTTTTCTTACCTCTCGTATGGATATGCCCATCTAGCACCGACAGGACCACCTAGTCGAGCCTCACTAGGAAGATGAATAATCAGGTGCTCCATGGGATTAAAGAAACCAGGAGGAAATATCTTTTCCAATTTGCATATAAGCACTGCAACATTCTCTTCTAATGAGGCTACATTTTCCTTGTTGAGTTCTTTGGCACACAACTGTCTATAGAAATAACTAAGTTCAGCCAAACACTGCCATATGTTATGTGGAAGGAACCCACGAAACACAACAGGAAGTAAAATTTCCATAAAAATATGGTAGTCATGACTTTTCAGGCCAAAGATTTTTTTTTGTGAAAAGCTAACACCTCGTGCAAAATTGGTTGCGTATCCGTCGGGAACTTCAGCTCATGAAACCATTGAAGGATTATTATCTGGTCTTGTTTCTCAATGCAGAATGGTGCCCTTGGCTTGTGCCACTTTCCATTATCCTTCATTAACAAATCAAGTGCATGACGATCACAGATTGTAGCCATGTCCCTCCTTGCTTTCACGTTATCTTTAGTTTTGTCGGGTATGCCAAAGCATGTGTTCCAAAGGGCTTCAGCAAAATTTTTCTCATTGTGCATCAGATCAATGTTATGTGGAAGTTTAAGTTTATGAAAGTATGGAAGTTGCCAAAAGCAGCTTACATTTGTCCAGTTGTGCAATTTACCATAGCTATCAGCATCTCCTATGTAAGTATTCATATGAGCTTGCCGCTCCGATCCTGTTGGACGCCTTAGTGGCTCATCAAGCACAATTGTATCCTTTCTAAATGAATTAGCTTCAAATCTAAAATGATGATCCATAGGTAAAAACCTCCTGTGGCAATCAAGCCAGCATGGTTTTCCCCATTTTTAAGTCTAAATGATTTAGAATCACCCAAACAGATTGGACAGGCTAACAAGCCATGGGTGCTCCATCCGGCAAACATACCATAGGCAGGAAAATCATGGACTGACCAAAGAAAAATAGCCTTCATTGTAAATTCCTTTTTAAGAGAAGCATCCCATGTTTTTACCCCTATCCACAGTTCAAGAAGTTCATCTACCAAAGGTTGCATTAGAACACCAAGCTTCGCCTTTGGGTTTTCTCGACCAAGGACAACCATAGTCAAGAATATGTATTCTGGCTTCAAGATCAAACCAGGAGGAAGATTAAGTGGAGTTACAAAAACTGACCAGCATGAGTAAGGAGAACCCCCATTGAAAGGAGTGAAACCGTCAGTTGCAATAGCAAGGCGAATATTTCTAGGATCCCTAGCAAAGTCGGGATATTCCTTATCAAAATCCTGCCAAGCTTCACCATCACATGGATGAACCATTTTGTCGGAATTGGTGGGTTTGTGTGAACGCATTAGTTTAGCTGTTCTTTCATGTGCATACAACCTCTGCAATCTATCTTTTATGGGAAGGTATCTCAAAACCTTTTGTGGAATTTTATTTTGTCCGTTCTTGTATCGCGGGGTACCACAAAAGTCACATTTCTCCTTATGTGCATTATCCTTGTAGTACAGCATGCAAAAATTATAACACACATCAATTTTAATGTAAGGCATACCAAGACCTTCCATTAGTTTCTTAGAACGGTAGAAATCCTCAACTAGCTTAGACTCGGAGGCAACAGTTCATGCACAATTTTTAAGACCTCATCATAGTGGCCAACCGACATATTGTATTCTGACTTCATAGCAAGCAAACGAGCTACAGCAGAAACAACCGAGTGCTTCGTACTTTCATGGACCAATTCATTGGCACTTTCAACCATCCTATAAAAAGCCTTAGCAGATGTTGTAGGTTGTTCACTATCTCGAAGGTAGAATCGTTTCACCTAATTCAGTCAACATAGTATCCATATGGTCATTTTCATCAAAGCCCTCATGACCTATTGAAGAGCCTGTTTCAACAAGTCTAGAAACAGAATTTTCACCATGTTCTGTCCATGTTTCATAATTGTTTTTAAATCCGTTTTTGCACAAATGTAACTCTACATCATTCCTTTGATGCCTAAAGTAGTTTCGTCACATGCCACAAGGACACTTAATAGCATTATCTTTGGCTACCCCAGGAATAGAGAATGCATGATCTAAGAATTTCATGGTCTGTTCAATCCATTCATCGGAGGGCGCTTTACCACGTTGCCAACCACTATACATCCATACACGGTCTGACATTGACTACCTATGTGTATAGGAAGTGTATACATCAGTGCATGACAACCAATTTAATTTCATTCACTATCGTATTGCAAACTGTAACATATCTGAAAGCTATATTTGTGCAATACACTCCTTTATCACATTACCATGGAAATAAATCAACACAACATCCCAATGAGACAAAACCTGAAGCAATGAGTGGTAATCTAAAGATTGTGGCATTCTCACCTTGGATCTCTAGACGTACAACAGCTGTAGTATGAAGTCACTGTCCCTTTCAGCTCCAATCGTAGTGCTCCCTGCAATTTGAAGTAACATTCTTAGTTTCAGTCATTTACCACTTCACAAGAGAGAAATGAGTGAGCAATTAATTCTTAAAAATGCAGACCTGAAACTTCTAAATAATTCCAGTGCTGAAACTAAACACCTTCAATCCCAATCTTTTGCATCCCTGTTATACAGTATAAGAAATCAGCACAAAGAAATTGTCTCTTATTTTGATAGAATAAACGTAGGATTGAAAAATGACATCTTATTCATAGGGTTATAGTGGATCTGATAATATGCAACCCCTACCCATCTAATTTATTTGCACTTGCATTTCCTGTACCTAAATCCAGCCAAGTATCGAACAGGACTAGCTAAAAAAATCCCAACTGAATGCAACGAGATAAAACTAGAAGAACACAAGCAATCCCACACAAGCTAGTTCAGATCTTGCATATTCTACTGCCAAATAACCCACAATATGTCAACCAAATTTAAAGAACTGGCCCAATAGAGATTGAACTTGGTGGTCTGACAGGAACTAGGGCTAGGGTATGGATTAGCAGCTCAAGGGAGAAGAGAGACAAGCAAACAGGGCCAGTGCCTCTTGCCTTTGGGAGACGAGCAGCACACGTGGTGGGGTGCAGCAGGACGTGCCTCAGGGAGAGGCGCAGCAGGAGTTCTCGAAGGCAGCATCCATGGTGGTGGCGGCCGGCGGGTGGTCACAGGTCGTGGAGGAGGCCAGGAGGTGGACCAGCAGTGAGGTGAGGGCAGCAGAATTGGAGGAGGAGCAGGATGCGGCTTCGGTGTGGGAGCAACAGGGACCAGCGTTGCTTGGCGGCGGCTCAGGGAGATGCGCAGCAGGATGTTTCCATGGGGCCAACAATGGGGAACGGAGTGGATTCTGCTAGATTGGAAGGAGACATGGTGCTTTACGGTCTCTCTTTCGCGGGATGGATAAAAATTTTGGCGGCCACCGAGTCTTTGGCGTTTCGTTTTGGCGGGGACAACAATTTCGTTGGCGCCAGGCAGCCGCTACATTTTTTGAGAGTGATCCACACACTAAAATAACTAGTATACACACAGAATATAACGTTTTTTTTGCTGAAGGCCTCCAAGCTCACAGCAAAAATGCAATTTCTGAGGGTTTGTACGGAACCGTCACAAAATTGATATTTTGGTGTGTGGAACCTCGGACCCTCACAAAAATTACAATTTTAGTGAGGGTCCAACTAAAAACCGTCACAAAATCTACGACCCTCACTAAACATCTAGGCCCCGCCCGCCCGCGCCTGGCGCCGCGCCCGTCCGCCCGCCGGTACGCCGCCTGCCGCCGTTCGCTAGGGTTAGGGGAGAATTGAAGGGATAGCACCCCTAAAGGTGGTCATCCAAGGAAGGCCATTAGTAAACGAACCATGCAAGGAACGCCACTCTTTCCTTCTCCTCTTCCCGATCAATAGCATTATCTTATTTTTTTCGTTTTTTTTTCAGCTAATAGAAACATGGCCGGACTGTTTTGCCCCCGACCAAAACAGATCGAATCGGTCCCGTTCGAGGCTTCGAGCAGAGGAGTTATCCCTGCGGCTAACCCTAGCGAACGGCGGCGAGCGGCGTACCGGCGGGCGGACGGGGCGCAGCGCCGAGCGCGGGCGGGCGGGCGGGCGCGACGCCAGGTCGGGTGGGCGGGCGCCGAGCGCGGGCGGGCGGGCGCGGTGCCGGGCGGGCGGACGGGCGCGGCTCCGGTCGCGGGCGGGCGCCGAGCGCGGGCGGGCGGGCTGCGCGGCGCCGGCGCGGGCGGGCTGGTCTGCGCGGCGCCGAGCACGGGCGGGCTGGCCTGCAGGCGTGCGGGCGCGAAAGGGCGGGCCTGCGCGGAGCCAGGCGCGGCGGGCGGGCGTGCGGCACCGGGCGCGCGGCGGGCTGGTCCGGCAGGGCGCAAGGCGTGATGGAGGAAGAAGGCAGAACTCCTTCCAGCACGGATGAAGCATGCAGCAACACTATCTTGCCAGGGTGAGTCCATTTGATGGATAGATTGATGCATTACATTTTAGAATTAATGTAACTCAGATTTAGTTTGCTAAATTCAGACACATTGCTCTCTATTATAGGAATGATTCAGAGCCAAAGTTTTCCATCAAACTTAAAATTCCGGGATATACGGCAATTATGGATGATGCCGTAGGAAGGATTTTGAGAGTTCGGACCATGTTCTAGAAGTGATTCCTAATGGGTATTTGATGGTTAATCTTGTGGCTGCTGTAGCAACTAGAAGAAAATGGGGGACATGTCGGTGCCCACATTTTGGATATGGAATGTTGAGAAAAAGGGGATGGTATGTGTTGCCACGGATGCTGAATTGAAATCTGTATTTGAGCAAAATTCTTCTAGCAAGGTTGCATGTTTTGTTGTCGAGTTTGCAATGAAGCCTTCATATAAGGTCAACATCGCTTTGGATCACAAGTTGGAGAAATTGCCTATTAGGAGAAATCCTAATGTGTCTCGGGAGTCAGCTAATTCAGGAGAATCCGATGATGAAAGTGTGGAGGAGGAGGACAATGTGGACCCCGCTTTGATGGTTGATGAGGATATATTCCTGGAAGACAATGAGGTGTTCGTTTCCTTAGGTTTGAGAGCTGAGGAAGTGGCAGCTAGGAACAACATGGACCAAGATGGGTTGGGTCTCAATCACGATGATGAGCCGGTTAATGACCTTGCGAGATGATGAGCCAAGGTTTACTCGTTGATAAAGAGAATCCAAAGATCGGAAAAGGTGAAACATTTCCTACCATGGTTTATTTTAGGATGGCTTTAAAGCATTTTGCAATACAAACCGAGTTTGAGGTGCACAAAGTGAGGACTCGATAAGATGAGGTATAGAGCTGAATGCAAGGCGGACGGGTGTCCTTGGAGGATTGTTGCACATAAGCTTGTTGGTCAACCAACTATAGAGGTGTGTAACTTATATATCTTATGTTTGTTGTTTCAACAAGTGAATAAATATCTATGCCTAGAGCTAATAGATGTTTTGCCTTTTGCAGATTACAATGCTTCCTCATGAGCACGAGTGTGTGGGCACAGGAAAGTTGGTCAACTCCATGGCATCTTACAAGTGGGTTGCGAGAGAGGGTTGTTTCATGGTTGAGAAAGAAGCCGGAACTTGGAGCAAGTGAATTGCAAGATAGGCTGCTAGAAAAGTATAACGTAGAGATTCATTATAATACAGTTTGGTTGGGTAGGCAGAAAGCAATGGAGGCAATCTATGGATCATGGGAGGAGAGTTTTGAGAACTTGTTTAAATTTAGGGCTGAGCTGATTCGGAGATCCCCGGGTACAATTCTTGAGATCGCCACCACGGAGGTTGAAGGTGGAATAAGGTTTGACAAGCTTTTTCTCTGTTTGAGACCGTGCATGGATGGGTTTTTGAAGGCTTGTAGACCTTATCTTGGTATTGATTCAACAGACCTTGAATGGAAAGTATAAAGGGCAATTGGCAGCTGCTACAGACTATAGATGGTAATAATTGGATGTATCCTGTTGCATGGGCTCTCTTTGATACTGAATCTTCGGACAATTGGACTTGGTTCATGAGTCAACTCGAGGATATT
The DNA here is from genome assembly GCA_031894775.1 of Chloris gayana. Taxonomy (NCBI): domain Eukaryota; kingdom Viridiplantae; phylum Streptophyta; class Magnoliopsida; order Poales; family Poaceae; genus Chloris; species Chloris gayana. The sequence goes on along the minus strand of JAUNZO010000290.1, from coordinate 17,134 downwards.
ATGGGTCACCCACCTATTTTAGCAATATCCACAGATGCTTGTAAGGGTTTGAATGCGGCTATGAAGAAGGTATTTCCCGAGGTCGAGCATAGGGAATGCATGAGGCATTTGTGGGCAAATTTTAAGAAGAAGTATCGTGGTGACGTATTTGACAAGAACATGTGGCCAGCAGCAAGAGCTTACAAGGGTGACAAATTTCAGTACCATTATACCAAAGTAATTGATGCTGATCCCGGGATTGTGGAGTATATGAAGCTTCATCACCCTAATAGATGGAGCAGGTCCATGTTCTCTAATGACATTAAGTGTGACTATGTCAACAACAATATTTCTGAGAGCTTCAACCAAAATGGATAAAGAAGATAAAAGACTTGCCTCCAGTTGATTTGCTTGATAAGTTGAGACAAATGACGATGGACTTGTGGGATAAGAGGAGGAGGATTGGGGAGAAGCTAGCTGGAAACATTCTTCCTACTGTAGTTAGACAACTCAATGCCCAAACAAGAGGGTTGGGACACATGAAGATTCACAAAGGGGCTCACACCGCTGAAGTATTTGGGACATACTATGATATGACACCATGGAGGCATGTAGTAGAACTGAAAACTCATACATGTAGTTGTGGAGAGTGGCAAATGACAGGGAAGCCATGTCTTCATGCATTGGCTTTTCTCCGGATGATACCTAATGTTGATTTGGGTTCTTATGTCCATGATTACTACTCGGTGGAAAGGTTTAAGGCAGCATATAGTGGCACCATACCACCCATGACGGACAAGTCACAATGGCCTCAAGTGGACATGGGTTTCAAACTGCTTCCACCCCCATTGAAAAGAGCCCCTGGACGACAAAAAAAGAATAGATTCAAAGCTAGCTATGAACCGGGTGCAAGAAAGCAGAAAAGATGCAACAAATGTGGAGCATTTGGACATCGGGCAAATGGAAACTGCCCTTTGAATGAACCCAAAAAGAGGCAAGTGTAGTCCTAATATTCTTAATTATCACCTCATGTTTCATGCAAAAACCATTGTTTTCTAATAAAGGATCCTTTGTCGCAGGAAAAGAGAGAGTAAACTAAAGAGAAAGCCACAAAGGCCAGAAATAGTAGTTGGTGGAACCATTTCACCGGGTTCCATTGCAAGAAGGCTTTCAAATTTGGTTGAAGACGGGCAGGTTCATGAAGCTAGTTCAACCCCCACCTCTACCACTTCAGCTAGGCGCTCTCTCAACATCTCACAAGAAGATGGAAGCACAAGCAACACATAGATTTGTCTATTTATATGTGTGTTATCCAATTGTCATGTATTCCTATGTTGTTGTTGAGCCATAGTGCAAACCTTTTCTGTTGTTATGTACTGTTATGTTATTTCTATGGATGGACAAATCATTGAAAATTTACTTCTTGTGATATATTGTCATGTTGGAGAGATAAAAATGTCTACAGGTCATGTCAAATTTTTTCTTGTTTTCATGGCCAATTTGGTGCTTTGACAATTTTTTTTGTATTTTTATTAATTTTCAGACCAAAATTATCTTCCTGAATCATTATTAAGATTAGTTCTGTTATTTAAATAATTAAATAAACAATTACGAATTTTTTAGCCCAAATGCGGTGTTGTAGGCGTTGACCATGTGTGAGGGGTAAAAATGTCCAGGAAAGTCTGTTTCGGATGATAGTGCTATTGACTCGGTGAAAGTGCATCTAGGCCCCTAATTATGGTTTTGAGTGATTGACGTCAATACAATTAAAACGGACTAATATTCTAAATGAGCTTGTGTGCAGTGCATATCTAAAATTCAATTGAGAGCAAAGAAACACAAAAAGGAAGTGGTCATACTCGCTCATACGTGCAAGATTTGAAAAATGGATCACTCATGCTCAAGATCAAGCTATGAAGCCTTTTATTTATGTCTTGAGTATAGGAAACACCGTACTATCAAGAGGGACACACAAGTATGAGGTGTGAAAAATGAAAGTGCTCAAAACTCATTCCAAACACAAAATATCATTTGGAGTCGGACATATCCGACTCACTCGGATATTGGACTCGGACTCCGAGAGCTGGCCAAAGAAATTCCACGTATACTCGGACATATCCGACTCGGTCGGACAGAGAGTCGGACTCCGGAGCGAAACCCAACTTCTTGAAACCCTAGGAGTCGGACAATCCGACTCGATCGGATATATCCGACTCCACGGTGTACTCGGACTTATCCGAGTTATGTCGGATTTAAGACTCGGACTCCGGAGCGAAATCCATTCTTTTGAAACCCTAGCGATCGGATTTATCCTACTCACTCGGATATATCCGAGTCGGATCCGAGCCAACGGCTCTTTTGAGTGCCCCGGCTATAAAAGTGGACCTCGTCCACTTTTGGCCGGTTGGCACTCCCCACATTCTCAAAAATACTCCCCAACTCACTCAAGCTCTCCTCTTCTTCAAGTTTGATTCCCCACTCCAATCCTTGGTGGATTTGTGAGAAGATTGAGGAGAAAATCGTTGAGCTTCATCTCCATCTAAAGAGCACTTGATTTCTTCCATCGCCGGTACTTGGTGTGTTTGTTACTCTTGGGGATTCATTCCCTAGACGGTTAGGCGTTACCCGGCGAGCTCCCAAGCTTGTGGTTGAGACTCGGGTCGTTTGTATTGCCCCTCCCTTCGTGGAGCTTTGATTTAGTGGATTTAAACCGGCCTTTGTGGCGGTTTGACGAGGTTTAGGGTTGAGAGCAACCCGGTCCTTGGTGGACTCCTCAACGGAGACGTAGGCTTCTTGGTGGAGCTGAACTTCGGTGAAAAATCGTGTGTCTTTGTGTCTCCCCTTTATTTCTTGCAATTTGATGTGCTATAGCTCTAGGGTGTTCTTGCTTAAATTCCTAGATTTACTTGCATAGGTGGCTTGCTTGTTTGTCTTCTTGTAGCCCTAGCTTTCTAGTGTTGCTTGCTGCTTTCTTGTTGCTTTATTTCCACGGATTTGTCCATCTTGACTCCCGTTCCCCTTTCCGCACGAGGGAGTCGGATTTGTCCTACTCTAGTCGGATATTAGTCCATAGTCGGACTTATCCTACTATAGTCGGACATTTGAGTCGGACAAATCTTTCCTGCGTATTTAATTTGTTAAATTAAGTGATTTTCAGGATTATCGCCTATTCACCCCCCTCTAGGCGACTTTCAATTGGTATCGGAGCGGGTATCTTCGTTGAAGCCTCACCGCTTGAAGATTAAAGATGGCAAATGAGAAAGATGCAACCGTTAGTGGTAGTGGTGAAGCACCACCTAAGGTAACCGGTGAAGGAAGGCATGAAAACTCACCGGGTGATGCTTGGAGAAGGAAGTGGAAAAGGAATTGCCAAGGATGGAAATGTGCCAAGTGCTTTACCATTAAGCTACAACAAAACACCATACTCCTACAATGACGGAAGAGATGAGCATATTGGACAAGGGTCCGGTAGACTACCATATTTTGATGGTCAATACTTTGATCATTGGAAAACAAAGATGCTGCTACATTTGGACTCAATGCATCAAAATGTGAGAAGTGTAACTCAAAATGGATTCTTGTGGGAATGTAGAAGCAAGCCAACCGCACAAGACTTGTTCAATGTAAGATGTAATGTGGCGGCAGCTAGTGCTCTAGTATCCGCACTTAGTCCCGCCGAGTATGAGAAGGTAACCGGATTGGAGGATGCCCATCAAATTTGGTTGAAGCTTGAATTGGTTCATGAGGGCATTGATAGTGTGAAGGAGTCTAAGCTAGAAGGGCTTAGAGAAGAGTTTAACTACTTTGTCATGAGGACGGATGAAGGGCCAAGGGAAGCTCATGATAGGATGATGAGGATAGTTAACATGAGAAGAGCACTTGGAGAGAAGGTGTTGGACTTGGATGTGAATAGAAGGTTACTACAAGCATTGCAAGCATGGGATGCAAACATAGTATCTAACATAAGGGACAAAGATGGCTTTAGATACTTTACCACCGATGAAGTGATTGGAAAGGTGCTTTCCCAAAAACAGCAAATTGATCAAGGGAATAGAATCAACGCTTTGCTTAGAGACAAGGAAAAGGCTAGTGGGAGCAAGAATGATTTGGCTCTCAACGCCGAACAAGAAAAGAAAAAGAAGATGGTTGAGGAGAGTGATGATAATAGTGATGATGAGATGGCTCTCTTCGTGAAAAGATTCAACAAGCTCATGTCAAAGAAAAGCTTCAAGAAGTATGATCAAGACAAGAGCAAGTCAAGAAAGGCCAAAAACAAGTGCTACATTTGTGGAGACAAAGGTCACTTCATGGCGGAGTGTCCGGAAAACTACAAGAACAAGCAAAACAAGAAGGGTGACAAGAAGTACAAGAAGCATAGAAAGTACCGTCGGGGTGAAGCACACATTGGGCAAGAGTGGAACTCCGATGGATCATCTTCCTCCTCCGAGTCGGAATCCGATGAAGAAAAGGGAGGGATTGCTTCACTTGCAATAGGGCTAACACCGACCAACTCCTCCTTGTTTGGAAGCTTAACCGATGATGAAGATGACACCGGGCACAAGTGCATGATGGCCAAAGGCTCCAAGGTAAACACTAATGCTAGTTCTCAAATTCCTAACATGTTTGATTTGTTGGACATTATTGAGCAGGAAAAGGAGAACAATGAGAGGCAAGAGGAGCTTCTTGAGAAACAAGAAGAAATGCTTGTTCAAGAGAAGCAAAGGGTGCTTGAACTTGAGAAGCTCCTAGAAGTTGAGAGGAAGAAGAATGAGGACTTAGTGAAGTCCCTAAAAATGGTTGAAAATGAAAGTGTGACACTTAAAGTCACAAATGTGACACTTCAAGAGAAGTGTGATAACTTGCAAAAGGATCACAACTCTCTTAAAGTGCAATTTGAGGAAATTAAGTGTAACACTACTTCCTCTCAATCTTCGTCTTGCCCCCTACTAGCATTGAGTGTTCTAGGTGTCTCAAGGTTGATGTTGAAGCTTGTACAAGAAACATCAGGACCATTGGTGACTTGAAGAAGCAAGTGCAAGAGCTTCAAGACCAAGCACAAAAGAAGAAGAAGGTCGTTGATGACGCCAAGGCCGAGTATGCAAGGGGTGCATACACCAATGTGAGACGGTCACATGTGAAGGATGGCATTGGGTACAAGCAAGGTGACAAGCATAATGCAAGAATCAACAAGAACGGCACCGAATTCATCAAGTTCACCAAAGAGAGTGGATACCAAAATAAGCAAGTCAAGACGGAGAAGCAAATCAAGAATACTAACAAATCTTCTCTTATTTGTGATTTGCGTACTAATGTGCCTAACCCCTCTTGTGCTCTCTTTAATGATTTTGATGCGACCTATGTGCTAATGAGAAACAAGTATGGTCGTGTTTATGCGAAATATGTTGGGCCACGCAACAAGACACACAAATCTTGTGTGTGGGTGCCCAAGGCACTTGTTACTAATATGAGAGGACCCAAACAAATTTGGGTACCTAAAAACAAAGCATAAATTGTTTTGTAGGAATACTCCTCCGGTGGCTCATCATGGGTGGTGGATAGTGGATGCACCAATCATATGACCGGAGACAAGAAAATGTTCGAGTCATTCGAGCCAAGCAAAGAAAGAAATGAATATATCACCTTTGGAGACAACGGAAAAGGCTATGTGTTGGGATATGGTAACATTCCTTTAACTTTTCCGCATTCACTTTCGAAGGTTATGCTTGTGGATAACGTTGACTTCAATTTGTTGTCTATCTCACAACTTTGTGGAATGGGCTACAATTGTTTGTTCAACGACAAGGGTGTGATTGTCTCAAGGAGAAGTGATGGCTCGATTGCTTTTGAGGGTGTGCTCAAAGGGAAGCTTTATGTCGTGGATTTTACCGCGGATAAAGCAAAACTTGACACATGCTTAGTTGCAAAGTCCGACATGGGATGGTTGTGGCATAGACGACTAGCCCATGTCGGTATGAGAAATCTTCACAAACTCCAAAAGGGCGGTCATATCCTTGGACTAACGGATGTTTGCTTTGAGAAAAATAAAATTTGTAGTGCATGCCAAGCCGGAAAACAAGTTGGAGCACCACACCCATCCAAGAACATAGTGACAACTACAAGACCATTGGAGATGCTTCATATGGATCTTTTTGGTCCCATCGCCTACATAAGCATTGGCGGTAACAAATATGGACTTGTTATTGTTGATGATTATTCTCGCTTCACGTGGGTATTCTTTTTGTGTGATAAAGGTGAAGTGAAAGATGTACTCAAGACATTCTTGAAAAGAGCACAAAATGAATTTGAAGTGAAGATCAAGGCCATAAGAAGCGACAACGGTACCGAGTTCAAGAACACTCAAGTTGAAGAGTACCTTGATGAAGAAGGCATCAAGCATGAGTTTTCGGCACCCTACACACCGCAACAAAATGGGGTGGCCGAAAGAAAGAACCGCACTCTCGTAGAGATGGCAAGAACCATGCTTGATGAATACAAGACCTCCGATCGCTTTTGGGCCGAAGCAATCAACACCGCATGCCATGCCTCAAATCGGCTCGTATCTCCATCGACTCTTGAGGAAAACGCCATACGAGCTACTAACCGGTAAAAAGCCTAACATCTCGTACTTTCGAGTTTTTGGGAGTAAATGTTTCATGCTCAACAAGAAACCCAAGACTTCAAAGTTCTCCCCTAAAGTTGATGAAGGTTTCTTGCTTGGGTATGGCTCAAATTGTCACGCCTATCGTGTCTTTAACAAAACCACCGGTTGCGTTGAAGTTTCACGGACGTGACGTTTGACGAATCTAACGGCTCTCAAGGAGAGCAAGTTGTTATTAACAATGCAGATGTTGAGGCACCTAGGGAAGCAATCAAAAGGATGGCACTTGGTGATGTGAGACCGCAAGAACCGCAAAATGATCAAGATCAACCTCCTTCCTCAAGTCAAGACCAACCATGCACAAATCATGATCAAGCTGATCAAGATCAAGAGGTTGGCAATGAAGATCATGCTCAAAGACAAGATGATGAACCCATATCGCATGATCAAGAGGTTGAACTAGACGGCGGTCAAACAAGCTCACATCCACCACACCCAAGAGTGCACCAAAGCGTGCAACGTGATCACCCCGTGGAACAAATTCTTGGTGACATAGAAAAAGGGGTAATCACTCGTTCTCGTGTTTGCAATTTTTGTGAACATTACTCTTTTGTCTCTTCTTTGGAGCCATTTAGAGTAGAAGAAGCACTCGAGGACTCGGATTGGGTGATGGCCATGCAAGAGGAATTGAACAACTTCACAAGAAATGAAGTTTGGACATTAGAAGAAAGACCAAGAAGCAAGAATGTTGTGGGCACCAAGTGGGTGTTCCGCAACAAGCAAAATGAAGACGGCGTTGTAACAAGGAACAAAGCAAGATTGGTGGCAAAAGGATATTCACAAGTAGAAGGATTGGATTTTGATGAAACCTATGCCCCCGTGGCTAGGCTTGAGTCAATAAGAATACTACTTGCCTTTGCCACTCACCACAACTTCAAGTTGTATCAAATGGACGTGAAGAGTGCTTTCCTCAACGGACCAATCAAGGAAGAAGTGTACGTGGAGCAACCACCGGGCTTTGAAGACCCCAAGTATCCTAACCACGTGTACAAACTCCATAAGGCGCTCTATGGGCTTAAACAAGCACCAAGAGCATGGTATGAATGCCTTAGGGATTTCCTTTTGAAAAAGGGGTTTGAAATGGGCAAGGCCGATGCAACCCTCTTCACTAAGCGTTTTGATCATGATATATTTGTGTGCCAAATTTATGTCGATGACATAATATTTGGTTCTACTAATCAAACGTTTTGTGATGATTTTAGCAAGATAATGACAAAGAGGTTCGAGATGTCTATGATGGGAGAGTTGACATTCTTTCTAGGATTTCAAGTCAAGCAACTCAAGGAGGGCACCTTCCTATGTCAAGCCAAGTACACTCAAGACATATTGAAGAAGTTTGACATGGACAAGGCAAAGCCCGCCAAGACACCCATGGCTACAAACGGCCATCTCGACCTCACCAAGAAAGACAAGCCGGTTGATCAAAAGGTTTTTCGCTCTATGATCGGCTCTTTGCTTTATCTTTGTGCATCTAGGCCCGATATCATGCTTAGTGTGTGTATGTGTGCACGTTTTCAAGCCGCTCCTATGGAGTGCCACATGGTGGCCGTTAAAAGAATCTTGAGATATCTAGTGCATACACCCAACCTAGGGCTTTGGTACCCCAAGGGTTCAAAGTTCAACCTAATAGGCTATTCCGATGCGGATTATGCCGGGGACAAAGTGGATAGGAAGAGTACCTCCGGGACTTGCCAATTCTTGGGTAGGTCTCTAGTGTCATGGTCATCCAAGAAACAAAATTCCGTTGCCCTTTCCACAGCCGAAGCGGAGTATGTGGCAGCCGGTAGTTGTTGTGCACAACTACTATGGATGCGACAAACTCTAAGGGACTATGGTTACAAGTTGAACCGTATTCCACTCCTATGTGACAACGAGAGTGCCATAAAGCTAGCTTACAACCCCGTTGAGCATTCGCGCACAAAGCACATAGACATTAGACATCACTTCTTGAGAGATCATTCTATCAAAGGGGATATTGAAGTGAGTCATGTGAGAACCGATGAACAATTAGCCGATATTTTCACCAAGCCACTAGACGAAACCCGTTTTTGTTATTTAAGGAGTGAGCTAAATATTCTTGATTCTAGTAATGTGGCTTGAAGGCTTGCATATCTGCTGTGACTTAGAGTAATTGTTTTTGAAAAATAAAATTCTTGAAAAATCTTGTATGTTTTGTTTTTCGAAATCATTTGGTTCTTGATCTTTGGATCATGCGGATTTGGATGTAATCATTGTTGGAATGATTGATTGTAGCTGGCTACATCCAATGAAGTTTTTAGCACATGTCCTTAAGTTTAATTGAGATCAAGAAAGAAAAGAGTGAAGGATCTTTCTGCTCCTGGAGCAAGGCAGTTAAAACCGCAGAGTCGGATTTATCCGACCCAGTCGGATTTATCCGACTATCCCTCGAGAGTCGGACATTGTCCGACGGAGTCGGACATATCCGACTCCACGGGATTTTTACCCTATAAGCCCGAATCCAACTTACCCCTTCACCCTAACTCCCTCATTCAAACTCCAACTTTCTCTCTCCTCTCCAAACGGCGGCGCGAGCTCTCCACCGGCGATCTCCCTCCTCCACCGGCGATTTGGTGAGATTTGTGGGGGAAAGGCTCCTCCTACTCGGACTCTATCCGACTCCATTGTTGGCCTCAAGGTTTTTCTCCTATTCCCATCTTTTCACCTAGGTTTAAAGTCAACTTCCATGGATTAGGTGTTCTAGTGTTTCCCCTGCCTAGATGTTGCATAGATGTTGTTCCTAGGATGCTATAGATGCTCTAAACGCAATATGGCTAGGAATGTGCGGTAGATCTATGCGGAATATCGATTTTAGTAAAAATCCTGTTTTAGTCGGACATGTCCGAGTGAGTCGGATATATCCGACTCCCTCCGACTAGTCGGATTTTGTCCGACCCAGTCGGACATATCCGACTCCAACAGAATTTTTACTAAGTTCGAAATTGTGCATTACTTCTATCCAAACTCAAATGTCTATGCTATCCATCTCATACCATTCCTCGTTTATCTTTTGTCAAGCATGGGTCGTTCCTCTACCAACCCCCGTCCGGAAAAGAGAGCAAAGGTTGCCGGAAAGAAAAGGAGTAGAACCGTCCATCTTCCCATTGTTGAACCAAGGGAAGAAGAGGAACCCACCGAGATCCGCAGGGAGATGAGGGATGTGGTGATCCATCCCGGAGTTGACCGTGTCATGATTGACTATATCAAAGGGGCCGAGGCAGCGGCAATCGAAGCAAGAGAGATGAACTGGTTTGACATGGAACGGAGTCTCTAGACAACCGTTTCTGGTCTCACTTTCACACGGACTGGTACATGTGTGCCTACAGGAGCAAGGTGAAGCCCACAGTGCCAATGCAGTACATAGATTGGGACTACATGTCAAGCAGTGCACACAGCTTTGTTTGATGAGGTCATTGCTATGTGTGAGTTTCATGGACTCAAGGAGATCATGTGCTTCAAGTATGATTGGAACCAGGAGATAGTGTGTCGACTTCTACTCCACTCGTGTATTTTGACAAGAACTTGGGCAGATTTTGGTGGATGACCGATGGAGAGAAGCTTTCTTGTACCTTCAGTAGATTTGCAAATATTCTTGGATTGAGGGACACAATGAACAGGGATCTTCGCTTGCATGATTCAGATTCTCTCAACCCGGAGCTCATGAGGTACATGTATGAGGATGAGGACACGTGCAAGCCACCCTTTGCTCACGGTCTCAAGCCTCTCTATGTGGTCTTGCACAGATGCTTCGCCTCACTCTCTCTCCTAGGGGTGGCAATGCAGATCATGTTGCATCATATGCCAAGGATTTATTTCATATCTTACCCACTCAAAGGAAATTCAATGTGTGGGACTTCATCTTCGAGTGAGATGTGGCACCGCTCCGTGGATGCTAGACGTGCTTGTGTGTATGCACCTTTTGTGATGTGCATGATTGAGAAGATCTCCAAGAAGACTTTCAACAAGGATCTGCACGCACAAACCCCTTCAGCCTAGGATGCCGCCAATGCTCCTAAGACCCCATCCTTTGGTGCTCCTCCGGATGCTCCAGCTGCTCCAGCTGCTCCCGCTCCTACTCGGACCCGTGCTACTCGTTCTACAGCCTCCTAGCTCTAGCACGGCTCCTCGTCCGGATAGAGCCCGTGGTCGTGGTGCTAGCTCAAAGAGCAAGAGTGCTCTATTCAAGATGCTCAAGGGAATCTTCAGCATGTGCCGGAGGATAGATGCCAAGGTGGACAGCCTCAAGCAGGATCATGAGGTGGTAAAGGCAAGACAAAAGATCATTCTTGATCATCTCGCAGATCACCTCTCCTAGTGTTCCATCTCCAGAGCCCGCACCTGCTCCTCCTCCAGCTTGAGTGTCCTTGGGACTCATTCACCCCGGATGAGTCTCTCTACTTTGGCTACTTTCCACCACCACCTTTCTCTTCAGGCCCCGCTTTCACCACAGCTCCCACCGGTACCTCCACTCACACTCGGTTTCACTATGAGGAGGATGAGCCTCGTGGCAGCAGCTTCCGAGGAAGAAGAAGAGGAAGAAGAGGAGGGGGCCGAGGATCCCAAAGGCAAGGGCCTCGCTGTGGAAGAAGAAGAAGAAGAAGACGACGACGACGATGAGGATTGGGGCGATGATGAGTAGACCTCCCCTCCTCCTTTTTGGTGTTTTGATGCCAAAGGGGGAGAAGTAAAATTCCCGAGTGTCCGTTGTGAGTAGAGCAAGTGAGAGTTGCTCTTGTATCTTGTTTTACTTTATGGACATGTTGATTCATTTGAGTTGTAATCGTGGTGAACTATGTGGTGTGTTTTTTATTTGTAATAACTAGTTTTAATTATTTATGTGATAAACTATGCTCTATGTTTGATGGATGGTGTAATGTTATTTGTTAATTTCTAGTTGCATTTGTGTGTTTCACATGACATATGCATTGTTGTTGTTCTTTCTTATTATATGCCTTGTGAATAAAATGCATGGTTTTAGGGGAGCTCTCTTGTTTTCTCTCAAATATGTGCTTTTGGTTTTAAAATGACCAAATATTGAATTCAACTCATGCACACATTTAGGGGAGCTCTCTTCTACTTGCTCTCTTATTCAAGCTCCTTTTACATCTAATTGTGAATTTTAGTTGTATTGTCATCAATCACCAAAAAGGGGGAGATTGAAAGTGCATCTAGGCCCCTAATTATGGTTTTGAGTGATTGACGTCAATACAATTAAAACGGACTAATATTCTAAATGAGCTTGTGTGCAGTGCATATCTAAAATTCAATTGAGAGCAAAGAAACACAAAAAGGAAGTGGTCATACTCGCTCATACGTGCAAGATTTGAAAAATGGATCACTCATGCTCAAGATCAAGCTATGAAGCCTTTTATTTATGTCTTGAGTATAGGAAACACCGTACTATCAAGAGGGACACACAAGTATGAGGTGTGAAAAATGAAAGTGCTCAAAACTCATTCCAAACACAAAATATCATTTGGAGTCGGACATATCCGACTCACTCGGATATTGGACTCGGACTCCGGAGAGCTGGCCAAAGAAATTCCACGTATACTCGGACATATCCGACTCAGTCGGACGAGAGTCGGACTCCGCAGCGAAACCCAACTTCTTGAAACCCTAGGAGTCGGACAATCCGACTCAGCTCGGATATATCCGACCCCACAGGTGTACTCGGACTTATCCGAGTTATGTCGGATTTAAGACTCGGACTCCGGAGCGAAATCCATTCTTTTGAAACCCTAGCAGATCGGATTTATCCTACTCACTCGGATATATCCGAGTCGGATCCGAGCCAACGGCTCTTTTGAGTGCCCCGGCTATAAAAGTGGACCTCGTCCACTTTTGGCCGGTTGGCACTCCCCACATTCTCAAAAATACTCCCCAACTCACTCAAGCTCTCCTCTTCTTCAAGTTTGATTCCCCACTCCAATCCTTGGTGGATTTGTGAGAAGATTGAGGAGAAAATCGTTGAGCTTCATCTCCATCTAAAGAGCACTTGATTTCTTCCATCGCCGGTACTTGGTGTGTTTGTTACTCTTGGGGATTCATTCCCTAGACGGTTAGGCGTTACCCGGCGAGCTCCCAAGCTTGTGGTTGAGACTCGGGTCGTTTGTATTGCCCCTCCCTTCGTGGAGCTTTGATTTAGTGGATTTAAACCGGCCTTTGTGGCGGTTTGACGAGGTTTAGGGTTGAGAGCAACCCGGTCCTTGGTGGACTCCTCAACGGAGACGTAGGCTTCTTGGTGGAGCTGAACTTCGGTGAAAAATCGTGTGTCTTTGTGTCTCCCCTTTATTTCTTGCAATTTGATGTGCTATAGCTCTAGGGTGTTCTTGCTTAAATTCCTAGATTTACTTGCATAGGTGGCTTGCTTGTTTGTCTTCTTGTAGCCCTAGCTTTCTAGTGTTGCTTGCTGCTTTCTTGTTGCTTTATTTCCACGGATTTGTCCATCTTGACTCCCGTTCCCCTTTCCGCACGAGGGAGTCGGATTTGTCCTACTCTAGTCGGATATTAGTCCATAGTCGGACTTATCCTACTATAGTCGGACATTTGAGTCTGACAAATCTTTCCTGCGTATTTAATGTGTTAAATTAAGTGATTTTCAGGATTATCGCCTATTCACCCCCCTCTAGGCGACTTTCAACCGGGAAGAGGAGAAGGAAAGAGTGGCGTTCCTTGGATGGTTCGTTTACTAATGGCCTTCCTTGGATGACCACCTTTAGGGGTGCTATTCCTTCAATTCTCCCAACGATGGGAGCTGTCCTTTTACGCCTGTCAGCTCTTGAAATGGACCTCAAGTGGTTATTTCGGTGTAATTTATCTCCACTTGGACGTTTTCTTTTCTTTTTCATTTTTATTTTGTTGGAGTGTAGTTATGGTTACATTTTTCTTGAGAGCTTGAGCTTATTGGTTGTGTAGCTCCTAGTTTTAAAATATCCCTCAAACCAGACCTTGCAATAACAATTAGCAAAACCTAATTTTTAGAATGTGGATACATCAAAATCAGAAGGAATGTAGCCCATGGCCCATAAGAATTGTTTAGCTCCAAACGATGGGAGCTATCCTGTCACACCAGTCAGCTCTTGCAATGTAAATCAGGTTATCCAGGGTAATTTATCTCCATCTGGATTTTAAAAATTATTTTGTTGCAGCGTATGGTCATATTTTTTTTGGTATCTAGCTTCGGTTTATTGGTTGTGTAGTTCCTAGTTTTGAAATAAATTCTCATTGTTATACAATCTTTGGAGCTTTTTTTATTGTTACTTGAGGAGAAAGGATTTGAAGGGAGCACTATGGTTTGTTATTTTCTTAGTTCAATCCATTTTTGATTTTGAATATTCTGAGTTGTGCATAGAATGTGTTGGGCTTGAAGTTCTCTCGTGGGAAGTAGGATAAGTCAAATTTACGGACTTCAGTTGTTATTAAATAGAATGCACCTGCTGTAATCTGTGTTTGCCAATATATTCCAGAACAGCTATTTTGGTGAGCTAAGCAGTTTCTCTAACATATTGGAACGTGGCTGTGGTTATTATAATTTATTTACGTGTATAAATATATTGCAAGAGACATAATTCTGACCAAACTTTTATACTTACCATGAGATGACTCAGATTTATGTACAAGCATTTTTATTTACAAAATTTGTATTGATACCATCTTAAATCGTGGTTTCCTTTTTTGTAACACTGGTGATAATTTGGCTTGCATGTTGAAGAGCTGGCGTTATTACTCAAATGAGCCTGCTGGATGGGCAGACAAAAAGCCGAATTTGATGAATGCCAACTCTGGGAGCTTTTTGCGAATGTGGGCGCTGCGGTGAGGAGCCTTGGTTTTAACTTTGTAGATCACTGATGAATTATGCTTTCGGTTTCAGCTTCGTTAATTACACAATAGTCTTTATCATTGTTGCTGGGCATGCAAATTAAATTTTATTTCCCCTTGTTTGTTATATACTATTTTTGAACTATTTAGATATTATATAAACGAAGTAGTGACACATTACATGTAACTATACTATGTGCTTCAAAGTAGCGGTGGAATTTCTAACCATAAATGTGTCAACTTCGTTACTTGCACAATAGTCTTTATCTATGTTGCTGGGCTGGGCATGCAAATTAATTTTTACTCCCCCTGATCTCTCTCTCTCTCTCTCTCTCTCTCTCTCTCTCTCTCTCTCTCTCTCTCTCTCTGTAATAATAATAATAATAATAATCAAAGTCTTATATAAAAAACCAGAACTAGTAACATATTATGTTTAACTATACTGTGAGCTTCAAAGGAGCTATGGAACTTTGAACCATAAATGTGTTAGTGTGTAGACTTGGAGACATTTGAAGATAAAGTTATGGTGTAGGGGTAGGTGGTAGGGTTGTACTATCTTTGAAACTATCAACCTGTTTATCTAAACTACATTAGAATTACCTAATTCGTGCATTGTTTCATGCTTTTTTTCCTTTCATTTGGACAGGTCCAGAGAGATTCTTCCAAATATTTTGGAAGCAGATCACTACCTATTTGCTTTTGCAGTATTAGGTCTCGCAGTGACAACATGGCATTATATGATAAAACTTTGGCGTGTCCAGCTCCTTCCATTTAGCGGTACCAGGACCCGTCTCACACCAACAATCTTTGATGAGGACAAAGATGGAAGCAATAAGGATGAGATCTTCAAACAGGCTTGACTGCAAACATGTAGTGTTGCCTTGTATCCTATAATGAAGATAACGACTAGGTCATCAGCTTGAAACCCATATGTATGCTTGACGACATGTATCTATTCTTAATTATGGATTGTAGCTGGCAAATCGTTGTAGCTAGTGCTTTACATTCTCATCCATGTGTATCCTTGATGAGGGTTTGCTCAATTGCTCTTCTGATCCTGTGTTTTTTGTTGCGAATGAGTTGTTCTACTACCCAAAGTAGATGAGAATGAGATTAACGGCAGCCCTACCTGGGGTCCGAACTGGCTCTCCACCAGCACTTGTACCTAGCTGAGGTTATCAACACTAATCTAAAGGTACTGAGTTCATGTGTTTTTTTTGTAAGTCAGAGTTCACGTCTTTCTTTGGCAAGCTGTACAAGGGGAAGAGCAGAGCAAGGGTTGGCGGAACCCATCCCTCTCGTTTGTCTCGATCTGAATGGCAGCTACCGTCATTCTCAACGCAAGTTTCATTTGCAGTAAATAGTACTCTCTTCGTCTCATTGAAAGTGTTGATATGGTATACGTACCAGTCAAACTTCTAAACTTTAACTAGATTTGTAGAAAATATTAGTAATATTTGTATCTCTAATAAGTTGATTATGAAAGTAGATTCAATTATCTATCTAATGATACTAATTATATTTAATAAATCTATTACCAATAATATAATTTCGGTGAAGTCGTCTACGTCCTACGAACGTAAAACCCGTTGTTCCTCCTGAACCCGTCTTGGTCTTTTTCTTTTCGTGGTTGTCGTGCAGCCGCCGTCCCGTCACTCCCGTCCATCGCCGCCATCGGCTTCGCCTCTCCACCGAGCCCTGGCCGCCTGCCTCGCCACATCGCTCCCCGCGTTGAAAGTTCCCCTTCACGTCGCTGCCGTCCTCGCCCCCGTCCTGGCCACCCGCGATAGAGGAGGCGACCGCCAAGGAGCACAGATCCGCAGGGCTTTGGAAGCCGCCGCTGGCGCGGAATCCCGAGTGCTGGCGGTAGGGAGCAATGTTGGATCCGAAACCCCGAGTTCGAGGTTGGGGCTGTGCACGAGGAGGTCGGTACCGGCTGCCAGCTCACCCTCGAGGATTTTGAGCTTTGCATTGGCCACTCCCCTATCCCGACCGAGCTCATGCGCCGGACAACCACCGCTGCGTCCTCATCCCCTGCTCCGCTTCCCGTTGGTCATCTTCCTCTCCACTTTGAGGAGAGAATCTCTGCGTCCCCGAGTTCTTTACGGGCTGATTGCTTGCCCGCATATGGGGCGGCCAGGCCCTTGGGATGCATTGTTGTGGTGTTTGGTTGCCTATATATTGTCTAGGGCCTGGCTGGCGGGGTGCAAAGGCGGCACCGAGACTGGCTCGCAGGAAACGAAATCCATTTCCGTTTCTCGGCGGCCAGGCTCGTGCGGGGCGCGCGGCTACACGGCGCGGGCAGAAAGCTTGCTCCCGCGGAGCAAGGTGAGAGACGCGGGAAAGGTTAGGGTTACCGCCTCCTCTTCGCGCCAACTCTCGTTTCGCTCGCGCTATATATCCTCATCTTCCCCTTCCGTCAGCGCCACCGCACACTAATCTCTCCTCCATTGCCGTCGCCTCTCTCTCGCGTGCGCCGCCGGGAGCCTCTCTTCCCTCTTTCTCCTTCTTCTCCGGTCGTCAGATTCATCGTTTTACCTTTCACCCATGATCTGTCCTAGTAGTTTGCACCCTTGCCACAAAATCCAGCATTTTTCTATATTTTTTCTTTTTCTGCATTGTCAACTAAGTTTTCAGCCAAAGAGACAGCACTAAGCC
>JAUNZO010000289.1:0-74509 GCA_031894775.1 Chloris gayana | reverse complement strand
TCAGTTATCTCCTCGATAGTTGATCTTTTTCTTCCTTTACGTTTTCACTCCTCTTTAATACATAAATTCTGTTATTATTTATTCCTTTTTGAAAGAGACGATGTATCCGACAACGCTAGCTATGAGCAATGATGAAGAACAAGAGAGATTGATTATGTTACGGTGGGTAGCAACGAGGACGATGCAGCGACCTCCATTTGCTACCAGCAACAACAATGTGACTAAACGTCATAGCAGTTTCCCTTGGGTAGCAACGATAGACACATCAGTCACCATGGAGACCTATCATGCTTAGGTCCCTTTTACGGTATATTTTATCACCTCAAGTTGCAGGGTGGTAACAAAATAAATGTGAATCGTTGGATTACGAACTATCATTACTAAATCTGTTACCACTCGTTACCACCTTGAATTACCACTTAGTATCATAGTAGGAATTAAGGTGTTAACAATCAATTTGGGCCGTTGGATCAGAAGGAATGAACTGTCTATATTAAAATTAGTGTACCGAAAAAACGCTCCATGCTTAATTATATGCTACAGGTGGTAATTTCATTTGTGTTTTCTTTACAAGACATTTCAACACATAAGTGATAATATATTCTATTACCTAATTGTAGGTTCTTTGCTGGGATGAACATGAACTTAGTACCTCCTACAACTCCAACAAGACAAGGTAGACAAACAAAGAAGTTGGAAGAGATAAAACATCTCAAAAACATCGCTATAGCTACCAAGAGAGAAGCTGCACTTGCAGCAAAGATCGAGGCTATAGAAAAAGAAGGCAATAGAGTGGCACATACAAGGAAGGCTGTGCAGAGAAGAAGAAAGCAGTGGCACACAAAAACAAAGTTTAGGCTTGCACTGGAAAGAGCGATGACAGAAAGCAAAGAACACTGTTTTCATACTTGATTTGTTTATTTGGATCTGTTATTTTTTGTGATGTCAAAAATTATTCTTATGTACATTTCAAAAGTATTTGTAGCTTATTTGTAAAATTGAGCTCAACGCGAAATATTCTTCATGTCGCTGAGCTCGAACCATGGTGGTTGATATGTCTACTATATGCTACACAATGAAAATAAGCAGTAGCGGAGGACTCGGTATGACAAGGTGGGGCTCTTGCCATACCTTATTTCTTCCCCACCAGTGCCACCTGCTAGCAAGGCCAAGTTCTTTTTTTCCTTTACATTCTTTCATTTTGATCTAAATTACTGTTGCTGCTTGGTGTTTCTACAAAAGGAAATAGTTCAGTTGTTTGGTTCAATGAATATTCTGATAATATCATTGCAACTTTTTAGCATCTAAATGCATTCTGCCACACCTTATTTTTTTCTTGTCCTCTGCTACTGAAAATAAGTGCCCTGGCATTCTCGCTGTTAGGCGGTCACAGTCCTGTTGTCATTGGTAGTAGAAAACTGAGGTAGTTGTGTCGTTCTTCCTGATACCTACTTATTCCTCAAGAAAAGGAATAGATAATAGGAATCGTGTGGTAAAGAAGGGCATAAATATAAATGAAAAAAAAGATCATTAACGGGGAGATGACTGGATATTTACGTGAATGGTGAGTCACTAATATATGTATGCCACATCATCAAAGTAAATAGGGATCTGAAGATAATGATTGTATTGTGTATAAACTACTAGTTTACTTGCCTTAATTTAAAATTTCATGCATTTTACTCTTTTTATTATGAAATTATTTTAAAATAAAATAAAAATATACTCGTGTTTTTTGTATGGAAGTGTAAGCCATATATAATAAACTAAACGTATCCCCGAAAGGTGAAATAGAAGACGGAACCTTTTGTGGTAAAGCTGAAATAAATCAAATGCATATATGAAACTAGCGTTATTGACTACGTGTACGCTCAAAGGGTATCAGGAACTTTTTAAAGAAAATAAAATTTATAAAAAAAAAACTCGAGTGCCTGTTGTTGACGCCGGTTTTTGACCAAGGGACCCATTGTCGGCGACTATAGGTCAAAAGAGGGCCGGTGAGCGAAGGCCGACGGCCGCTTGGGCGAGTAAAGGCGCGTCCCTCCCGGGAATCGTGCGCGGACGCCAACGGAAGAGCATAATATTGATGGGCCTGGCCCGCGTTGTAAAATTAGAAATAATTGTTTAATTTTGGAAAAAAGATCCTAGTCGGTTAGGAAATCGGCCCGAAGAGGGTCCGAGGAGGATTCTTCGTGCCGAGTATAAATTTGTACTCGAGTGTAACTCTGTAAACTCGATTCACATCCAATACAACTTTCGGCGCATCGCCAAACCCTAATTTTCTGTCAAGTCTTTACTGTTCTCGCGCGGGGATCTTCGGGGCTCCGGTCGACAACAAGTTGGCTTGACAAGGTAATTATGTCGTCTAATTCTCGGCGCATTGTTCGTAATTAGATGGCTTAATTGCTAGTTATCCGGCGATCGGATCTGTTTAGACCGTCGTAGTGAGTATCGGCCGGGATGAGTCAAGTCGACTCGGTCCGGGCTCGTGGTGGAGGTAGTTTGACTTGTCCTGCCTCCCCGTCCCAGCCTTTGCTCACAACGCCGATTGGCTCGGATCCGGTCGTTCGAGTCACGATAGCCGCTATGAGATTTCTTTTACATCTTAGCCGATTCGATCGCGCAGATTCGGTTGACGTGTCCTGTGTTTGCCTTTGCGATAGTTGACTCGTCCTAGGCGCATGCAGCCGATTGGATAGGATGTAGATTTACTTTCATAGTTAAGGCGTTTATGATTATGCTTGTCCTGAATCGGCCGTGCGTGCGCGGCCGTTAGACTCGGTCCGATCGTGTGCCATCGATTGACTTGTCCTGTTGGAGCGACTGGTCGATTCGGGATCTGTGTGGTTGTATTTGTCTTCATTGTTCTTTCGGAGTGTTTAGCCGATTGCTTATCACGTTTATTAGCTGTTTTATGTTCAATTAGCTAAATCGTTAAAACTGCATTTGAACCCGAGTTATTAGCACGGTTTCATTGATCATCATTATACATCTAGATATGATCTAATAACTCTTGTTATGATCAATGGCGAGAATCGCCGAATGCCTGATCGGCCGATTCATTGCTCCGATTGATGATTAAACCATCTTCTTGCTATCAAATTAATTACACCCCATTAATAACTACCTTGTTTACATTTTATTCGATAATGCATCCTCGCAAAGTCTTAATGATTTGATCGTTTACCGACGAAATCGGCTGCTAGCCACCGATCGCATGTTATAGCGTCGGCCGATTTCGTATCGTTTGTATCACGATTCGTTTGCCTGGCATTTAATACATAAATGGATGGGCCGTGCTGCTCCTCGTTGATGGCCGATTTTGTCTATCTTACGCGAGAATCGGCCACGACTGCACATCGGTCTATCCGGGCCGATGACTCGGAATTTTACACCTTTTATTGTCTTTGTTGGTTTGCAGGAAAACCATCCGCACGCACCAGCGCACACGAGAATCGGCGAGCTGAGCCGGTCCGTTGGGAGCACGGGGCCCTGCATCGGCCGGGGTTTCGGTGGACTCTCCGGACAACGGTGTGTTGGCGACTTTTGACGTCAACACACTTTTGGCACGCCCAGTGGGACGAAGCAACCAAGATCAAGATGTCGTACATGCGAGTCGTCGGGAGGACGGAACACCAATGGTCGATGCTGAAAATCGACCGATTTTTGTTCCGGTTCCTCTTAGGACGGACGGCAAAGGGCATGGAGAAGTTTCGATGACAACGAGGTTTCGGCCCGGGGGAAGATGACGACGGAACAAAAGCTGCAGTACCAAGAATACCGGCCGAAGCAATGAAAAAGTACTTTCAAGCCACTGAAAGTGACACGTGGCGAGTGGCCACAAAAGGAGACATCCCTCGGATTACGCATCCGGAAGAACTAGACCAAATCAAAGCCCGAGAGCTGCCGGATGCCAACCAACTCGGTGATATGGTCAACTCGTCCGTTCATCGGGCCCTAATCAATCAATCGGGCGTGTTGACCAACACCATCGGGAATTTGATCAAGGACACGGTTGATGGCGGATCGTTCACTCGAAGGATATTCTAGACCTGCGTACACTCGGCCTTTTGGCACTCTTGTACGACCAATTCAGGGAGTCGGCCTCCGAGAATACCACACCGCCAGCAGGGTTTCAGCCCTCGTACGGCATGCCACCTCACCTATGGCCTGGCAAGGACAATGCAAATGCAAGTACCGAGTACGACCCAGCCAGGCAAAGAGGATGACAGTGGCCCCAAGAAGTCGGTAACGGAGGAGGGCGACAAACAAGATGTACAACGACCGACTTCCGAATTAGGGGCAGCGACCAATGTGGCAGCGGTCCCGCGGATGGTACAACAGCCTAATTTCTTCTACGTACCAAATACCGGCCCGAGTAGAATTGAGAACTCACCCACTATAGTACGGCCGATATCCGGTATTCCACGACCAATCGCATCGGTCGGGGACAGGATTCATGATCGGACGGCCGATCCAATCGGCCATGAATTATGGAATCGCTCCGCGGTACATCGTTCCCGACTACGGCATCGGGATTTCGGAAACGGCCGGTTGATACACCCGATCGGGGGCAGCCCAACACAGCTTATATGACGGGGACCGGACCGGCGTCTGCTGAACCCAATGATATGAATAGCCTCATGGCTAAGATCGCCGATATGATGAAAGATCGGTTCGATTTGAAGCCTAAGGAGAAAAGTGCATTGTATCGGCGACCTTACCCCGATCGGATGGATTCCGTGGCTTTACCCAATAAGTATAAAATTCCCGAGTTTTCCAAGTTTTACGGGCAAGATAACACATCAACTATGGAGCACATCGGTCGGTATGACGCACGACTTGGTGAGGCGTCTACTCAGGAGGCTTTGCGAGTTCGGCTATTCCCACTTGTCATTGTCCGGATCGGCCTTTTCATGGTTTGCTTCGCTGTCACCCGGTTCTATTCGAGTTGGGCCGATCCGGAGAAGAGGTTTCACTCGTACTTCTTCACGGGCATTACCGAGCTTAGTTTGTCCGATTTAATGGCGATGAAACGAAAACCGGGAATCGGTGGCTGATTATATACGGAGGTTCGGGACCCCGAGGGGACGATGCTATAATCCGAACCTGACAGAGCAACAGATTGGCCGAAATCGCTTATGCGGGGCTATTTTCCAACAATAAGGAAAAGTTTACCCCACATGAGTTTGATGGGTCGGCACAGCTGACCCGCGAGGCGATCGGCCGAGAAGAGAATCTCCGACTCACCGGGAATCGGCGGTATCGGGTGACTTATGCTGATTTCGACAGGTGAGGAAGATGAAGAGGGAATTAATGCGGTTGAGTGGACTAATAACAAGCGGCCGATATTTTCTCCGCATGTCAATCCTAAGGAGAAGAAATATGATTTTGATTTATCTAAGGCCGACGAAATATTTGATCAGCTGCTGCGGGAAAAGAAAATCCAGCTTTCCCCTCATCACAAAATTCCTACGCCGGAAGAATTGAAGAAAATGGCTAAGTGGTGCAAGTGGCATGGAAATTCGCATCATAACACCGTTGATTGTTATGCTATGAGAGATGAAATCCGAGAGGGCGATTGACGAGTGGGATATTGCGAGCGACCGATGTAAAGAAGAAGATGAAAGTTGATGGGCACCCTTTCCGGCTAATACGATGTACATCGACACCATCGGCGGTGGATCGGCTGGTTTCATACGCCGATATGAGAGGAAGAGGGAGAGGGAAGAAAGAGCCCGGGTGGCACGTGAACGAGAATCTATCGACCAAAGTCGGCGACGGACAAGACGTGATCCGCCGAGAAGATTTTGACCCACACCGGGCTTGTCCTTTCTTTCGATCGTCTTTGGGACCGAAACATGAAGCTTCCATCTATCGAGAACCGCCCGAGTGCATTGGCCGAAAAGGGTATCGTGATGGTGGGTCATCAAGTTACCGGGGACGGCCGAATAGTCGCAACTACGAATCGCAACAATCGGCCCCCGGAAGAGCGATCGGCTATGATCACGGCTATGATGAACGGAGATACGTAGTGCCAAAGAGAACCTCCGTTCACGATCGGCTGGGGCCAATCAACGATGAAGAAGAGTTTGATCACCAGTACCATGAAGATTCGAGAGACGATCAAACCGAGAACGAAAAACAGTGGTGCCCGGTGGTTTGCTCAAGCAAAACCCGGAAGAGGAGGCTCCAAAGAATGCGCTGTCGAGAAATCAAGGGTGGACGATATTACGAGAGATGGCCAAGATGATGAGTCCAAGCCCAAGAAGGAATGGAGGCCGAAAGTGCGGTCTCAAGTGGTCCGGCTGAAGCCGCGGTGAATATGATATCCATGATGCCCGGGATTGTCGGATCGGCCGATGAAAATTCGGTCGAAGAAGAACCGATTGGGGAGACTTCGAGAGATTACGTGGACGCCGGAATCGGCGGTATTTGATAAGCCGATCAACTCGATCATTTGCATCTCAAGGCATTGTACATTAGCGGCTATGTCAATGGGTCACCAATGAGGAAAATGTTGGTCGACGGAGGGGCAGCGGTCAATGTCATGCCGATTACTACATACCGCAAGCTCGGGAAGACGCCGGAAGAGATGATGAGGGCTAATCCGACGCTCAAGGATTACAGCGGGAGAAGTCAAGATGTGCGTGGGGCCGCAATAATGGAGATCACTGTGGGCAGCAAAACCATACCCACCACTTTTTTCATCATCGACGGGAAAGGTGCATACACAACTTTGTTGGGGAGAGGCTGGATTCATGCCAACTGTTGCATCCCATCAACCATGCACCGATGTTTGATTCAATGGGTCGGCAACAAGGTCGAAATCGTACGGGCCGATAAATCAGTAACTATTGCAACCGCCGATTTCGAGTTTGCCGGTCCGGAGAGCCTACCTTGTTTATCGGGCACGTATTGGGATGCGGAGGCCATAAACATCACCGACGACGGAGTTATTGTGACCGGGGGTCGAGTACCCCGGCTGCTCCGATGGGCCCCACAGGAGAATTGACGGACAATCGGCCGATCGATACACGCACCGAGGATATGATGAATCGGCCGATTAACGAACCGGAAGACGGAAAATTAGGCCACGGTTTTGTGTCGGCCGACGAGTTAGAAGAAGTAGATATAGGGGATGGAGACAAGCCTCGACCGACATATATTAGCAAGAAATTGTGTAAAGAAGTAAGAGATGAATTAGTGGCCTTGTTGAAAGAATATAAAGATTGTTTTGCTTGGGATTATAGCGAGATGCCTGGACTCAGCCGATCGATCGTTGAACATCGGTTGCCCACCAAGCCCGGATATCGGCCATATAAGCGAGGGGCTCGGAAAATTGACCC
This sequence comes from Chloris gayana, assembly GCA_031894775.1. Classification (NCBI taxonomy): domain Eukaryota; kingdom Viridiplantae; phylum Streptophyta; class Magnoliopsida; order Poales; family Poaceae; genus Chloris; species Chloris gayana. Next base: position 67,160 of record JAUNZO010000289.1, on the reverse strand, counting down.
TAGGTATTATGAAGCCGTCAAAGAAGAGATTATCGGATTATATGAGGCCGGCTTCATTAGGCCATGCCGGTATGCGGAGTGGGTTTCCGATATTGTGCTGGTGGAAAAGAAAAATGGAAAGATGCGGGTCCGCATTGACTTCGAGAAATTTGAATAAGGCGACTCCGAAAGATGAGTACCCAATGCCAAACGCCGATTTGTTAGTTGATGCAGCCGCCGGCAACAAAATTTTGAGCTTTATGGATGGAAATGCTGGGTACAATCAGATTTTTATGGCCGAAGAAGATATATCGAAGACAGCGTTCGGATGCCCGGAGCGTTGGGACTATATGAGTGGGTTGTCATGACCTTCGGCCTAAAAATGCTGGTGCCACATATCGGAGAGCCATGAATTTTATATATCACGATTTGATCGGACGATTGGTTGAAATTTATATTGATGATGTCATGGTGAAGTCAAAATCGGTTGGAAGTCATGTGGCTGATCTCGGAGAAGTGTTGAAGAGGACAAGACAATACGGCTCGAAGATGAACCCGCTCAAGTGTGCGTTTGGTGTCTCGACTGGACAATTTCTGGGGTTTATTGTGCATGAAAAGGGAATTGAAGTCGGCCCTAAGAGTATTGATTCTATCGGAAAGTCTGGAACCGCCGACGAACAAGACAAAGCTCCAGTCCTCGATCGGCAAGATTAATTTTATTAGGCGATTTATCTCAAACTTGTCCGGTCGACTTGATGTATTTACGCCATTATTAAAACTCAAGGCCAATCAAGAATTTCGGTGGGAGCCGATCCATCAACGGGCTTTAGAAGATATCAAGAAATATTTGGTGTCCCCACCGATGATGGTTCCGCCAAAGTCGGGCACACCCTTTAAGTTATATTTATCGGTCGATGATAGGTGCATCGGCTCGGCGTTGACTCAAGAACAGGAGGGAAAAGAGCGGGTCATATTTTATCTCAGCCGCAAATTAGTTGATGCGAAACGCGGTATCCGGAGGTGGAAAGGTTATGTCTCTGTCTATATTTTTCATGCACAAAACTAAGGCATTATCACGTTAGCCGAGGAGTGTACTTGTGGTTTGCCGGCCGATGTCGTAAAATATATGTTATCGGCCCCGGTCCCCAAAGGCCGGTTGGGCAAATGGATGTTGGCAATTACGGAGTTTGATCTAGGCTACGAATCGGCCAAAGCAGTAAAAGCACAAGTATTGGCTGATTTGATAGTGCAACACGGTGAACACTCGGCCGGATATGTTGAACCGGTGTCATGGACGGTATTCTTTGATGGTTCAATTTGCAAGGAAGGAAGTGGAATTGGCTTGGTTGTTGTGTCGCCTCGGGGGCAATACGTGGATACTCTATTACAGTAGAGGCGCACACCAACAACCAAGTCGAATACGAGGCAGTATTAAAAGGACTGGAATTACTCATCGATGCCGGGGCTGATTTTGTGGAAATTTTCGGCGATTCCTTGTTGGTTGTGAGTCACTGGCCGGTGAGTATGAGTGTAAAGATGAAGTATTGTTGCAATATCATAAAAAGTGCCGAAGTTAATGAAAAGATTCAAGTATGTTAAAGTCAGCCATATACCAAGAGAGCAGAACTTCGAAGCAAATAACTTGGCTCAACTAGCATCCGGATATCGGCTCGCCGAAGACAAGCTTGGAAATAGCTGATATTGAAGACGCCGATTGGCGTACGGAAATTCGAAATTTTTTAGCAATCCATCCCAACCTACGAGATAAGAAGATAAGATATAAAGCCTTAAAGTATGCTCGTTGGATGATCAATTATTTTTCAAGACAATTGATGGGGTGCTTCTCAAGTGTATTGACGACACCGAGGCCAAAGTGGTAATGAGCGAAGTACATGATGGGATTTGCGGAACACATCAATCGGCCCATAAAATGAAGTGGCTACTGAGGCGAGTCTGGTTATTACTGGCCGACAATGTTGGCCGATTGTTTCAAATATTATAAAAGTTGCCAAGATTGCCGTAAATTCGGGCCTATACGGAGGCGCTCGCATCGACTATGAATCCGGTGATCAAACCTTGGCCGTTTAGAGGTCGGGCCATGGACATGATCGGCCGGATAAATCCAGCATCAAGCAAAGGACATCAATACATATTGGTAGCTACAGATTACTTCACGAAGTGGGTTGAAGCGGCACCCTATCGCAAAGTTTCGACGGCTGACGTGATAACGTTTGTTAAAGAGCATATCATTTATAGATTTGGGATTCCAGAAACAATCACGACAGATCAAGGATCAGTATTCACGTCGGACGAATTTCAATCTTTTGTTGAAGAGATGGGGATTAAGTTGATTAATTCGTCGCCATATTATGCCCAAGCTAATGGCCAAGCTGAAGCGGCAAATAAGAGTCCGATCAAGTTGATCAAGCGGAAAATACAAGAGTATCCTCGTAAGTGGCACATGAAATTGATGGACGCTTTGTGGGCTTATCGTATGTCACGGCATGGGGCCATGCAAGTCGCGTCGTATCGGCTTGTATATGGGCACGAAGCCGTACTCGCCATGGGAGACAGCTATCGGCTCCGGAAGGATTGAATTGCAACAAAAGCTATCGGCCGATCAGTACCACGGATTGATGATGGATGAATTAGAAGATGTAGTACAAAATCGGCTGGATGCATTGGAAAAGATAGAGCGAGAATAAGGCGAGGGTCGCTCGCCATTATGATAAGAAGGTTGTGCAGAAACAGGTTTAAAGAGGGCGATTTGGTCCGGAAGCTTAGGATGCCGATCGGCGTGAAGGACAATCGGTTTGGTAAATGGTCGCCTAATTGGGAAGGACCTTATTTGATTAGCCGATCGGCACCGGGTAATGCATATATTTTGAAAGAGTTAGCGGGGAAGAATTTGGCCGAGCACTTAATGGGAAGTATTTGAAGCAGATATTATCCTAGTATTTGGATTAACTCATAGTGTTCGGCCTAAAAGAGACTGCAGACCGATATCGATATACATCGCCTTGAGACGGCCGATATTAAGAGTATCGCCCTTAGCCAAAATATGAAAGTAAAACGCAGACAAATCAGCCGATGTTTTAAACATCGTCTTCGGATGGCCGATATTATTGTATATCGCCCTTAGTGCAAAAATATTTACAACCAGATTTTGTTCGGAGTCCTATTACACCTAAGCATGATCGACGGCCTTAGCACGGGACAAAAAGTCTTGGACGACAGATATCTGCACGGGCCGAGCATGGAGTCAAGTTTGGCCATGACCAACAGTGTCGTCTTCGACGGGGCCGACATCATCATGCGCCGCGGCAACCATCTTGTCGGCCGCTTGGATTGCCTCGTCCGTCGCCTTCGTTGAGCCTCCACATCAACCGACAGCTGTGCAATGGTGGCTTCCAAGGCCGCCGCCTCCTTCTCCTTAAGAGCCGGCGATGCTCTCAAATCGGCAATCTCCTTGTTGATTACCCGCAGTTCATCCTGCCGATTTGAGAGTTGCTCTTGCATCTCTTGGGTCTTGCGGGCCTCCTCCTCGGAACGCTTGATGGAGTTCTCGGCGAGTAACGCAGCTTGCTGCTGCTCCGCGTGGCGAGCCGGACGCTGCTGGGCACGGATGAAGTCCATTTGCCAGTACTCCATGTATGCCACGCGATGCAGAGCATCGCGCACATCGGCCGGGAGCTCGGTCCGGACCTCCAAGTACCGGGCCCGTATGGGGTGGGCGTCGGCCACCAGCGATCAACCGAAGAAGCCTCAAGCTCGCGCGCGATTTCGGTCATGGTGATGAGACTAGAGGTAGATACCAAAATCGGCGCAGGACGAGGGAAGCCGAGCGCCCGAAATACCAAGAAAAGTAAGATGAAGCTAATGATTAGCGGCGAATCAAGGAAGAAATAGTAAAAGAAACGGACTGCGAAGCATCAATGCGAAGCGGCTGGACGTCCATCGGTCGTGCCATAGAACCCACGGGTTCATATGTTTTAAGCAGCTCTCGGCCGGCCGATCCACCGTCACCAGCGACATCTTCGGAGGTGGCATCGAGCGACGCTCTGCCGGCCGGCTCATCGGCAGCGGTGCCTTCAGGAGAAGCCGCGGGCGGCTCCCGGCCGGCCGATTCTTCGTCGGCAGCGGTGCCTTTGGGAGGAGCCGTGGGCGACACGAGGCCGGCTTGTTCGGCTTCGGCGGCGGCCTCGGGAGACGCGAGCCGATCCGAGTGAGTTGGGCTCTCCGTAGGGTTCGGATCGGCCCGGCTTGGTACAATTTCGGACTCCGGAGCCGTGTGAGTCGGCCTTTCGGGCGTCGGCGTCTTGGCCCGTGGAGGAGTCGGCGAGCGGATCGGCCTATCGGGCGTTGGCGTCCGGGCCCGAGGAAGAGGGACCGCCGATTCCTGCTAAGAACTCATAGTTAGATGGCATGTTAAGTGAAAAGGAATCGGCGATCATGCAATAACAACCTGACGTCGCGGAGATGGTTCATCGTAGTAGTCCGGGTCGGACGGGCGCACGAGCTGCTTTAGCGGCGCGCGGTATCGCTTCGGGGCTCGAGTCGACCCTGCAGTGGCACATTAGCCTTCCTCTTTTTGAGAGCGGCTGTTTTAGTTTTGGCCTTGCGGGCAGTCGGCGCCCTCGACTCATCGCCGCAAATGCTTGAGCGGAGTGCGGTCGGTGAAGCCGATATTCGGAACAATTGGGCTCGGCATTAAATATGCAATCGGCCGGCCATCGATGCTCTGGGTCGGCGGCTCCTCCGAGTCCGATCGAAAGAGAATATACAAGAGTGAGCATTTAGAGTGGCCGATTTCATTTACAAAATCGGCCTTACAAAAATAAATCGGCTACACGTACCTCGGCGAAAGGTTCTCTCGGGACTAGGCCGGAGAAGAAAGAAGCGGTGTTCGGCTGCGGAGGTGCCGGTTCCACTCGCCCCACCAACGGTCAAAGAGGCGAGTACTCGGGCGCCGGGGAAAATCCGGCCAAGTCGCCGGTGACGACATCGGCGGTGCGGTCGACGAGCCAATTCCACCGAATGGCGTTGTCGACGGCAGCCCGCGCCTTTATCTCGCCCCACATAGAAGAGGTCGGGGGCAACCGGCCGAAGCCGAGTTGGCGGGCCGCCACCGACGGGTGGTAGAATTCATAGGAGCGGAAGGCCTTGCTCCCGAGCAATAAGTCCCGTCGGCAGCGAGACGGGGCGGAGGCGGTGGTGAAGATCTTGACCGCCTCCCCGTCGGCCGTTGGGAAAGTTGGGTCGATCGGAAAAGGAGTGTCATACCCCTTCTCGAAGAAATCGATGTACGGGTACCAATCAGTACTTTCGTTGTTGAGGCCCTTGTAGAGGGCGGCGAACCAATACGCCAGGTTGTCATCCGACATAGCCGCCCCTGGTGCCATGGATAACGCTTCTCCGAAAGAAATGCACCGCTGAATCGGGCGTGGCCGATTCGGCGTAGTTGCCGGGGAAGGTGAGCGCACCGAGGTCCGGATCGATGGCCTTGGTGGTATGAAGGGACAACCACATTTGGATAAACCACCAAGGGCCACCCGGGTTCTTGATCGATCGGCCGGAGCGCAACTCCACCGAAACCCGGTGAAGAAGGAGGTACGCCGACCCCGTAAGATACTTGCCCATGGGAAGGGCATGGTCGTCGGCCGATACATCGGCCATCGGCAGAAAATTGTTTGTGGGGCTCACGCCGACCCCACAAAAGAAGAAATGGTCGAGCCACATGTTGAGGAAGGCGACATGTTCGCGGCGATCGACCGTGCCGTGCCCCTTGTTGTAAGTCCGAATATAGCCCTTCCGACCCTCGGTGTCTTTAGGGTTGATCCGGTGGGAGGACTTAATGCGGACAAGCATCCGGAGTGGCCTCCGCCGTGATGTTCGGATCGGCCAACATGATCGTATCCAACAAGGTCATGGTAGCCGGGCCGTGGCCAAACATAAAGCGATTCAGGGCATCCGACCGGAGATAGCAAGCGGCCGCCGACAATGGTTCATTCTTATGATGATCGGCCGGAGAAAGCTTGATGGCATGGGCGATGCCGATGTCGGCCCAACCTTGCGGATGGACGGCCGACACCCGGTTATACCAATCACGCCATCCCGCAACGGGGTCGGCCATGACCGAAAGCTGTTGGCCCACTCGGCCGATAATGGAGACTCGTTGCCGAAACGGAACCCGGTTCGTTTCAGCACGAGATGAGGTCCGTGGGGTCGGGATCGCCCATAGGACCCAAGAAGAAATGGGTCGGGATGTTGGACGGAATAGCGACTTGGTTCCGGATCTCCTAAAAACAAAAAAAAATAATAGGGCTAAAATGAGAAGCGGAACGGGAAGAAGATAAATTGTGAAAATGAACAAGAACAAGAACACGAAGAAAAATTGCAAAAGTAGGAAAGAAGGATGCCCGAATGTACATTACCTCCGGAACGGCGTTGGTGGTGGCGACGACGCGGCCGGCGGCGGCAGCCGCAGCAGACAGCAACAAGCAGGATTCATGGTCGCCGGAGAAGAAAAACGGCAACGGCGCGGTGAGAAGTTGAAAAGGCTCGAGGAGGAAAAGGTCGCTGGAATGGAGGAAGATGAAGGCCAAGGAGAGGAAACGGATGGGGAATAACCGGGGTGGCCCCGGGTTTTATGGAGAAGTGACGGGCGATAAAACCGGCGCAATAAAAGAGAATAGATCGGTCCGACGCATGCGTTGCATACCCCGGACCGGGGGACATGTGTTGACGCCGGTTTTTGACCAAGGGACCCATTGTCGGCGACTATAGGTCAAAAGAGGGCCGGTGGGCGGAAGGCCGACGGCCGCTTGGGCGAGTAAAGGCGCGTCCCTCCCGGGAATCGTGCGCGGACGCCAACGGAAGAGCATAATATTGATGGGCCCGGCCCGCGTTGTAAAATTAGAAATAATAGTTTAATTTTGGAAAAAAGATCCTAGTCGGTTAGGAAATCGGCCCGAAGAGGGTCCGAGGAGGATTCTTCGTGCCGAGTATAAATTTGTACTCGGGTGTAACTCTGTAAACTCGATTCACATCCAATACAACTTTCGGCGCATCGCCAAACCCTAATTTTCTGTCAAGTCTTTACTTGTTCTCGCGCGGGGATCTTCGGGGCTCCGGTCGACAACAAGTTGGCTTGACAAGGTAATTATGTCGTCTAATTCTCGGCGCATTGTTCGTAATTAGATGGCTTAATTGCTAGTTATCCGGCGATCGGATCTGTTTCGACCGTCGTAGTGAGTATCGGCCAGGATGAGTCAAGTCGACCTGGTCCGGGCTCGTGGTGGAGGTAGTTTGACTTGTCCCGCCTCCCCGTCCCAGCCTTTGCTCACAACGCCGATTGGCTCGGATCTGGTCGTTCGAGTCACGATAGCCGCTATGAGATTTCTTTTACATCTTAGCCGATTCGATCGCGCAGATTCGGTTGACGTGTCCTGTGTTTGCCTTTGCGATAGTTGACTCGTCCTAGGCGCATGCAGCCGATTGGATAGGATGTAGATTTACTTTCATAGTTAAGGCGTTTATGATTATGCTTGTCCTGAATCGCCGAGCGTGCGCGGCCGTTAGACCTGGTCCGATCGTGTGCCATCGGTTGACTTGTCCTGTTGGAGCGATCGGTCGATTCGGATCTGTGTGGTTGTATTTGTCTTACTTGTTCTTTCGGAGTGTTTAGCCGATTGCTTATCACGTTTATTAGCTGTTTTATGTTCAATTAGCTAAATCTGTTAAAACTGCATTTGAACCCGAGTTATTAGCACGGTTTCATTGATCATCATTATACATCTAGATATGATCTAATAACTCTTGTTATGATCAATGGCAGAATCGACGAATGCCCGATCGGCCGATTCATCGCTCCGATTGATGATTAAACCATCTTCTTGCTATCAAATTAATTACACCCCATTAATAACTACCTTGTTTACATTTTATTCGATAATGCATCCCTGCAAAGTCTTAATGATTTGATCGTTTACACGACGAAATCGGCTGCTAGCCACCGATCGCATGTTATAGCGTCGGCCGATTTCGTATCGTTTGTATCACGATTCGTTTGCCTGGCATTTAATACATAAATGGATGGGCCGTGTCTGCTCCCTGTTGATGGCCGATTTTGTCTATCTTACGCCGGAATCGGCCACGGCCGCACATCGGTCTATCCGGGCCGATGACTCGGAATTTTACACCTTTTATTATCTTTGTTGGTTTGCAGGAAAACCATCCGCACGCACCAGCGCTACACGCGAGCTGAGCCGGTCCGTTGGGAGCACAGGGCCCTGCATCGCCGGGGTTTCGGTGGACTCTCCGGACAACGGTGTGTTGGCGACTTTTGACGTCAACAACCGTGTAAGTGTGTAAGCAACATTGGATTAGTAGTGATTTGATCGCCCGTGCGACGATATGGATTCATTCTCTCAATTCCCATATGGATAGATAAATTGTTCCCCACTGGCCAATTTGATCGCATAGAACACATATTGTCTTTACCTTAAAATATAACTACTCCTCGACTTTTAAAAATCATGTTGCACCATTCATTTTATCCAAAAAATTATAAAAATATTGATTATTTTATTATATTTTGATTCATTGTTATATACAATTTAAATGTAATGTACTCAACTAGAATGTGGGGTATTTATTTTTATATTTTTATAAAATATTTGAAAAAATTGGACTATCAAATGCAATTCTAACAAATCAATAAATTGTTTTAAAAAATTAATAAATAATTCTGAAAAACTCAAAGGAGTACTCAACTAGAATGTGGGTCAACAACGAAAGGACACCTGTAGCTTGGTGGTTACAAGAGGCTCACTAGCATCTCAACTGAGTTCGACTTCCTATGGAAGCGAATTTCTAGGATTTAACGATATTGTGTGTTTAGTGGTAGGCAACACTCTCATCGACAACGAGGTGTCAATGGTGTCTTTATCGATCTTCTAGTCGGCTCGGTCTTCAAAGATGCTCATATGGATAGGTTTTGCGTACGTGTGTTCATTAGGGTGAGTGAGCATGCATTGTGAGTGTCTCGACTTGTATTATGTAATCTAGAAAAAAGAGTTGACAATTTTGAGTAATTTCATTTTGAATTTCACGCCTAAAAAATGGGACGTGTATTGATCTCCACCCTTTAAGAATGTTACACATCCAAGGGTCCATAATAAGCTACATCACATCCTACGGCTGAAAATAATCGGAACATCCTACGGCAAATCAAATGACCTCCTCTCCCTCCGCGCGACCCCCAAACCCATTGACACATTTTGATCGAAAAAGAAAAAAACGCCAACTGCCGCTTGTTTGCGATGCCGCCGGTGTCACCTCCCTCCGCACGCCGCCACCGATCTCCCATCCGCTCCCAGCCCAACGAAGGTCATGTCGGGCACCGTGTCCTACACTCAATCGAAGGTTAGATCTCATCCTATGGCCATAACCGCCTAGATCTTCCTACCGCACGCACACCAGCGCGCCTCGGCGCCGCCGCTCGCATCGCGCCGCCCTGCGCGCCCCTCCTCCCTGCATCACGCGGGCGGCCCTGCCACGACACCAACGCCCCTCCTCCCTGCATCACGCGGGCGGCCCTGCCACGACACCAACGCCCCTTCAACAATGGTTGATTTGCGACGGAATCATCAAGTTGCAGGCCACCCACATTCCACCACCTTGACTAAAATTCTAATAGAAATTCTCCTCCATCCATCCACGCCGCAGAATTGGGCCTGCTCCCAACTCCTTCCAACTCTTATGCCACTCTCTCCTTCAGATTCTTCACGACCTTGAAGCCCCAAGATCTCAAGTCTTCAGTCAAGGCGGGGGATCTCCATCCTATCGGCGTTTCGTTCACTGGGTACCCTCAGATCTGGTGGATGCGAGGACAGTGAAGGGAGCGGCCAGATCTAATGGAGGTTGTCGCCTCTCATCTCAACCTACTCGTGGCAGGGACTTCCGTCACATCACCCCGAGGTATTCGCCCATCAAATCCCATCCGTTGTTGTGACGCGATTTAATCTCAGTTTTGTTGTATTGTTCGCATTTTGATCTTGCCTAGTTTATTTCAGGGCACACTTTGTGTAGGAGAGTATTCGAATTTGGATTGATGTGTAAGATGTCAGTTCGTGACTGGATTTTGGTACAGCGTGCGTGTTTGCATGAAATTTCTGTGGTATAGGATTGGATATCTTCATTTCTTTTTCTTTTTTCTTTTGTCTGGATGGTGAAATTTAATCTTCAAATTTTCTGCAGGTGCGCAAGGCATCAAACCACTCTATGTTGATTTTGCTTCTAACTTTGCATGTCCCTAAGGTGTTTTAAGAAATGCCGGCAAGGCTTATTTCTTACTGAATAATTTAGTTAGTAATATCAAATTCATTTGGTGAACATTTCTTACAATCGTTCTTAGAACATCTCGGTAGATTGATTCTGTTATATAAAACATCTATCATTCAATCTTTCTACAAGTTTCTTTGGATATTCTAAAATAGTCTACTTGATTTTATTTATTTTTTCTGAACTCAAGCCAACTGAAACATGAAACTGACGAGGACAATTTTATTTCTTTGTATATTGTGATCTCTATTTCTTTACCTATACTGCAGCTGGTCTCACTTCTATTAAATAAATAACTACCATTCTACCTGAATGTGAGAATTTAACTATGTCTAATAATTATCTTTTCCCTGGTAGAACCTGAACATCATCAATCATGGATAGTCTAAGCAACTGACATTGTCATGGCAAGTGACATTTCTGCAAAATCTGTCCATGATTCTTCCTCATTTGATACGAAAAGTCTATCTTTGAATTTGCATGGACAATGCATTCTGTCCTGGTCTATTTAAAGTTTTCAGAGCGACAGTGCAATCCTATGTTGGCTTTTATTTAACTTTTGTAGACATGTAGCATCTCACTGATCAAAGGCATTCCCGTATTTTCATGTAGGATCAAGACACAACTAGGCAAGTCACTCCGACCAAATGACGAAGAACAAGGGTTATTTTGGCACAAAGATTGATGTTTGATTGTGTTTTTGTGTGACCCATTGTATATTTTGCATTTCATCATGTACGATCTCAAGATCTTGTGATAGCTACTCCCTTGTGTACATCTATTGTTAAATTGAAATAAATGTTATGTTTCATTTCTACATTGGGATTGAGTTGAATGTGTCTGGTTGATGAATGTGTGGAACTTCCTCTATTTGGAGTTGCTAAGATATGCAATGCAACAGTGGATGTTACAGCTTTCTTTTTTACAAAATTTATGTTCTAACCGTTGTCCGTAATGATACGTGTGTAGCCATGTAGGATGGAAATTATCTGAGGATATATGAAGCTATTTAAGTGTCAAGATAAGGAATGCAAAGATTCCTATATTTATACCATAATTTATATAGCGCATTTAGATTAAGATGGTTGTATGTGTTGTAAATATTATGATGCATTCATTTAGGTGTGGATGAGATCATGTACTTTGAAACAATGTAATGATTGTATGTTTATGTTTTTTTCCCAAATGAAATTTGTATATGAATTTTATTATGTTGAGCTATTGTATTTGCTATTTATCGCCATAGCGTTAGCACGGGCATTGTACTAGTAGACAACAAACATATGGCTCAGTCGACATCGAGGTGACAGTGGTGTCTTCGTCAATCTCCAGGATTTCTAGACTCGGTTTTTGAAAATACTCGTAGAAATAGGATTTACATAAGTGTGTTCGCGTGTGGGTTGTGTCTGTTTAAATTGTATTGTGTAATTAAAAATGACAATTTTAAATCATTTCGATTTTGAATTTCGTGCCTCAAGTGGGACGTGTGTTGACAGACAGCAAACACATGGCTCTCGCATAGGAATTGACATCCCCGTACAGTACCCGTACTCAACGCAAAATCGAAAATGGAAAATTAATTAAAAATCAAGCTTAATTGGAGATGCGGGGGATCGAACCCCGTGCCTCTCGCATGCAAAGCGAGCGCTCTACCATTTGAGCTACATCCCCAAGTTGAATATTTTTATCTTCCGTCGTTATTTGTTTATATTCATAAAATTGACACTGTCTAAAGCAAGCACTCTATCATCACGGATTAGAGCAAGTATAATAAGATCTAGTCAGCTGGCTAAATGATGATCCATGTCATCAAAATCCTTGGTGGAGTGAGAATAAAGGAGAGAGAAGAGAGTCGGCGTTTCACCAGTCGCCCAAACTTGAGACCAAGGCCAAGGAGAAAAAGCTGGCATGCAGCCTCATGCCTGTATAACGGTGGCTGCTATCCAATGGTTGAATTACACGTGCAATGAACAAATGTTTAGCTCATCAATGCAAATAAGCAATAAGGCAATGAAATAGCGAAACTACTATACGGGGTAGCAGAAAGCGCCGGCATTTAGCCAGCAGCTGGCGACTCTACTATCCTTGCTCTTAACGCAACATCAAATGACTTTGCAGACGCAACTTGCTGATGTTTCCGTCGAATATCAAAGTTAGCAGCATCCACTGGCGACCTGGGGCGACCCATGGATAGTCGTAACGCAGCAGGTTAATTCATTTCAATAATAAATTCTCCTGATACACGCAGAAATTCTCCACCAGAGAAAATCTGAGTATTCACAAAAGGTTTCATCTCCAGGCTTACTTAAGTCATCAGACAAATGTATGGTACATGCTAAAGTCGGACAAAAAAAGGGTTGCACAATCTAAAAATATCGTTCATTGATAGAACACGAGTTGCTTTGGTCAGGGAGGGCATTACCTCCATTTCAGGAGTCAAATTCATCCAATCTACGAGCGTTAACAGAATTCAAAATATATATACCGCTCAAAATTCTTTGATCAAGGTATTACTTCGCCTTGCTTCTGTACTGTCACCCTAGTGTCCTAACATCTTTCGAAAATCTTGTAAAGTTTCTCCAGCGAACCAACCTGCATATTAAGTTGAGAAGTAAAGAGCAAAAGGTTAGCACAGTAGCGGTCACGGCCATTGCCAAAGGGTGTATCATACTCCTTTACTGGTAATACTAAAAATTCATTTGAAAGCTTCTTGCTACCTGTCGACAAAGAATAAGATAATCAACTCAAAACAATGCCACAGGTAGGTTGCGAAGTAGTAGAGAAGTTATGAAACTTTGATTTGAAATCATGCAAGACCACATATACAAGTACTGTCTTGATTGTCCAGAATGCCTAAACATCTCTCCCAGTGATTAGAAGATGGGGTAATGGTTTAGACTTTGGCAGTATGGATCAATCTGGATTCACATTTGAGTTTTGACTGTACAAACGATATTTGTACATGCGGTTATAAATGGCAAAGCTATATTGGCAATTGTTAACCGATTCCATGCCAAAGCTGGTGAGAAATATAAAAGAAAAAGAAACTTGTACATAAATCACACCAATGAATTAGATGCAACAATTGTACCTTCCATAGACAAAAATGCACCATCACGGGTTACACCACATTGAATGGAATGGTCATTCTAGACTTGCATTGAATGTGAAAGCTTTTAAAGATAAAATGACTGAAGGATGGGGCACAAACCTGAACAAACGTTCCATCTGTTGCCATTGACTTGGGGGGCTTGAGGAAAAGTCGCATTGATGGAAACAAGACATGTTGAATGGTCCATTCGCGTTGAGACCACGCTGTTTCTGCTTCCGCAACTAGTTCATGATCAATATCATTTTCTTCTGCGGTGTAATTTATATTTTAGATCCATAGAAATCAACAATGATGAAAAGGCATGCATTTAGGATGCAATAGTTGAGCCTAAAAAGATCTTTTTCTTTAGAACACTACAAAAGACCTAACCCTGGCATCGTATATCAATGGATTTTTTTTTCCATGTCCTAGAATTTCAATCTTGTGTTATCTTTCACAGTTGTCAACAGGAGACAAACTCCAAATTCACCGATAATACTTAAATAGCTACCGAGATGTGAATCATGTCAACTCTTAATAATGTCCTGGTGCCAACCGCACTTCAGTAAGTACTCTTTTTTGTCAAATATAGCTATAAGTTCACCTGTATCATCAACATGCTCACTACTCAGCATGCCACCTTTATTTTTCCTGTATAACTGAATGCCGCTCCCAGATGGATTTGGAAGGATAGGAGGATGAAGCGCGTAGAAGTTGCCAATAGCAGCTGCTGTTGTTCTAAAGCACTCTTTCTCATCATCCCACATAACCTGTTATAAAATTGTAATTGCTAAAAGTCAGGGACCCCAGAAAAAGGACTATGGCAAAAGTTACAAACAAAATAAGCCACGAATTTTTTTCAAAATAAACATAGGCCATGAAATAAACACCCAAACAGGGTTCACAATAATTATTTTAAATAAGAAAATATTAAAAATGAACCATGAATAAAACCCTACATGCAAATCAAAATTAAATTTGAAACATTAGCTTGCACAACTTATTACTTTCCATGTCCTCAACAAGGAGTTGATAATCTAAGGCCAGATTCAAATTCGAATAAGCATATAATACTGAACATCACAACTTGATAAGAGAAAACTTACATCATTCCCTAAAGACAACACAAATTCTGGGAGACAGTCCATATCAGGGGTGTACTGATCAAGTACAACTGGAAGCCTGGTCAGGTTCCCATCTTTATCAATGTGAATGGAGAAGTACTCGTTAATCATCTCAGTGTTTTCTTTGAGTATCTCAGAGTTGACCTACAAAGAGATGGATTATGTTTGTCAAAGGAGTGATGCTACAGGAGTCAGATGACAACAGTAACAAATGAATTAGAAAATATAAAGCATCACCTATTACATTAACAAAGAATTGAGCAATTCAGGAAACAACTTACTTCAGCAATCTCCAGTTTCTCTTCCTCAACCACTTCATCATCTTTCAGTGCCATCAAGAGCAACTCCCGAAGAGGAGCTGGTTCACTAAGCTGTATAGCATTGAAGTTTCCAAAACGGCACAGAGCTTGCTGGTACATCAGTTCTTTACTGCACCACAAATTGAATCGTGAACATACAACTTGAACCAGAAGCATAAAACTTGAGTAATGCAAACTGGTCCCATGAATAAACAACTAACAATGTGATATTTTTAAGAGGTGGCATTAACTGCAAACTTGGATCTATGCAGGTGATAACAGTTTCATGATGATGTAGCATGACTGCACGTGCCCTGAACAACTTCATGTAGGAATACATGCATTTGCGTATGTTATCTGTTTATGGGTAGAATGGAAATCAGATGTCTGGGACCTTTTGTGGATTATATCAGAAATATCAGTTATTTATTTCAGACAAGACACAAGAGATTAATTAGTTTAGTTTACCTAATATTTACCACATTTACAAGGTATAAGCGGGTACTATGTTGTACCAATGCAAAAACTTCATCAGACATCCCAACATATGTGCAGTTCTTCACAACTTCTAAAAGACCTGAAGAAATAGATAAAACATCAGCTAAAAGAATAGAGGTACTCCTTTCAGCATAAGAGACTAAGCTCACCAGGATGGCAGTGAGATTCTATTTCCATAAGAAGCTCATGACGACTGGATAAATCGCCAGCATCTTTTGGATTTCTCCTTGATCTTACAACGTTTCTTGAAGAACCATGTGTAACCATTGAAAAATAAAATGAGTCATCGCACATTTTTTTTATGAAAAAAAGGACTTAAAACAGCATGTTGTGTGTAAGGGGAAAGTATCAACAAACACAGAAAAAAAAAGGACTTAAAACAACATGTTGCGTGTAAGGGGAAAGTATCAACAAACACAGATCAAATTGAGTAACAAAGGTACACTGAATGGTTGTCAGCTTAGTAGTTAAAGAGCATACCTTACAGAAACAAGATCAGATTTCTTTTCTAGATTTGAAGATTGCCCATGCCAGTAGGTGTGCAACCTCCCAGATGGATTGCGTGGATCAGTTCTGACCATTTGGCTTACAGGAATCTTTTGAGATTTCATTCCTAAAGTACAAGATGGTTATAGTGACATGAGTCAGTGGGAGAGATGGTGGAGGTTTCATACACTAATCAAATGCATAATTCATGGCAGCACAGGGCATTACTGAAATATTCTAGCATAAAGAACCATGATCCAAATTTCCAATGTAAGTATTGAATATCATTCTACATACCAGAGGCCATTTTGACCTCAGTCTTTTCCTTTTGTGTGTTAGTTTGGGTAAGTGCTGAGTTTACTGCCTGCACATACATGAAACAGCATCATTAATTGGCATTAAAGAACATAAAAGTACAAATTCATATGTACATACAGCATAGAACATTTCAAGTAGAAAGGCTTGTAATAGCCTATTATTCATATGGACAGCATTAATCACCAAAACTGAAACACAGAGGGGAAGCTTGACTAAAGCTATATAATTGAGCTTATTGACAAGGGCCGGGAGTAACTAAACATATTTCTAAAAAGTAAGTTTCAAAAATTAAAGCACGTGAATTTCAATATAATTTTCTGAAGTTTTTGCATGTGTTTTGTGAATAAATGAGCGAAGCCATGCAATAAAGTGGTTGTTTTACATATCAATACACCAAGTATGCAATCAAAAGTCATCAAATTATATAAATCATACAGCATGGAGACGCATGATCACACATAAATAATTATCTCAGAAATTATTGATGCATAAATAATGACATGCATGATTATTCATCATAGCAGATATAGAGTGCTAAATAACCAGTTAATGACCTGAGTATGGAATATCCTTGTGGTATTAGAACTCCTCAGCTTTTCCTCGATAATGGTTTTAATTATTTCAATAATGCGCTCTTGGTTCAAGAGGCTAACCTGCAAGTCATATGATTCACAAAAAGATCTTTCATTTGCTTGCCTGTTAGTTTGGGAGGGAAAATTCTTGAACATCAAAATAATAATGTTCCACAACATGAAAGCATACCTCTTTTTTAGTTGGATGTATATTGACATCAACATGTTCTGATGGAAGATTAATGGACATGTATATGAAGGGTTTGGATGCTTGAGGAAGCGTTGCAGAATACACAAATTCAATAGCTCTTTTTAGTGAAGTGCAGTCTACAAGCCTATCTGGAGAGTAAATATAAAGACACGTGAATGATAAAACAGAGATGTAACACATATACAAAAGAAAACAGAGCTTCAGCTTACTAGTTCACCATGGGTCCATGTTAACAGATTAATAGTTGAGTATCATATAACTGAGTGCATAATTATACAACTTCTAGGCCTTGGAAGGGGGAAACCCGGGAAAAGTTCGATGTCGACAAGGTTGACGCTTCCTCTGCGTCGACCCCCCCCCACACCCCCTCTCCTCCCGAGCTCGCCGGCGACGGCCGTAGAGTCGAGTTAAGGTTTGGGTTGGAGCTCCACCACCGAAGTCAACCTCCTCCTCCCATTGGACCAGAAAAATGGAGCTCGCCCGAGTGGTTAGTGGCAGGCCGCGGCGGCAGGACGCCGCAAGAGCTGGGGGTGGTGGTGGAGGTGGGGGCGTCACAGTTGGACTAGTTAGTGGTGGCGGCGTCGCCGGAGCCGGGCAGGAGGTGGTGGCGGCGGGGGCGTTGGAGAAGAAGAATAGGAGGAGGGGGTCGACAGGTGGCGGGCCATCGACCCAGCCACCATATAACCGGGTCCGGGAAACCCGGTTGCATCCTTCTGTTGGTAAATCCACAAAAGATATTCAAATCTTCCTAAAAAAATTTGGATACTACGTTCTAAATGCGACGGCAACATTTGGCATCCTAGACCCTGTTTAAAGCAGGCACATACAGCACATAGTTTTTCCATACATGGACCCTTAATCCGACTAAATACATCTTCAAGGAAGAAATAGAATTTCAGTTCAAATGAACATAATGCGGATCATTTGAGAAAATTTGACCATAATTGTAGCACGTGAATTATTTATATTCATAGCACATAGATGTTTGCAAATCCAAAAAAAATCATTTGTTCATGGAGGAAAAGATCTACAAAAATCATTAGTGCTCGGCAAATTATACCATTTATGAAAAGGATCATTGTAATCTTCTTTGCCACATAATTTGCATTCGAGATGTAACCATTCATCTTGAATACCGCATCTGCGCCATCCTCATCTGAAACCTCTATTTCCATAAGATCACGAACAACAGAAGCTCCATAGACATTCCTTATAGCATCGAGCCTAGAAGTCGTACTCGCACTATGAACATCTGCTCTATTGGCTCCATGCTGTGAAATAAGAATAAAATAACACTCTATTCAAATAAATGATTGACGAGATTAAGAAACAAATAGCACAAGCGATACTTACCTTTCTGCAAGAAAAGCTCACATTGATATGATGGACTGCAAACCGACTAATGAAGTCTACAATTTTGGGGTAGTCATCATTAGAGTTCTGCAATGTTTTTCTACGAGATACCATATTGTAAAATAGATTCTCCACCTGCAAAGATTCTCTTTAATCAAAACTACAAAGCACATGCACAACAAACTAAAGCTATGCAAACTCACCATGATTTGAGTTCCTTTAACCGCAGCACAAGGTTTTGGCTCATTCTCCATCACCCCATCTTTGTAAGAAGCACTGAAAGGTTGGGGGAAATAGGATAAAACTTATCAATAACAGTTACAGAGTGCATAAGAAGCATCAAAATTTTAAAACTGCTTATGAACTAACCGGTAGCCGTGAAGTTGGCCCTCTGTTATCGTTGTCACAGTAACATGGCCGACATAAGTCATACTGGCCAAGGCCTCCCCTCTGAACCCCATAGATTTTATGGTCTGTAAATCCTCATATGCAGATAACTTCGAGGTAGTATGTCTTTCACACAATATCGGTAAATCCTCAACCTGTGAAAGGAAAATAAATTATCCAGCAAAAGATGTGGATCAGTGATACACCGATACACAAGTGAATACTCCTTCGACATTTTTAGATAGTAGAAAATGCGTTCCTATTGTACAGAACAGCATGACAAAGAAATTTTTTTTCTCGAACACGATTACAGGAACTAAAATTAGCATCTGCAATCCTGAACACGATATTATGCCGTCACGTTGGATTGCCATGATATTGCTTGCCCTCAAGTCCAAATCTAAATACACTTCATCAAAGCACTGAACCGAAATTTCATCCGAACCCTTCCTCGTTCACATGCTTGGCAATTCGTCAATTCCACCAAATGGTTCTACATGGACTCACAGGCACGACTATGCAACAAACGCAATGAATCAGCAATCAAAATTCCCAATCCTCCACTACTCAGAGCATTTAAAAGTAGAAGGAGATTAACATTCCCAGTTAGTGGTACAGCAGCCAAGGTTCAGGGGATAAGGGAGCTCGCTTTGGGGGCTTAGCAGTTTAGGGTTTAGCGGGCGTACCCGGATGCCGTGGCCGTCGTCGGAGACCTGAATGAGCTTGAGGCCGCCGTCCTTGACGGTGACGGAGACGGTGGAAGCGCCGGCGTCGAGGCTGTTCTCGATGAGCTCCTTGACCGCCGACGAGGGCCGCTGGATCACCTCGCCTGCCGCGATGCGGTTGACCACCGACTCCTCCAGCCGCCGGATGCGGGGCGGCTCCGCGCCGCCGCCGACGAGGCGCGGTGACGGGTCGTCGATGTCCATGCCGCCGTTTAGGGGCTGGGGGAACTGGCCAGGAGAAGTGGAGAAGGCTTTTGGGCTCTGGAGTTCGCGCGCGCGGCGGGGTACTGCAATTGTTGGTTTAGCTATAATAAGAGCAAGGTTTATGGTTGTGCCAGCAACCGACGAAATCAAGTGACCACCTCATATATGGCATGTAATACAGCCATTCAGTAGTATGGAACTGGTCATTTGTTTACTGATTAGAGCATTTAATATTGTATGCTTGTATCGTTTATTGGGTGGAGAATAGAAAAGCCACGTGATGTGCTTGCATTTTCTTGGGACATGAGCTTTTAGCTAGCGACCGATGAAACGCTAGCTCCATTCTCTCTCCTCTCTTCTCACTCCTCCACGTGAGATTTTGATGACATGGAACACCATTTAGCCTGCTGACTAGACTCCATTATACTCCCTCCATTTCTATATGTAAGCATTCCATTGATTCAAATTTTGTTCCATTATATAAGCATTCCTACATATAAAACAAAATATGATGGGTTGGTTGGTGGGTGGAGAATTGATGAGATAGTGTAAAATGAGGGGTATATATGTCTTCTACCATTTTGACTATTTTTGTCTTGAGATTTTAGAAATGCTTATATATAGGAATGCAGGGAGTACTTGCTCTAATACCGCGGTGAAAAATTTTGGTCTCTACTAATAAATGCCTAAATGCCTCTCTGCCGTCAATCCGTCACTACCGAAGCTGATCTTGGGTGTGTTCATTTCGTGGGGTCTAAACTTTAGAGTCTGTCACATCAAAAAGAATTTTACTATTTAAGAATATTAAATAAAGTTTAATTATAAAATAAATTACAGGCCCCTAAACTAATTTACGAGACGAATCTGATAAGGTTAATTAAGTCATGATTAGAAGACGGTTACTGTAGCATCACTTTAGCAAAACCTAAATTAATTAAGCTCATTAGATTCATCTCGAAAATTAGCACCAATCTGTCAATAGGGTTTTGTCATTAAATTAATAGAAATGTTCATAAATAGTAAGATTCTCTTTGATATGACAGTGCTAAATTTTAGAGGGTAGGAAACGAACAGGATCCTTGAAAAGATTTGTCTCACCGAGTGTAGATTGAGATGGTGCATATGAGGTGATCATGGGCTATCTCAAGGACCTGTATCTTGCTGTTTTGCAACAAAAAAAAGGACCTGTGTGTGGTCTTGATCACCAACAATTGTTGACACAAGGTAATGAGATCGAAATACAAACAATTCTGAAATTTGAGTGGAAAGATCCGGAAGGAATAAGATTGAGGATCAGAATGATGCTACTGGAGTTGTAGCATCCCCAGACGAACAAAAAACGGGTGGCAAAGCTGTAACTGTAAAAGCTCGTGCGCGTGAAAAATGTAAAACATCTACAGAACTGGCGAGGAATGTGGGCTGATGGGCTTTAACTTGGCACAAATTTGATTCGGGAAGTGGGATCATGGGCCTCAACGTGTGGTGTAGACAAGGCACTAAGGCAGGCAGCAAATTTGATTCCGGCCTGTTGGAGCGCGAAACTTATTCAGGTTACCAGTAGAATCTTTCAGCCCATTATATTATTGAGGCCGTACAAATTGGCCGATTTTTTTCATGACAAACTTGAAACTTCTTCACTCTAGGTAGCCGGTATCGCACAAAAATGTGAACACGATCTACTTGATACTGTTGCCAGAGGAAGAAGAAGAAGACACGATCTAGTGCCGGGTACGGCTTTTGATTGTCGTGGATGGATGCACGTGCCCTTGGCTCGAACGCAAAAGCAGGTTGGCAAGCCGAGGCTACGAGTGGGGTGAGTGGTGTCTGGTCGGACCAAAACCGCGCACTTCCACGGGCGCCATCATCTTGCATCGGTACGTGTAAGCAATGCTTTTTATTTACACGTAGTTGCTGACGTACTTGAAATTGAAATTAATAGGTTGTAGTACTCCTTACCGGGCAAGTACTCTAATGTCTGAACTTCGAGGCACGGGTGTGTTCGTTTCCTCGTCTAAACTTTATAACTTGTCACATAAAAAAATCTTATTATTTATGAAGACTTAAATAAAGTTTAATTATAAAATAAATTACAGTGTCTCTAGACTAATTTACGAGATGAATCTAATAAGGTTAATTAAGTCATGATTAGAAGATTGTTACTGTAGCATCACTTTAGCAAAAATATAAATTAATTATGTTAATTAAATTCATCTCGAAAATTAGCACAAATCTGTCAATAGGTTTTTATCATTAAATTGATCGAAATATTTATAAATAATAAAAATCTTTTTTATATGACAGTCGCTAAATTTTAGAGAGCATGAATCCAACGGGGCCGATGTTCACGAAGGCTTGCTCCTTGCGTCCAGAATCCGATCCCAGAACTTGGAAGTGAGCAAGTCCAAGACAAGATGAAGGTACGAAACAGCCCCCAGCAAGGCAGAGTACGCAAGTGTTTGGTTGTGCAGTGCCGCTACAAGTAACAAGACGGTGACCTGTTTCGGACATGGGATGCAGCTCGGAGAGACAGTTTCGATGTGATGGATGTGAGGTGGACGGGGAAAGGGACCCGATCACTCAGGTCGTGCATGCATCTGGCCAACGGGTTTGGCTCCGATCACAGTATCAGCACAGGCGGCTTCTGTTCTCTCAAAATACTGTGAAATCACTTTTTTCGTAGCGTCTTGATCTTGAACACTAGTACTGCTGGTAGTAGTAATGATTTTGGATGAGCTGGAAGCTGTTGCAACTTGAGGTACTGACATGGATCAGATGGTCGTTGTTAACTGTGCTTGCAACAGAGGAGCGTCGTCACTCGTCAGCCGCGCCTTTTCCGGGCATCATGGAGATGGTGGAGACGCCAACCTTTGCCACGTTGCTCTCTTCTTATCCAAACTGGTCTTGTACTACCAGCCGAGAGAGAGAGAGGCGCTCCCTCCCACGGCCAGTAGAGCCATAAGAGCTCCCGGGAGGTACGTGTAGAGTACGTACTCGTACATGCGCATGCAGCTCTGAACAAACAAAACACGCGAGTACCCATGCCGTGGCGTTCGTTGCGCCGAGAGCGACCTTATCCACAGGAAAGGAAAGGAAAAGAGTCCTCCTTAGGCGTAGTAGTAGTGTATAGGAGCGGGAGGGAAGGTGCATGCACGTTTGCTGGCTACCCAACAATATCGCCTAATTAGCTCGCTGCTGCTGGTGGTCCGGTGATCGGCTGCTGCCACCTAAGCGCGTCCATGGATATTTGTGCGGCCGGTGCCCAACGGCCACCACACCGGACGGAGAGCGACCGGGGGCCGGCCGGCCGGGTTGCTCTCTTCTTATCCACCTCGCTCGCCGGCCCTTTTTGCTTGCTCCTCCAACCAACCATATCCGACGTGGCTGTCCCCAGGGCAAAGGCGGAATTCGGCCGGCGGCCGGGAAAGCACAACAAAGCAGCGCGGTTTGGCCTGTTGCCTCGACAAGGAAAGCAAGGACCGCAGCGCGGGATCGGAGCGGAGATCTCCTCACGTGATGCCGACGTGCCTCTTTCGGCAATACGTACAGTAAATATCTGATCTGCGTGTGGATAACCTCCTCATCTGCTGCTCCCTGGACCCGGTCTTGCGTGCCAAGGACACAAGCTAGCTGCACTAGCTAGCACAACAAGAGAGCAGGCAGAATTCTTCCTCCCGTGCCGCGCGCGCTGCCTCCACCGCCGTATAGGTATAGCAGCTCGTCCTTGTCGGATATCCAGCGGCACGCCGTGCTTGCCCTTCAATTCGCACAGCTGGACAACCGTCGGCCACCGCGTACTGCTACAGTCTGGTGGAGGTGGAGGAAGTGATGATGGTAGGGTACCCAACGAGGTGTTGCAGGCGGCAGAGCCCTCCCTCATGCTTCTCACGCTGGTATTATCCCCCCTGCACTGACTCCACCCAGATTATTAACCACGCCGCCCACGAGTAGCCAAACCACGCCGCCACACTCTTCCATTTTCCTGAAAAATGCTTGCGCTGCAAACCAAAAGACACCAACAGCGTGCGACACGCCCCGTTCCCGTCAGCTAACGCAATGTGCTCTGATTGCGCAGGCTCCGGTTCGCGACGTGAACACGAAAAGAACCGCACCGACGGAAGAACCCATCCCTGTCGCGGTCCGTGCGACAGGTCTGGGACACGCAACACTACTAGCACTCCGCTCCGGTCCAACCAGGCAAAGCAAAGCAGCGAAAACAGAACCCTACGCAACGCCGCACAGAATAAAAGGATCGCTCGTGCTGCACTGCAGGTGTACAGGCGGCAGGCTCACACTACTCCCACACAACGCGCCAGAGCATTCGAGCGCCGTCGTGCCGCGTGCCACAGAAACAAGACGTTGGCGCTTGGAGGTAGTAGTGTTTCGAACCAACAGAGTGAACTGTGATGTTCGTAATTGTTTCCATACGGCACTTTCTTTTTTCCAGATACAGAGGAATCGTTCTACCTGATGGATGCCGAATTACTGCTGCTCTAAAAAAGATGAATGATTTTGCCGGGTGCATCCCCTCCGAGTGTTTAGACTATACACGTTGATCTCCTATAGAGGTCACAAGGAAAGGAACCTAAGACTATCCGCACCGGTACTTGGACGCCATCCGGTACCCGTGATCGAAGGATCCACGTAGGACGGGATCCTCTCGCACCGGAGATCGGGAGGCGTCCGGCACCCTCCCGGACGCTCGCCCGCACGCCACATACGAGAGGGTGTACGGTCGCACGCCACACGCGGACGTGGCGTGGGGCCCGCGCACCCGCGCGCCATCCCCAACCGCCCCCGAATCCGATCGGAGGAGGGTGGCGAGCCCCGGCGGCGACGAGCGCGAGGAGGCACGGGGCGGCGGGGAGCCGCGAGCGAGAGGGAGGGAGGCGGCCACCGGCGGCGAGCCCGAGGGAGGCGGGCACCGGCGGCACGCGAGGGAGAAGGATGCCGCCGCCGACCGAGAGGCGGGCCCGGCGCGGATCCGGCCGGAGGAGGCACGGATCCGGCCCCTAGACGCGGCGCGCGGGAGGCGGCCGCGGCTCGCTCATGGGAGGCGGGGGCGCCTTGATCCGATGAGGGGGAGGCGAAGGAGGCGGGGCCGCGGCGCCACCCTCGACGGCCGGCGGAGGAGGCGAGGCGGCGGCCGCGGCTCGCTCATGGGAGGCGGGGCGGTTGGATCCGGTGAGGGGAGACGGAGGAGGCGGGGCCGCGGCGCAGGGACGGCGGGCCGCGGCGGCGACGCCCGAGCCGGTGGCGCGCGCATGGAGGAGGGACGCGAGTCCCGGCCGGCGGTGGCTCACCGGGCGGCGCGCGGCGGGAGGGAGGCGAGGCCGGCCGGCGGCGGCTCACGGGCGGGGGCGGTGGAGGCCGGGCCGACGGGCGGCGTTGGGGAGGGAGGCGGCGTGGGGGAGATGGAGGAGAGGAGGGAGATATGCGCAGGGTAGGTGAGGAGAGGAGGAGAGAGGGAGAGAGAAGGGATAAGAAGGGAAAAGAAAAAAGAGAAAAAGGAAAAAAAAGGAAATAAGAAAAATGAAAAAATTTTATTGTTTAATTAAAAATTGAAATTTTAATCTATTGTAAAAAGGGAAAGATGAGGAAAAAGAAAAGAAAAGAGGAGGAGAGATGAAAGGATATGGTAGTTGAAGATTGTTGAATAAAATATTAGGTAGTTGGTATAGAGGATGGCTATAGAGTATGAACAGGTGCAGTGAACCTGGATATAGAAGAGAGAATCTTGATGACTAGGACAGAATATTCCTTTTAGAGGATGGATTTAAAGGACGACGAGTGCGGGTAGTCTAATGAACAGAGTGTGCTTACTACGGTTAACCTCATATGTCGTAGATACGGATGTCACATGATGTATTTAAAGTTTTGGACGATATATTCAACAAGTTTCTATCATAGCGGTATTACCAAATCTCGCGACGTCGGTGGGCTTACTCGCGAGCGAGCCCACATATAATACAAAGTCTACGGATTATCTACGAAAACCAACTAACTTTGTACTTAGATATGAGCTTGGTGGTGTCCGGTGTACTCGAAATGGGGATTCTCATAACCCGACCAACACACCGGTCCATTTCCAAAAGTGTCGTGCTTTCGTGAGCACGAGGCCAACACAGAGGAAGCGTGCAAGGAAAGCCACACCCGGGGGGTGCTTCGTAAGCTTAGCGCGGAGTGCGACGTGATCGCGCGCCTGGAGCGAGTTGTTGGCAAGGCCTCGAACTCCCGGCCTCGACCTCCGCGCGGGACGTGTGGCGCGCGTAGCGGTGACACCCGAGCTGGCCCCGGTCGAGGACGCATGAGGAAACGACATAACGGGCAGGGTCGTTACGCCTTCCCTCGACGGGAACGACTAAAGGAGAGGAGCCCCGTACGACACATCCGATCATACCCCTTTCCATTGGACACACCGTGCGGCGCCATGCCTTGCATACCCCGGGCATCAATAAGAGGATCATGTGCCGGACTCGGGCATGACCAAGGAAATTAGGGTTTTGACATTGTAGCGTGTATAAGTATACTCTCTTACATCTAGCTAAACCTACCACACCGTTATAACACTTCCAAGCTCAATAAAATACCCGACAAGTAGGACATAGGGTATTACACCATACCGTGGCCCAAACCTGGATAAATCTTCGTGTCATCGTGTGCTTTCTATGGGATTTTCCTTGATCCATTTGCTCCCGATCCTCTTACAACGGGCGTTTGAACTACACAACTACTTATGTACCACATTCTTTGTGACAGTTTTGTTACTCTAAGAAACTTAAAGTGTGGACTAAGATGGTAGAACCTAAAGCGCAAACAAGAAATAATTTCACAGAAAGCAAAGGTACACTCAAAATCAATGTGACGTCCGAGCTACGTGGCATATGCCCCCCTCCCAATATCCGAATATCTATGAAGAAACTATTACGTGACCACATTGTTGTGTGAGATTAGTTTTTTTCGCTAGGGACTTGGGTCCCTACTCTACTATTTGGTGTTTTTGGGTTAAAAAACAACTCCAACAGACGTCCCTACTTAGGCATGCATTTTCCATGTCACCTCAAATTGCAACCTCAAGACGTCATTCCTAGGGGCTTGCAAGATTGGCTCTCAAAAATGGGCCGCACCTACTTTTCTTTTATTTTTCATTTTTGTCCTCTTTTCTCCTATGTCTCTCTCTTCTCTCGTTTCCTTCGGAGACAGCGACACTAACAAGGCAAGGCGGTCGGTCGGCGGCACGAGCGAGGCTCGACCGGCGGTGGTCGGCGGCGGTAGCACAACCGCTGCAGCCGGCACGGCCGTAGCGCGAGCGGCGGCCGACGGCCCGGCGGCACGGGATGTCACCGCCGCGGTGGCCGACGGTGCACGACGTTGAGCTCACGGCCACGGGCGGTTGCCCGGGGTCGGAGCTCGGTGACCCCGACGTTCGGCGGGCATGCGACAGACGCAATCGGTGCGGACGCGTGCGACACCGGGCGGGGCGGTCGTCGACACGGATCTATGGGCCACCCGACCGTCCACTCCTCCGGATCCGGTCGCATGCCGCCCTCTCCCCTCTCCTCCGACCGTGCACGCAACACACCGCGCCCGGCCGTCTCCTCGTCCTCACCGTGTCTCGCATGGATGCCGTCATCGCCGGCCGTCTCCGTCACCGCGTCACTACCAGCCACCGCCACCCTCTCGGCCACCCAAGCCCTTTGTCGCGCCTGGTCGCCATCGCCACGCCGCGGATCCGGCCGGCGCTCGACGTGGCGTCGGCACCGCACCTGGAAGACGTCGTATCTGTCAAGGAGAGCGAGATTGGAAATCCTTTTCTCGGTTGACATGTGGGATTTACTTAAGAACAGGGACTGGATAATTTTTCTACTGGAGTTGAAGAATGTGTTTGGTAGAGCTTATGCTCATGTAGCTTATTCCTTATGATTGAGCTTATCCGTCAAAATTGCTTATGTAACTTATCCAAATTATTACTTGTATAAGCGAGTCAAACCGTTTGGCAAAATAGCTTATCAAAATGGCATGAGGTGAAATAAGTGTATAAGCTGGAAAAGCAAGGTTTTGATTGCTTTGCATCTCTAGTATAAAAGGAAAAGTCTGATTATGGTTTGTTTGGTAAGTTGATTATGGCTTCAACCTATGTGATACAACTTATGGCTTATGGTAGCATAAGTTATCTCATAAACCTGGTCTATAAACTGTACCAAACACGTCCGAAGTTATTTTTGGGCCCCTAAAGCTTTGCATGCCGGCTTGCAATTGCAAACGGGATTTGAGGGCCCAAATTTCTATGCCCTACTGGAGATTGTTGGAGATCTCTCGAAATTTAGTGTTGTCACATCAAAGAGAATCTTACTATTTAGGAATATTTCGATAAATTTAATGATGAAACCTTTTTGACAGATTGATGTTAATTTTCGAGATGAATCTAATAAGCTTATTAATCTATATTTGCTAAAATGGTACTACGATGAATCGTCTTCTAATCACGATTCAATTAACCTTATTAGATTCATCTTGAGATCTGTAATTTATTTTATAATAAACTCTTAAATACTCCTTAAATTCTTTTCGATGTGACACCTATAAAATTTACATAAAATTTACACCAAGGAAACGAACACACCCGAATGACCTGCCCGCGAACTGTACGGTGTGTTGCGGTTGTGGGCGACGGCGTATCGATCATGTACGTGTCCGCGTGAGTCATGTGCATGGGTGGCAGCAGGGCAGACGCGGATTGGGATCCCTTGCAGTGAACTACACGCTGTGCAGTACCCACTGACGGGTGGGACTACGTGCCGCACGACCCTACCTGTCAGTCACTTGAGAGGATCTGCGTCCGGCAGACGCACGCGCCCCACGCGTGCGTTGCCTCGGCGGGGCGCCGCTGCCGCGGGCCGCGCGACCTTATCCACACACACAGACACAGGATAGGATAGGATAGGGAGTAGTGGAACAAAACCGTGGCGTCCGTACGGCGAGGAGCTGTCCCGTGCATGCACGTTGGTTGGCTAGTGGACAAACCAGATCGCCATGGACACGGGGGTGCCGGTGCTGCCGTCGCGAGTAGGAGTAGAGTAGTCGCCGTGCCCTACCGGGCTGCACGCCACCTATGCCGCTGCAAGATATTTTCGTGCAATTTGGGTGAGGTGTGGTACCGTTGTTTTGTACCCGACGTCCCTACCAGGCCTCGCTTTTGTTGGAGTACCACGCAAAGCGACAGCGCCGCGGCAACTTGTGCGTGGTTTGTCGTTAACCGGAGAGAGAGAGAGCTGCGTCGTTGAGCTGAAGAAGTTACGAGTAGTTTCTCCAGCAGCTGCTACTCTCGCTACTCCCGCCACTCGGCAACTTGTTGGGTTCTGAAAGCAGCAGCTTCACCCCCAGCCGGGGTTCCTAGTACAAGTATTTTTTTCATACTAGTATAATTATATGGTAGTACTACTAGTATGCGTTTGTTGTACTGGAGTACAAGTAGAAGAAGTCAACTTGGTGGTGTACAGGTATGCGTGGAGCCTGGCGTGTCGTGTTTCCCCACTCGGCAAGCAGCGGCGGTGGAACCACGGGAAGCAGCGCCATTAGTCAATTTGGCTGTTGCCCGACAAGGAAAGGAAAGGACCAAGCCACGCACGGGCCGGACCGGCAACCGCCGGGGATCAGAATCAGATTTCCTCACATGACAGCGACGTGCCGCCTCTGCAAGTGGATCGAAATATCTATGGATCAGGATAAACACCGTGACTCGGCTAAATGTTGTTTTACTACTGCTGCTGTGTAGTATTAGAGAATGATGCTCTACTTACTTTAAAAAGCTGATGATGTGGCTGTGAAGTACTTCCTCTGTTCCTTTTTATAAGCATTCCAAGCTTTTGAAATTTGTTCCTATATATAAGCATTCCGGGAATAGGATAAAAAATGATGGGTAGATGGGTAGGTGAGTGAGTGATGAGATAAGTATAAAATAAGGGTTATATGTGACTTTTACCCTTTCGATTAGTTCAAAATTTGAATCCTTGGAACGCTTATAATAAGGAACGGAGGGAGTAGCACACCACCACAGCATCGGCTGGGACAGTGAGAGCACATCGTTCTGCCACGTCCGCAGCACTTGGGATTCACACAAGTTCAAGAGATTTTCCTTTTTTTAATGGCACGGTTCGGTTGGTGCTCACCTCGCCAGTCGCCGCCCTCGCCGTGCCCCAGCCTGCCCGTCGCAGCCATCTCCGCCCGCAGGCCCGCTGATGAAATGCCCTGCGGCACACCACGCGTGGCCCCTCAACCTGTCACACTTTCGAACGAAACTCTGCAGTGCAGGGGACAGTCCAGTTGACGAAACTACTCCGTGGTCTAAACTTTAAGCTTTAAGGCTGTCACATCAAAAAAAATCTTACTATTTAGAAATAGTAAATAAAGTTTAATTATAAAATAAATTACAGGTCTCTAGATTAATTTACGAGACGAATCTAATGAGGTTAATTAAGTCGTGATTAGAAGACGGTTACTCGTAGCACCACTTTAACAAAATCTAAATTAATTAAGCTCATTAGATTCATCTCGAAAATTAGCACCAATCTGTCAATAGGGTTTTGTCATTAAATTGATCGAAATATTCATAAATAGTAAGATTCTCTTTGATGTGACAATGCTAAATTTTAGAGGGCAGAAACGAACAGGGCTCGTGTATTCCTGCTGCACATCGTCCTAACTACCACCTCCGTTCCAAAATGAAATTATTTTTTGATTTTTCAAAATTGTATTTGACTACTTGTCTTATTCAAAAAATTTGTGAAAAAATAAAAACAAACACATTATATTTAAAATATATCTAACAATAAATCAAAATATAACAAAATAATCAATATCCTTGTAAATTTTCTTAATAAGACAAACGGTCAAACCTAATTTTGAATAGTCAAAAAATACTTACATTTTGGAACGGAGGTAGTACAGCTTAGTAGCATAACCAGGGGGCTATGATTTTTTACATAGCGATACAAAACAAGAGACGGGACATCCGTATTGTGCCAATGAACAAAACTCGATGCGACCAATACACGATGCGTGAAAAGTGAACGATGAAAGGCAAGCAAGCACTCAAGTAGTGTCAATCTAGGAAAACAATTGTTATATTACACACATTATGGAACCTTCTCGTATCTTCTATTGGTCGAACACCACTCTATGGGTCCTTCCGACGAGTCGTACCTCCTCGAAATTATGCCATCACGTCTTCTCCGAACAATTTCGCGAATAATGTATACCCGTATGGTCGAGAGCAACCCCTGAATAATTTTTAATTTTGCCTTGAATTTGACCGACCGGACTTCTACATGTCGGTCCGATTCCGACGCAAAACCGAAAAGAATTCCATTTTTTGAAATGCTTCATCCGGCAATATGCCTTCTTAAAGCTGAAAAATTGGTTTTTTATTCTCCATATCACCTAATTAGGTGTCAAAAAATTAAATTATTTTCCGAAGTGCACCGGTCAGGTGGACCTAAAGATGGCAATGGATATCCATTATCCGCGGATACGCGGATATCCAACCCGTTAATTGCGGATTTGGATCTCTCTTTATATCCATGGATGCGGATAAGGGTGGCACTTCACATCCGCGGATATAAAACAAACAGATAGAAAAAATCATGTCCATACCCGATATTCATATACCCATTAAGAAACCTAAATATGTGGTATATATAAACTCAAACCTTTTTTGTGTGAGTACTTGCCTAAATTGCTCTTACTTAGAAGACTATGTCTGGTTGGAGCTGTATTTTATATTTGAATGTTAGTAACTTTCTTGTGAGACTTGGGTTCATAGAATGTTGTTTATGGGTTATGATTTAAAATTTTGTTACATGTCTATAAATTACTAGGCAAATGGATATATCCGCGGATAACAGGTAAGGGTCCTAGTTCTTACTCGCTACGGATAACGGACATGGATATGGATATCGTGTTAGCTCGCGGATAAGGGTGGATGCAAGCACTATCCGTTGGTAATTTATGTGCTGCCATTTTTAGGTGCACCCAATTGGGTATAGTCTCGACTCTTAGATTACTTGAGTTCTTTTAAATAATGCAAGAGTCTACTCGGTTGAATATTCATTATTCTACCGATCATTTCCGATCACTCTTGAATTAAGGGGCGGCCCTCAACCTATAGGGTGAGACTTGTCGAACAATTTTTGGATGCCATCGTTAATCCATACTTAGAGAGATGCTTACAGAGTGACAGTAATTCCTTTGTCATAGGGGAGAAGTGTCGTGTCGAGGAGAAGGATGAGGTTGGGCCTACTCCCGTACGACACCGTTGAAAAATAGGTCAAGAGGTGACGAACTTGACCTTGCCCGCTAAGCTCGAGGGGCTCCACCTCGCATGACCTTGCCCGCCTTGCTTGAGGAGGCTCTGTCTCGCACGACCTTACCTCGCTCGACCTTCGAGCTTGACCTCGAACTCGACCACCAACCGCATTAACTCCACCCGTCCCGACGCCCACGTGGGTGCTACTCGGCAATCATTGATGCGGACTCATGCTCCATCCCTCCCGCCACCGCCACCTGCTCCCGTCGGGCCACGCCGATGAGACGCGCCGTCCCCGTAGCCTGGTAGAGTTGGCGTGGACCGAAGACTCCGGGCATGACCAACATCATCCGACATACGTCGTACGACCTCCCCGTCATACTCGTCGACGGGTGTAGCTCGAGGTCGGGCTCGAGCTACCCTCCGTCCCGCACGACCTTCGCCGGCAAGCTCGAGGCTCGACGAGTTGCCCCGCGATCTCGATCTCGGGCTCACCATCAATACGCCCGACAAGGAAGGACCGGAATAGCACGTCCCCTCCAACCACTATGTCATGACGCTGCCCATGGCTCCGTCGAACACGGAACACTCCACCCCGTCACGGCAAGCTACGGGAACGACGCGACGACCCGGTCAATCTGCTCAAGTACGCGCAGGGAGGAAGACCGATGGGACGGCACATGCGTTCGGACAAGTCCACGGCTACTTCCCTCCTCCCTCTCTCCCGTAATTCGAGCTCTACCCATGAGACTATAAAGGGAGGAGTCTCTCACTCTTTAGACAAGGTTTTTTTTTCCACACGCATGAACGACCGCACTCACTCACACATCGCACAACCGGGGACTTGGAGCACGCTCCTCTCTCACCTCCTCGGTACGCCGTTGTTGTTTAACGTAAGGAGCACGAGCGCCGCGACACCACTCTAACTAGACTTAGGGAGCTTTTCCGAACCGGTCTAAATCCCTCGTGTCTTCACTTGTGTACCATCCGAGAAAAACGCACGGCCCCGAAACAAATTCTACTAGCCGATCGGACCGATAAAAACGGTTCGGGAGTAGTGGAAGGCTTATCCATTGGTATAAAAGGAAAAGCTTAGACTACCCGCACCGGTGTACTCGGGAGCCATACTCCAAGATCCGGATAGCGGAAAACCGCTGCACCGGGTATCGGGAGGCATCCGCTCCGGTCCCGGATTGCCTCCGACACGCTAGATCGGGCGGATGTAGCGAGGCCCGTGCACCCGCCGACGTGGCGCGGGGCCCGCAAGCCATCGCAACCGCCGCGCCGCCGAGAACTCCAAGCGGAGAGAGAGAGAGAGGAGAGGGGAGAGGCCGCCGGGGAGCCGCCGCCGGCCTAGCGGACAAGTAGCCGCCTCTTCGATGCACTCCGGCGCGCGGAGGAGGAGGTGGGCCCGGTGTGAAGGACGACGGCGGCCGCCGGGGAAGAAGGATGGACGCGACCGGCTGGATCCGGCCCGGCGGCGGTGGCGGCTCGCTCGAGGAGGCGGGCCCGACACGGATGAGGACGGCCGGCGGTCGAGGGAGGCGGGCTCGGCAGAGGAAAACGGGCAGCGGCCGAGGTAGGAGGGGCGCGACCTGGCCGGATCCGGCCCGGCGGCGGTGGCGGCTCGCTCCAAGGAGGCGGGCCCGATGCGGAGGAGGACGGCGTCGCGGGGGAGAAGGAGGGCCACGGCGGCGGTTCGCCGGGGAGAAGGCGGCTCCGGCGCGGAGGAGGACGGGCGCGGAGGCGGGCCCGACACTCGGGAGATGCGTGCGGCGGCGGAGTCGGGGAGGCGCCGGAAGGAGGAGGGAGGCGATGGCGGCGGGGAGGCCGGCGCCCGCCGGGAGGAGGAGGGAGGCGGTGGCGGCGGGGAGGCCGCGCGCTCGCCGGGAGGAGGAGGGAGGCCGTGGCGGCGGGGAGGCCGGCGCCCGCCGGGAGGAGGAGGGAGGCGGTGGCCGCGGGGAGGCCGGCGCGCGCCGGGAGGAGGAGGGAGGCGGTGGCGGCGGGGAGGCCGCGCGCCGCCGGGAGGAGGAGGGGCTCGCGCCGGGAGAAGAAAGAGTCCGGGCGAGGAGAGAAGAGAAGAGAAAGGGAAAGAAAAGAAGAAAAAGGAAAGAGAAAAAAAGAAAAAAAAAGGAGAAAAAGAAAAAAAGAGAAGAAAGAAAAAGAAAGTGAAAAAATAAAATGGAGAGAGAATGAGAGATGAAAGGAGATGGTAGTTGGTGATTGTTGAATAAAATATTGGATAGTTGATATAGAGGATGGATATAGAGTATGAACGGGTGCAGCAGAAACCGAACATGAGGAGAGAATCTCGTTGATTAGGATAGAATATTCCTTTAAGCGATGAGAATAGAGTATAACGAGTGCGGGTAGTCTTAAAGCCGCTGTGAAGAGGAAAGTGAAAGGCGCTGTAGTATTCCGCAAAAGGAGGCCATCCTGTTGCACAGAACGAGACAGGTCTGTTTTCGCACCGCCACGCTGGGCCGAGACGACAGCCCCCACCGCGCCTGTTCTACTCCGGCAAGCAGCAGCCAGGCCAACCAAAGCGAAGCTGCGTGCAGGCTAAAGACGACCACACAGCGGAGAACTGCAGCGCCACGTGCCGGTGCAGCCGCGATCGGAGATGGGAGCGCTGCGCCTCGCCGCTCCGGTCTCGCCACCTGCTGCCTCGTTAATTACGGCCGACGCGACGTCACCGGGCTCCGTCGCCGTCGACGGCCCCACCCCGGTCTCCGTCGGCGATGGCGACGAGAGCATACCCCTCGCCGTGCTCTCTACTGCTTGTTAACTTCACGACACTGGTGGAGTAGACAGTAATAGCACTGTGTTCACGCCTCGGCGTTTCCTTTTTCTCATACTGTATCAAGATCGGGATAAAAATTCGCGTTGTGTTCTACAGTACTACTGTTTTGTTTCAATTAAGCTGCGTCACTTTTGTCAACGAAGCACCAAAAATCGCAGTGGAACCCCACCGGTCTTGGTACTGAGGGCGCAGAGCGTTCTTGGAGTGCTCACGCGGCGACCACTTGTGTGGCCAAGGACGAGCACCTCGTCGCGCGGCGCATGTGCAGCGGCGACAAGGACGGCGGGCGGTCGTGCAAGTCGTCGTCTTCCGCTGCACCGAGGAGGAAAACGACCGGCCGGCGACCCCGGCACCCTCGCGCTCGAGAAGTTTCCGCGGCCAATCGCCTACACCGGCTCCCAAAACCCGTCATTTCAGAGAGCAAGCGACAGGCGCACCAACAGGAAAATTACCAGACATGGAACTGCCGAGAGTTGATAAAAACATTGATCATTTACTTTTAATAACTGGGAGATTACATTACATGGGGGAATTCACCAATGGCGGGTGAATGGCCTACTAAATAAGGTAGGAGTACTTACTATTGGCAGTACAAAATATGCTGAGCTTAACAAAAAATTACATCAACAAAATGGGTAGTAATCAACAGGCGGCTTGCAATCTACTACTGGCAAGTCCTTGCACATACGACAAAGGCACTAATAAACATCATCATCAACCTAAAGCAAGCTTGGGAATCAACTTAGAAATCAAGCGGCTGCCGCGCCCGCCGCTGGAACTGGAAATCCGGCCACCTTCCTTCCGTCCTGATCACCGCCATGGCAATCAGCCGGACCTGCCATGCTTCGCCTCCACACCCCTTCCTATGCACAGAGAGAGGACACAAACCACCACCACCACCTACTACTTCTAGACATTTCTACAATTTTTTTTTTGCAACTATTTTTTGTGGGATATTTTCAGCAGCTACCTCAGGAACCCCAAAACAAATCCTTCCACCATCCTGCTGCTGCCTCCGCTCTACCAACCAAGAATATTCACATGGCGATAGATATGTACAGAGGGATTAGCGGGAACTGGAAGCAACGAAAGGAAACAAGAAAATCACGATGCGATGCGATGCTTCTCTGACGAACCTCCTCCTTGTCACTTGCAAAAGAACTTCTTCTTGTGACTTGCAAAAGAACCTCCACCAAGAACTTGCTTCAGTTGATGAGATCGGAGACCCACCCGACGTCCGGGCCGCCGACCCCACCAGCCGCCTCAGCTGCGGAGACGGTGCCTTCCTTGCTGAGGCGCTCGAACACTTTGGCGCGCAGGGCCCGCCCGGACTCCACCCTCTGCACGGGCTCCTCGTCCACGCCGAATCCCACATCCAGCGGCTCCAGGCTGGGCATGAACCCAGTGGATGTCACCATGGCGGTCGCCGGCGCCGCCCTCGGAGTGGCGGGCAGGCTGTACAGCCCCGGAGCCTTGGGGGAGCCGTACGCGACAGCAGAGGCAGAAGGATACCCAGCCCACCCGCCGGCCGGGGACGAGCTGGCCTTGCTGAGGCGCAGCTGGCGCATGGAGGCCAGGACGTCGTTCACCGGCGACCCCACCCCGGGCCACGACACGCCGCCGCGGCGGTACCCGTCCGGCGACAATGGCGGGGAGTCGGAGGGCGGCGACTTGGGCGGGGAGACGAGCGTGCTGGTCGGCGACGAGGACACGATGGTCTTGCTGAGGTAGCTCTCGAACGCCTGGCGGCGCAGCGGGGAGCCGTCGTAGGACTCGGCGGCGGCGCCCCGGGGCTGGCCTGCTGCTGCGGGGGCAGCACGCGGAGCTGGTCGGGCGTGTGGGCGAAGAAGCAGACGCGGCGGCGGCAGGCGGTGCCGTCCTTGCAGGGCTGGGTGCGGTACCTGGCGGGGTGGAGCCAGCACTCGAAGACGCCGTGCGCGAACTCGCAGGCGTCGCCGCGCTTGCAGCCGCCCTTGCGGAAGTCCGGGCACGCCGTGCCGGAGTAGTGGAACTTGCGCGGGTCGCGGCGGCGGGCCTTCTCCCCGGGTGCGCGAAGGGGCACTCGGTCCAGTCGTGGCTGCGCGCGCGCGTGCACCGCCGCACCTTGAAGTCGTACATGCGGAACTCGTCGGAGGCGTACGCGTCCAGGGCGGCGGCCATCTCCTCCTCCTCGGCGTCGCCGCAGCCGCCGTAGTCGAGGGAGGCGGAGGAGTAGTCGAGGCCGGCGCCGGAGGAGTAGTCGTTGGAGGGGAGGTACTGCTGCAGCGCGGCGAGGAGGTACGGGGTCATCTCGTCGTCGGCGGAGACATCGACGCCGCTTACCGGGAGGTGGTGGTGCGGGTGGGACGGCGACCACGGCGGGACGCTCATGCCTTCGCCCATCATCATCATCTTGGCGCGGCCGCTGCTCCTGCGAACCGCGGGGAAAGGGGATCGATGGAGTGTGGAGTGGTCTAGTACTAGCGAGGAAGAAGATCTCGTGGACTCGGTTTACGGCGCGAGGCAAGAGTTGGGTGTGGATGGGGATGACAAGCGCGACGCGGTGCGCGTTTATATGCTGCTCCGCTAACCAAGGGTGTCTCTGACCACGCGGTTAGCTAACCACGGTCACGCTGAGGCGGAGTGTCCATAGCAGCGACGAGGCAGTTCCCACCCGACATATTTGTTTCAATGACATCTTGACCCAAAGGTTCGTGGAGCCCACATCCAGCGAGAGAGAGCAGAATCGTGGTGGAGAAAATGGGGTGTGCTCCGGAAGGGACGCGTGGTGGGAGGGGAGGGGAGGTGTCAGGCGTGGGGGCACCCGGTTGGGGACACGTAGGGTGGGCGCTTGGCGCTGCGTCCGGCCGTGTAGGGCTCTCCTCCTCTCTACTCTACCCGCCCCGGCCCTGGTTTGGGTTGGGTTTGGGTCACTGCGTCCTGTTGCTGCCTGCGCCTAAACACAGATAGCGATATTCCTGTAGGTTCTAGAAACCTTGGGTAGGGACTGGCGCCCCTGTTTTGGACACATGTGGACCGGTTCGCCGAACCCAAACTGTGAGTTGGGCTTTGCCTTCCCCAAGCAAAAGATCAGGCGTGCCCTGCTTCCCCTCACTTTTGTTTGGCTGTATGCTCATTTTGGTATGCCGTAATATCCACCTTCCCTTTCTTTCCATTTTTTTCTAAAAAATAAAGCGGCGACGCAGGCTAATTGTGGATAATGTGGATTTCTTTGACCTACTAGTATTGTTGCCTGGACAGTAGTAGTACAGTGGCTAAACAATGTGGTTAGGCTAGTTTCCCTTTTCAATTACGCTGTCAATGTCCGTATTTAATTCCGCTACTAAATCAGGAACGTACTTACGCGCGTACTAAAAGTGAGGGAATTGTTTGATCCGGAATGCCGTGGACTGTTAACAGTGTGTTTTTTTATTAGTTCCAAGAAGAAGTGCTTATTTGTTGCGGTTGGTTAGGGAAAGGAAGAAAGGGGGCAAGGCAGGTGGACCCAGTGCAATCTAACGGCCGAGGAGGCGGATACCGCCCGCAAGGTCCAGTGCATGCACCGAATCCAACGGCCGGGTCCCCTTTCCCGCGCCACGCAGGCGCGTTCGCCCATACCGCAGGCCACGCCCGCGCGCGTGCCGGCTGCTACGTGGGAGGGAGACGGAGACGGAGATGGGATGGGACCCGGCCCACCTACTCTCCATTCCTTTCTTCTCGTGGGGGGGCGACGACTCGCTTGCAGCAGCAGTGGGCACGGGATAAGACCAAGGCAAGCGGGCTCCAGCTCCTTCCGGGCCCACCGGATATGGGCGTTTCCGGCGGAGCGGAAGCGAGCCCGTGGTCTTCGCCGGCGAGCGAGACCGAATGGCGCGCCGCGTCGTTTGTCTCTCGCCAGATTTTTGTTTGTACGAGCGGAGGTTTTAGTGGTGGCAGTCACAAAAGCGGGCAAGTTGCGAGTTTAAAACGTCGGTCCGGACAAAACGAGACGATTTTCTCCGGTTTCAGCAGCAGTGGCCTCTAGGTTGGAAACCTTTGGTGGTGTCCCGGAAAATCGGCCAGTATGGCAGCGCTCGGCACCACGGTTGGGGTCAGGGGAAACGACCTTTTGGGGGCGGCAATGGAAACAACTGCATGCGGTGCAAACCACGGCGCGGCGCGGAGCTGTTCCCTCTCCTGTCGGTGCGAACGCGGCGACCGGTCTGTGCAAGAGACGCACCGGGCGCGATGATACGGGCCGGGTGCGGGGGAAGCGACGGGGGCGTGCCACCCGTAGCGTCCACAACGGCGGGCGCAAAGCGCCAAAACTGCTGACGCCTGGACCGGTCTGCCCGTCGATCGGCCGGGCCCGGGCATCCCGCGGTGGCCGGGGAACGATCCGCGCGCCTCCAGACTGTGGTGTGATTTTGATCACGACGAGGCGAAGAGGGCGATAAAGCGGCCGGGTTGATGGCGATCTATCACAGTGGCGAGGAAAGGAGAGGAAAGGGAAGGCGCGGTGGCGTACGGGTTGACGCGCGCGTGTACGGGCGTGTACTGCCAACTGCGCCCAACCGCTGCCGCGCATGAAGAACCGCCGAAACCGTTCCCCTCAAACCCGACACGACTCGACCGCCTGCCTGCGCGTGACCAGCCCGACTAGTCTGTGCCCTTGAATTGAACGACCATGCTTTGCCTAATCTCACAGCATCAAACGGTGTCAAGGGTCGCCGCCGCACTACACGACAAATAAAAGGAGCTCAAATATCCACTCGTTCAGGTGACAATTTTCAATGAATGAAAAGCGGATAAACAACACTCCGGGAGGGAAAAGAAATAAAGAGATCAAGACGTGACTAACAATGCTCCTACTTAGAACTGTAGCCTAGTGCTAGTACCAGTAAATGTGGGCAAACAGTACGCAAGGACCGGTGTGTGTGTGTGTGTGTGGTTCAATCCGATCCGTGTGTGCGTTGAATAGGGAGCGCGTACCGTTATTGCGAGAGAAAAATAAATGAGGCAGGTCGTGCTGGCGTTAACCGGACCGTTCAAGATTGTAAATGCCGATTAGTGGGGAGCAGTGGCGCGCACGTTAAGCTGTCCCATGTAGTAGCATGCGCTGCGGACCGGATGAGATGACGACACCACCAGCAACTTTGGCGTGCCATCAAACTACTGTAATCCACTCGCCGAGAGCTCACCGCGTGTCACGTGGATCCCGCACAAGGCTGACACTGACCGGTTCACGCCCCTCCCACGCCCACGCGTGGTGGCAGCTTCTGCCGCTCCGAGGCGAGCTCGACATGTTTTCCTTGTTTCGAACCAACAGGATCGACATGGTTTTTTTTTTTAGCGAAGGGATGGCGAACGGGACAGATCCAGCTCCGACGTCGCTGCTTTCTTACCAAACGGAGTTGCTCGGCGTTGAGGTGGTACTGTACTGTACGTGGCGCTACACCTATCCCCGTCTTCACTTACACGTACGGTGTTAGCGTGCGTTTGCTTGCACCCTGGGACACCGGCAATTAACCTCTCTACGGGTTTACCGTATCATCGAAGGAGTGTGCGTCCAGAACGCGCTGGAGTTCCCCTCCCTGCTGCCTTCTCATCTCACCAGGGAGCAGGGCCTTGGACCCACCAGCCAGGCGATTAGCTTTGCTTTGAGCGAGCTGGGTCACGTCGGGCAAGGAAGCAAGCAAGCAAGGCACCTTTGCCTGGCTTGGATGGCTTTGCTTGCTCCCGGCCTAGGTTGTCTGTTCCCTCATTCCCTACCTACGGCAGCAACAGTGAAAGCCTTCATTATTCGGACACCGTTGCAATGATAATGATCGGCCTAGCTAGTTCTTCCTGCGAGACTTGGCTTGCTTTGCATCAATCCCTTGATTGTCCCTACGCCTCTGCTAGTACTAGTAATAAGCTCTTTCTAGCCAGCCTTTGGGCTCCTTTAACACCCCTCCTGTGCCAGCAGCACGCGGCGTCCCTGTTGCTGTTGCGTCCTGTCTTGAGCCCGAACGCTGGGATGGGATGTGGATTCTTGAACACGGGTTCGGGCATGTCCCGGTGGACCCCGACCGAGCCTGTGAATAACCGTGATCCCTGGTCCAGGGCCAGAAGATGGGCGGTTGCTTCCTCTCCAGTCCCACCAGCTCATGAACCGATCGAGCTTCGCGAACGGTCTACTGTTTCCGGAGAACTCCGGCGTCTACACCTTCCATTCCATTCCTGGATCCTTTACTTGCTTTGGCAAGACGGCTCGGCCGCCGGGTACACTATCCGTGCTTGGGCAAGACGCCAACAAATCCGCTCCGTGCATGCATCGGGTACGAAGGTCACGGTCGATGGATCCGTCGCGTGTGGTCTCGTCTGGATAAGAGCACCACCAAAACAGTCACAGTACCTGCTAGCCTGGAAGGGAGCAGCGACGGCGTGGTGATGTACTAATTGGAATGGAAGGGGGAGGATTGGGCCGGTGCATCTGGTCCGGGATCGGGGATCCAATCCATTCCCCATGCCGTCCAATCCAAGTGCACCGCACTCCTTCCTTGCTTTTATGAAACCGAGCAAATCCATCAAGCACCCGCGCCGCGCGCCTAGGACTTAACGCTCGTCTGTTGTGCCCAACCGGGAATGCTACAGTGTTCCGACTTCTGCTATTGCTTTCATTTCTTTTTTTTTCTTCTAAAGAAAACACCAAGCGCTCTCTGTGCAAAAGGACCTTTGATTTAGTAGCACTTGAGGGATCAACCGGGAGGGGAAATGGATTGACGACTCGGCCTCACCCAACGACAGCGACCGAACAGAGCAGCAGTCCCGCACGTACGGGCGTTGAGACTCCATCATGTTCCGCCATCCGGAAGGGACCAGCTCACAAGCGAACCACATGCTTTCCATGAACACGTCTCGAGCATTCCACGCCCATGGGTAAAAAAATATGTACTCTATTAATGGGTTACAATCTTTTTGGCAACAGCTTAGCCTTGCAGCCCCTACCACCGTACATAGGACCGTAAACAAAATTGAATATTGCAAAGACAGTGGTAACGAAGAATCCTGTTACAAGATCGGCAAAGTCCAAAGTGCTTAGACCACAAGGTTTGACCGGTTCCCCCGGCCGGCAACTCTATCCGCTTCGGCCCCTGGGTTCCATGTGTCCCCCGTCACATGCGCACCACTACTAGTCCTCCTTCCGAAACAAAGCAAGCCATCCATCCATCCATCCCTTGTTTAGTACTGATAGGCAGTATCTTAGCACTAATAAGTAGGAGTACTATACAGGCTACTGCAGTTTTGTAGTAGGTCCAAGTGGCAAAGGTAAGCACCGGTGGTTTGCTTCACTGCCCTCCCGCTTTGAGATTCCGAGGCTGCACGTGCGCGCGTCCCATGTGAGGCTTGGGGGCATAGATTACAGCCCCAGGTGTGCGAGGGTGCTAAGTAGAACGCAGATTCTGCCTTATCTTGCTGTATCAGCTTCTTCAGCGTCTACCAAATCTTACGTGTGCTGCGCAAGCTCTTTGACACGGAAAAATATTAGCCTCCCGATTCTCCGATGATACGGTTGCTTACTGGAAAGCCCATCTCGTCGCTATCTTCTTCTTCATAAGTACTCATCAACGAACTAAAGCCGCATTGTTCTCTGTCGTTGAAAGCGGCACTGAACCAATCCCGAGCCCGCCCTTCCCGATGTCTTTTTCAGTGAGGAAAAAGTTACTAACAACTTGTCTGCTCCCAGGCATAAGGTTCCGTATAGTTAATCGGTTAGGCTGTCAATTGGGGGCGCACCGAATCCGAAAGTCCAAGCTCCCGGATTCCGCCCAATGGCGGCAACCGTTTGTGGGCGCAATTATATGCTATCTATCCGTGGGAGTCTTGGTCACTTTTCAGAGGCACGGCGAGGTCTTGCCCTAGCAGTGGAGTAACTGTAAATTGATTATGGAGCAAGTAACAGCGACACAGTGACGTGGACGCGATTAAGAATGCAGTAAGCGGTGGAAGAGACACAGACCACCTACGCTTGGTTGCTGTGTACGAAGCAGACACACAGAACGTCCACTAGAGTACGCGATTAGTAAAAACCACCTAGCTCTGCAAAGCCTATCCGAAAAATTTAAATTACTTCGAAGCCAAGATATGCTGCGTACTACTGGTACTAATCCGTTAGGGAGAGTATCCTTAGCACGCAGTGACTGTTAAGCAGGTTAAGAGGTCAATTGACAGGACACAATAATTGGTCTCGCGGTGTGCATCTGAAGCTCCTGTTGAGATGGACGTCGTGGTCTACTATCAATGCTACTAGTGTATGAGCTCCGAAAAATCCGAGTTTTGTCGCCACTCGTCTCCAGTGCAAGCAACTTTGGTCTGTCCCACTCCCCCGGACATGAACAGAGCCCAACAAGAAAAATCCGAGCTCTGAATGCACGCCGCAAGCCTGTTCCAGTTTTACTGCAAATAACTCATCCCGGCCGGGAAGCCGATACAGATAGGCTCGAACCTTGCCATCATCTCCCCGGGTCGTTTAAGCGGAGCATCCCAGGAAATGTGTCCAGCAGGGGCATTTTCCGGTCGGGTCCCCACGAATACCATGTGAAACGACCGTCCCAACAAATGAGTACTACTCCCGTACTACTCGATTTTATTCTGTCATCAGAGGAATGGATCCTCGTCAGCCCCTCTTATCCCGCGAAGATCTTCTCTTTTCTTTCGGGTGGCCGGGGCGATCAGGTCTTGCTGGTGGCCTGGGCCGGTCAATCCCTGATCATGTCTGACCGCAAAAAGGCCACTGTCAAGTGTCAACTAACTAAACCGAGGAGGCACATTATCCACGCCGACGTGGCAAAGCATGTATCTGTGTCTCTGGCCAATGGCCATTTGTCAGAAGGAACCAACCCGATAAGATAAGAACAAACCACGGCGCCACGGAAAAGAAAAGGCATAGGATTAGCAGGAGGAGAGTGACGCTAAAATGAACGAGACAAAGCGTCGTTATGGATTGTAATCGAAGCAACGAAAGGTGCGAAAAAGGGGGAGAATTGTTAGGGTTAGTGCATCGTCATCATCCAGCTGATGATCAGTCTGATTGACGGATTAGAATGTGCTGGACGTAGTGCGGATGGAATGTCGAGACCTCCTTTTTCGGTCTCCCAAGAAGCCAAGCCCAAGCATTCTCCGTTCCCGTCGCGCGCGCAGCCACGGCGACGAGACTGTCAACCAATCCCGGCAGCACTGAATCCTGGTCCATCCACGTCCCTCATGAGCAGAAATAAACTACCGGAGCCGGTGATCGTGGCTGCTGGTTGATGAGCCTTTGGTTACTGTTGCGGGGTCCAAGATTCGAGGAGGTGGTTAGCAAGCATATATCATGCCCGGCATATGGTATAGGTTACGCGGCGAGCTCAGCAGCAACAGCTTGATTTCTTTTAAGTAATGAGCAGCAACGGCTTGATAAAGCTATGGGTGAGGTGCAAGCCGTACGTGGTGCGGGATCCGGGGGTCACATGCGCTCCCCATGTGCGCGGGCGACGAGCCGGAACACGTCGCGCACGGGGTCTTCTTCTTCTGGAAGTCGTGGACGTGGGGTCATCAGCGCGCGCGCGGGTCGCGGTCGCGGCGGCACGCGAGCATGGGCCGCGCGCGGTGGTGGCGACGGAGACGAGGACGACGAAAAGCGACGGGGAGAGCCGTGGCACGTGGCCCGCCCGGACACGTCGCGCCGGTCGGTGAATCCGTGCCCGCGCCGCGCGGTTTGATGATGGGCTCGCCAGCCAGCCCGCCCTACGGCGCGAGGTCGGTCCCGTGCGTCGCGCGGCTAGCGCGTCTGGTCATGGCGAACCTGCCTCCCGGCTGGCGACACGGAGACCGGCCGGCGCGGATCGGAGGTGACGGACCGATCGATTGTTGATCGCCTTGCAATTAAACTCCGCACCGTGCCGTGGCAGGCTCCGATCCTCCGATGCGCGGCGATACGGGTACGGCTCCATCATTCCTGCCAGCGCGCAAGACTTGGCACCATCAGCGCACTAGTGGCGATTGAATTGATGTGCCTTGGCCCCGGTGCTTCTCCCCCACGTCTGGAACGTCACAGGAGCAATTAGAGCACTGTACTGTACGTGCTCTACTGAGGAAGAGGGTCCCATGCATCGGGTCAGGAACCGAGGATGGATCAGTCGCAAGTCTTTGCAATAAAATGATTTGGGTTTATGCGTCAAGCCCTTCATCATCAGCTCTACCAGAACTTGTGCGGCAATCTCGTACGAGGCCC
The DNA here is from genome assembly GCA_031894775.1 of Chloris gayana. Taxonomy (NCBI): domain Eukaryota; kingdom Viridiplantae; phylum Streptophyta; class Magnoliopsida; order Poales; family Poaceae; genus Chloris; species Chloris gayana. The sequence continues at coordinate 22,252 of JAUNZO010000289.1, read as the reverse complement.
TGTTGGCAGCTCAAATCGGCCCAAATGGGCTCGGCCCAATCTACATTTGCTTCGGCCCAGCATATGCCTTAGGTAACCTTTGGGCCATCACTTTTGGACCGGTCATCTACTGGACTAAGAAGTATGCCTCTTGTAATCCTGCCTTAATTGAATGAAAGGCGACCCTAAAAAAATAGAATGAAAGGATTTGTCCTAAAAGATATTCCTCTCAATATATTTTGTAATCTCGTGCATGTGCCTTGGTTTGATGTTGTGAGAAACAAATCTTTTTTTAGAGTAAAACGATAGGACCAAAAAAATAACTAGAAATATAGTGGAAAATAATGAAGTCTCTACGAATACACAACTAGGTACTAAAGTCAGCATACCAACGGTACAGAAGTAGGAGGCTATTTCATGATTCTTTTTTTTAAAAAAAACTCTTCATGTCGACTTAAACCTATTTTTCTCTTCAAGAATATTTGTTTACTCATTCGTTTTGAGATTTCATTCATGATTCATCACTTGAGGCAATCGCACATGTTTCTCCCAGCAACAAAGCACATCTTCTACTACCTAGAAAAATTTCCATTTAAAAATATCATAGTATATTTTGAGTCTAGAAATCAAATAGTGCAATCTGCCTATCAACTTTTAATTGCATCTTTTGAAAAGTATTTGAGATAGGTCCGTGTGTGTTAGTATGACTTATTATCTTCAAAAACATTCTATTTTAAATCATTTTCGAAATTATCAGTTAGATGTTATACAATATTGGTGGTTTAAACCCATCTATCCGTGTAAAGAAGACAAGCTCACGGGGAGCCAATCTACACCAGTCGTCACTGAATATTAACCATTTTAAGGATAAAAAATAGTTCTTATAGTATGCAAACTCTTGATGTTCCTTGACCATAATCACATGAGTGGGTTGGATATCTCAATCATTGAAAAGTAGCTTCGTTCCGTGCATACGGAGGGGTGATTATTATGATGCCACACCTCTTCCCCTGGCGCTAAGTCAATTTGTTGCGAATTTGAATAGTCAGATCGAGTCTCTACGGATACAAGTAGGCATTAAAATCAACACGATTGTAAACCAACGGTACAGCTGCAGAATTAGGAGACTAGTTGGATTCCTTTTCAATCTTTCATCCCAACTGTCACCTTCACCCTCTTATATCTCTGCGAAGAATCTTCGTGTAGCTTACTCATTCGTTTTGTGGTGTCACTCATAGAGATTAGTATATAATATCTCCTGTAAACAAGTAGCGCTGTGCTACGCATATGAATTCCATGCTCAGCTTCGTCTTGCGGATATTTAAAAGCAAGTAACACATGTTTCTCTCCCAGCAAACAAATCGACGATCGAGCCACTGAGGATTCATGATTGGTAAACACCAAAACGGTCGTAGTCTTCGCCGTGTGGCACCCGCTCGTTCATCACGCGACAAAACTGTTCACTTTGCTCTGAATTATTACGCTGCCGGGCCGACGTGAATGTTCGGAGCGACGAAGGAACAAGCAAAGGCTCTCGAAAGAGTTCGTCTCATCCTTGACATCATCATCCAGTACAGCGATACGCCCAAACTTTTCTCGGCAACAGGTATTGGTACATGGGACTGAGAAGAAGACTTTGAAGCCTGCGTTGCGTGTGCCCACGAAAACAAAGGAGGTACGTACGAGACGGCTTCGTTTGCCGGATTGGTGGCCTTGGCAGGTTTCTCTCTGGACTGGCCGTCCATGATCTCCGTCGTGTTCGTAACATCTGCGGCAGTACGTACGATGGGACCAGACGAATAGCCAATCAGTTCGGAACGAACAGGGCCACCGTTTTTGGGCTCCTCCTGCATTATTCGGTGCCGTGATTTGACGCCGCCCGCGACGTGGTTGGCCGGGCAGCGCTGCACGAGTCGCCGTTCCTACCGTCCGTGGCTTCTGGTTTTGGTGGGCTCGTGACAGATGGTCATCACATCGGTGCTGAAAACAGCTGCAGCTATATATGGAGTACGATCCATTTTTCGTAGGTTCCGGAAACGTAGGAGGATAAATATGCTATTGAAATCTCGTACTGTAGGTGTAGGAGACTGACGGATTTTATTCTACTTTTTTTTCCTTTTGCACAAGTGAGCCCTTTTTGAATAACTTTTTTTTGTTGTTGTTGAATGGCGGATTGTTCATGGAGCACCGGGTTCGAAAAGAACAGTGCGGCTACCTAATCTCTTGTAAGTGGTACGTGTTGGAGTTTAAAAACTGGGAAACTCTGATGTCAGAAGAAAAGACTTGAAAAGGGCCTCTTATCCTACCATATCCACCGCGGATCAAATGATCAAAGATAAGATTTCGCCGCACACCAACTTTGTCTGCCCGGATTTTTCGTGTCCCATGGTCCTTCCCTTTACCTTGTTCCTTCCTGCAAAGTTCCGGAGCCCGTTTCTCACGTTAACCGATCGGCATCACCTTTGCAACCTCGCCGGGGCCTACGTCCCCGATCTCTGCATCTTAGCCGTGGTCTCTACTCGACACAACGTCCTAATCCTCCCACTGATGATGCCGCAATTGTTTAGTCTCGAATTGGCAAGCATATGTGATTTGTTAGGTAAATGGCCTGATCATTGTATCAGGAGGCAATTACTTGCCCCGAGAGGAGAACGGAATTGTTCCGAGGGCGAGAGCGACGCGACCCGCAACCACCGTTGCTAATGCTTTCTCGCGTGAGACTTTGTTGTCGCTGGCGACCACCGTGCGGGCGCCGCGCGTCAGGCCGTCTGTTCTGGGCGGGTGATTGATTGTTAGACGAGATATTTGTTCAGGGATCATGTGGTTCCCGCCCGGTCTTGCATCATGACGCACACAGCAGACCTGGTTCACCGGTAACTCGTGTTCATGGGACGGATTGGACCGCGGGTAAATATGGTTGATACGTGGATGGATGTATTGATACGGTCAGAATGATTATGAGATGGGGTTACAGGTTTGATGTAACCGGAATTGAATTTCTGACCTCTCGTTTTTAAGTGGCTAGATGTAACCTCTGCTGACCTCCCTTAACCTCTCTGTTGGTAGGTGTTAGTTTGTGCAGAGACCAATGCTTGGTTCCAGTGGCAACGTCAGTAGGACTAGGAACACCTTGAGGTGATGCGAACCATACCAAACCAAATTAAAACCGAGCGATTCCGGCACCAGCAGCTAGTGACTGCAAGTCAGTATCCACCGCAATAATCCAAACCGAACAGGTGGTGAGCTCATCTTTCACCATCCCCATCCCATAAAAACAAAAGAAAACAAACCCACTCCGAGTCTGAGCTGCCTTTGTGTCAACATAAAGTGGAGTGGAGGAGGGATCGGCAGCCGTTCTTTATTTGCGCAGGTAAACTTATATTTTTAGGCCAGTAAAGTCTCATCTTCAGACGACGATATACGTACATGATGGACGGCATCGTTTTGCCGAGAACACGACACATACAACACCACTAGCAAAAGCCCTTCCTTTTTTTTTTGCGCTGACACGAGACGAGACGAGACGAGCGAAAGGTCTTCCTTCTAGAGACAAATCTTTCAATCATCTCATCTCCGGCTTGTGGTCGTACGATTACGTGACCCTGATGGTCCCGAAAAACGGAGTCCTGGGAGACTGGTCGGTCGGCCTGGGCGTCGAGATCTTCAGCTCCAGGTCCGGCGCCTGTTGCAGGCTCACCGGAGGCGGCTTCGACATCGCCAAGGACGGGTGGTGTCTCGGCGGCGCGACAAAGTTCACCGACGTGCTGCTGCTGCTCATTGCCGCCGAGCAGCGCGGCGTCGGGGCCAGGCTCGGCGGCAGAGCGTGTTCAGGCCTTTTTGGCCTGCTGCTGCTGAAGCCGAGAGACAGAGCAGGGAATTCCGTTTCAGACATGGTGCTCGTCGCCTTCTCGCTGTTTTCAACCTGACGGGAAAAAAAGAAGGAAAAGTTAGCACTGCTGGAAACGTGAAGAGAGGTTTCGGTTGATGCGTGGCAGGAACGTGACCGTACCACGTCGAAGAGGCTGGACCTCCTCTTCTTCTGCGTGAGGCTGCTCTGCCTCAGGAAGTACTTCTGCGCGTGGCTGGCCACCTGCGTCGGCGTTCGCGTCGTGACGAAGTGCCGGGAGATGCCTCGCCAGTCGCCTTTCCCGAGCTTCTCCAGGCCGGCCAGGAACCGCCGGTGCTCGTCCTCGGTCCATGGAACACCTGATGGAGGCAGAAATTTTTTATTTTAGGACGAATTCATGCGAGCTGAAAATTCCGATGCTCATGCATATAACAACATCTTATTATTGAGGCGCTGAAAGTGAAGGACTGGGACAGGAGGCGTAGGCATCTATCTAGGAAGATACAAACTCTGAAACAACAACCTGTATTATAACCTTAAAAGATTCAGCCAGGCATGAAACAGTTTGGGAAAACAAAACACAACTTCTTCTCTCATAGATAGAGGCTCAATTATTAACCATGAAAAAGATTTTATTTATATTATCAAGAGGACCTGTCAAGAAGTTCTGGACTCACCCTTCTTCCTCTCCTGAACCCTGCCCATGAGACCATCCGAGAGGTACCCGTTGGTCATCTTCTCGGCGGTCTCATCCACCGAAACAAGCGACGACGACGACGACGCGGACGGCGAGGAGCTGGAGGCGCCGGCAAGAGCAGCCGCGTAGTACGCCGGCGACGGAGACGACAGGCACTCCATGCTGAAGCACTTCTTCATGGGAGTGGGGAGAGAGGAGCCCACGTGCAGCTGCACGCCGAACAGCCGCACGCCGCTGCTGTTGCCGCCGCCGCTGCTCTCCATGCCCCGGTGCCCGCCGCTGCACGTTCTCGAGTTGTGCCCATTGTTGCCACAGCTAGAGCACTTCCTAGCCATGGCTGCGCTGCGCACCGGGGAGAGAGCAGGAAGGTGGAGGGCGCAAGAAACAACGAATAATTCTGTGGACTTGAGATAAGATGTTGTGAGGATGTTGCATCTGGGGGCTCTTAATATGAGAGAAGGATGTGGCAGGGGACTACTGAATCGCTACACCTGTACCGTTTGAAGGGGACGGATTGGCATCATCCCCTTTTATGGTATTGACAATTCAATCCAGATGGTCGGGCATGCTGGCCTATTTAACTGCACTTGGAATCCGCAGGAATCTGCAAAGTCCTGGGTGCCTCTCCAATAATATTGCCGTCGCTGTCAACCTGTACATAGGATATTGTGTGGCTCATATCAGGAATCTCATGCAATCTTCTGCATTATTTGCCACAGATTTTTATTCGGACAGGGTCAACTAATTGGAAAAAGGATGTGCTTCCTTGTTACCAATTATGACATAGGATTTATTTGACAGAGCTGTGAACGTGTACGCCATACATACCAGACAATTACTTTTTTTTGCGTTTGAGCTCGAGATTTTTTCCTCTATATCATCAGCATTTATTGGTTTCCTCTATATCATGTTATGGATGTTGTGATTCCCCTAGCTTAGATATAAGGTACTACTTGGTTCTGGTACTCTTTCAGCTGATTACAGTGTCTCAGCTACTGCTCTTGTTTGGGCTATAATATCTTGTCCTCAGAAAAGGAACTGAATTTCACAGGAATCTGGGCTACTGCTATTGCTGGTGCTAATAACTCTACTGCCTTGATTATTCTTTTGTTTCCTCCCTGGAAGCTTAGTGCAAGTTGGCTCCACCAATACGAAATGCTACAAAATCTGCAGGTAATAATATGTAGGATTGAAAATATATAAGACAATTTTGTTAGCCAATTAAACAAAATCAATAAATAGCTGATCCTTTGCACAAGTAAACTAATAAGACAATCACTAATTGTCTATCAATACCTCTCATCCTAACCTATAATAATAGAAAATAAATTAAATCACCAACTAAGTGCTACAGTCACCTTAACCTAACCTATAATAAAACAAGATTCATTTCTAACACATGACAAACAAGAAAGATACGACTTGCGCATGTTTGACTAGAATATACGAGTTCAACTGTAAGAAAATTGGTGAGGATAGAACGATGTGATTTTTTTAAAAAGGAATGCATAGTAGTTGATGTTGGTGAAGATATCATGCGTAGTATTTCTTTGTCTTATGCTGTACCAAGTGCCGATAGCATTGGCCAAATAAGGAGGTCTTACTGTGGAAGCAAGCATACTTATCAGTGTTAGGTGCCAAGGTACAAGATGGAGAAAAGGTCATAACCATAACAACCACAAAAGGGATATATGAAGTACTTGGTACCTTCTAGAATCATCGTAACTACCATACTTACCATGTAATATTTTTATTAGACAGATGGTTGGAAGAAAAAGAATTTTTGTCTTCTCTTACATCCCATTGTTAGATGACTTATAATATGGAGTGTTGCGTGTGCACTGAACTTTAACTATTGGTTGCGTTATATTATCCTGTATTCTTCTTATGGGCTCCCATCTTTCTTTACATATTCTATATATCCAGTAGACCAAAATAACAGGTCTCTCTTTAGTGTTTGATTGACTGTATGTGGAGTAGAGTTTCTTTTAGTTCACACCAAGCCAAAGTAGATTAAAGAAAGTAGCAAAAGAAGGTGTCTCATTAACTTAGCAAACTTGCATCTATAAAAGTTATGAGTAGATACATCCGAACCAAATCCTTGCCTACTTTTACAGGTCAAGCACATTGTCTTTACTAACCCTAGCGTTTGTTTAGTGACATCCTCGAGGGTGAGATTATCTCGCCACTTGCATGCATGTTTTATTTATCTCTCCAGTTTCTCCTGGCATCATACATATGCTACGCAACCCCTACTGAAAGTGAAGCCTTCCAATGATTTGACGTAGCACAAGCAGTACTGTTCAAACTAATTAACATGGCTTGTTAGGTGTTAGGCAATCGACCTTACTGAAAAGAACACATCTGTATCAGACAAAGCTTCCTTGTCCATGAGACGCTACTTGGAGCATATTGGTGCAACGGTGCAGAGTTCTATAATACAGTTATGGTTGGTTGATATATTTTTTGCGAAGCGCTTAACATGCCTCCTAGAATGGATAAAAAAAATGTGCAAGTCGAGATGAAAACAAAAATCATTCTAAGTAAGCCGCCAGCCTTGTTTTATTCGCCAAAGTTGCAAAGACACAACAGTGCTTTCGTTGAGTGATGCTACCCTTGCGGGAGACGGCACGTGAAAAAAGGGATGTCGAGGAAAGGTTGGAGAGGCATCTAAATCCAAATCGGATGGGGGTGCGGGAGATGCTGTTCTTGGTGGATTGATCGCAAAGGAACAGCAAGGGCAATAAACGAGTACGGTTCAGATAGACATCCAGCAACAGAACAGTGGTGCATGTTTTTTGTTTCTCCTGCCCCAACACCGATGGACCCTCCCATCACCGTTTCTTTCCGGGAAAGAATCCTATCGCTTTTTACACTTTGAGTAGCAGGGAACATCAGTTATATACTTTCAGTAGCAGATAGAAAAGCATGTGCCTTATGCCCATATACCAATTTTCGAATAGCAGCACCTTTTGTTTCTCTTCTTGCTTTTTCGACTGTGCAGGGATTCAGAAACACACAAACAACAACGCATGACATGCTGCGTTTGTTTTTGTTTCGGATATATAAGCCGTTATGTCCACACATTTAAGGTCGTTTGTGTACCGGCAACTAGGTAGGGAAATCCATCTGTTTTCGACGAATTCAATGTTTACGTCACCAATACTGAACCTGAAATCTGTATCCTGCACTTGGACCGCGACGTCTGAGCAGCCACCAACAGTTGAGGTCGCTGTATACGAATCTGCCACCGTGGAAAGATTGGGCGTCCTGGCCAATGCCAGTCGCGTGCATGCGATTCAAGGGACGCGCAGGTCACGATCCCTGAGAAAATCGAGGGAGGGAGAGAGAGAAAAAATTCCTGCGTCGATCGAGCCCTCGAAGTCGCGTGACTGCTTGGGATTTGAAAAGGGTTTTGAAAAGAGGGGCAGCCCGGAGGACAGAGGGCGCCATCACGCTGCTCGTCATCGGTGACATGACACTGCGGACACTTGGGGTGTGATTGGTTTCTGTACAAGGGCCTAGACAGGCTTATGTAGGGTGTGTTCGTTTCCTCCTCTAAAATTTAAGCACTGTCACATCAAAGAGAATCTTATTATTTATGAATATTTCGATCAATTTAATGACAAAACCCTATTGACAGATTGGTGCTAATTTTCGAGATGAATCTAATGAGTTTAATTAATCTATATTTTGCTAAAGTGATGCTACAGATAACCGTCTTCTAATCACGACTTAATTAACCTCATTAGATTCGTCTCGTAAATTAGTCTAGGGACCTGTAATTTATTTTATAATTAAACTTTATTTAATACTTTTAAATAATAAGATTGTTTTTGATATGACAGCTCTAAAATTTAGACCCCAGGAAACGAACACACCCTACGTACGTTCGTTTCCTGGGGTCTAAACTTTAGAAGTTGTCACATCAAAAAGAATCTTACTAATAGAAGTAGTAAATAAAGTTTAATTATAAAATAAATTACAGACCCCTAGACTAATTTACGAGACGAATCTAATGAGGTTAATTAAGTCGTGATTAGAAGACGGTTACTCGTAGCATCACTTTAACAAAATCTAAATTAATTAAGCTCATTAGATTCATCTCGAAAATTAGCACCAATCTGTCAATAGGGTTTTGTCATTAAATTGATCGAAATATTCATAAATAGTAAGATTCTCTTTGATGTGACAGTGCTTAAATTTTAGAGGACATGAAACGAACAGGGTCCAAATCCACTTTTCTGCTTGTTTGGTTCCCTGCTCCAAAAAGCAGCCAGGCTTCCCCTATGCAAAAGGTGCCTCCTAGCCTGGCTTATTGAAAACGCTCAAATCGGCCGTTTCCAGCAAGCCAGGCCAGCCTAACGCATCAGTGGCCAAGCCGGACTACGACTTCGCCGAAGGTTGGATACGCTGCCATGGATATGTGAACAAGGGCTCATTATTTATTGGGTCTCTGCGAAGCTCATGATGGAGCACGAGTAGACAGTGCCTTCTCCCCTGCCATGCAATGCAAATCGTTGGTTGAGTCACTTCCTCCACGACACAATCAACCAAATCGTTGCGTCAAATTGCAATCGAGCAAATCACTGCTCATGTGAGATTGATGCGTGTGTGCCTGCAGTCCTAGTCAAATCAGTGCTGGGAGGTTAGCTGTGTGTAATCTTGTGTGCATCAAAAGCATCAATTGAATTAGGAGGAGAAAGAAAAGGAAGAAAGAGGAAGAACACGGTGATGGAGTTGCGCCGAATCGCGAACCGCCGCTGCGGAATTGCACGCCACCGCCGCGCTGCCGAGCAAATCACGCGCCGCCGTAACTGTGTGCTCGAGTGCTGGTCCCGTGCAGTCGCCGCCATCTGCTATCCCGTGCAGCCGCCGCCATCACCAGCTCTCGTCCAGGTCGCGCGCTAATGCAGGTAACCAAACAAAATATAATGCAAGCCAAAAGTAGCTACACACCCAATCAAACAAAGGCTTGTTTCTGGTTATTGCATTTGACTAAACTGGCTTGGGCTGGTCTGGTCAGGATGGTAGCCAGGCTCCAGTTAACTCAGGAAACCAATCACACCCTTGCCTTCTGACCATGTATTGCTTCCGCTTGGCGCGTTCGCGTTTTTTGTGGTTATACGGGCGGGTGAAAACTGTGGAGCCACATGAAAACAAAGAGGAACATGTAGTACGCCGAGACGACGACGGCGGCGGCTAGGCGGTAGTACGCAGGTGATGACAAGTGCTTGTGTGTACAGTGGCACGCACACATGTACGGCGTGCGGCGATCGTGAAGTTTACGGTCACCGAACCACGCCGGGCACGGAGCGGAAGGTGGACCTCCTCTCCTCTATCCGTTGAAGTTTCAAACAAGGAATGCTGTCAGCAGACTGAATGTGCTCCCCGATACCAAACCTCTCAGGGAACAAATCAGAGGCCAGTCAAGACCGTCTGACATACACCGAGCCTGACTGACCCGGCCGGCCTAACATTGTCACAGCCGGGATCAACCGTGGACCTGGGCGGGGAATCTGAAAGAGGCAGGTCTGAACAGTGATGACCGGAGTAACTTCCGTGCACTCGTAAAACTCAGTAATTGCCGTAGAGCGGCGCATGGAAACCATTCTGCACTTCCATTTCAAACTTCGGCATCCACGGAATGATGGAAGCAGCTCGCAAATGGAACTCGGCAAGAAGCGAGGGCCACGAGAAACGTATGTAGGACCAGTCACCGGACGGCAGGCACATGGAACTCATGCTGTTCGCTGCGGCAAGCATCCTTGCGAGGTGAACACGGTTGATCTTCCCGTCAACAAAGTTTTTTTTCTTTTAAGATCATTCCTGTCAGCAGTTTTTCTTTTTTCGGACCTAAAAAATTCCCGTCAGCAGTTGCGCGAGCGGGTGACGCACAGACCGACAAACGGACGAGGAACAGAGACGTGACTGGGCCGGAAACACCAATTTGGGCCGCCGTCGGTCCAGGACGGACTCTTTACACAGCAGACAGCACAGAGAGTCAGAGATAGCGACTATGGCCCATGAAAGGCTCCTACGCGGGCCTCTGCTCGATCTCTGTTGCAGCATATAATTTTGGGGGCCCACAACTCAATTCCGTCGTCTCATCGGCCCGCTCCGTACTCCGTTCTCTATATGAGGCGCCGGTGCCATCCGCTTTTCCCCCGACCTCGCCCTCGCGCCGCCGCTGCAGCTACAAGCCCTAGTGCCGCCTCGTCTTGCCGCGACCGAATCCATGGCAGCCGAGGCGGCTCCAGTAATCGGCGGCGTCCTTTACCTTACTCGATTCGAATCCTTCTGAGTTTTGTTTCGAATCCTTCTCAGTTTCATTTCTGCTGCTGTGTTTTTTTCTCTCTGCGTTGCGAGTATGTATGGATGCATTCATAGGGTTATTCGCCTTTGAGAGAACCGGATGGCTTCTCCTCCGTGCCATCTCGGTTCCGTTGCGGGCGTAGAAGGACGCGTCGCGTTTAGGTCCTCTCTGTTTCGTCCCATCCCTTCACGTCTTGTCGTGTGATGGCAGATTGGGTCTTGAACAAACTTTACCTTTAAATTCTCTGCTAGATCTGATTTCAGATTGAATCTGCAATGGGTTTGGATTTCTGCGTCCATGGCCTTCATAATCCCGGATTAACTACCTTAGCTGTTCTTCTGATTCATGGGAGGCCAATAGCGATGTTCCTGGGAGTTTCGCTGATAGCGCCTTTCTAACCAGTGGAGGTGCTTCATTAGTAACTCGCCACACAAACACACATTGCGACAATTTTCGGTATCTAGCCTTCATTTTTGTTTGTTTGTGTTTTGAGTGGTTTTTTTTGTTACCTGTAAATGCTTCCATCGAATGCCAGTGTTTTCAATTCGATTCTGAACCGGCGCTCGAATGTCGTTTCATTAGTGGCATTCGGACTTTGCAGGAACACGTGAAATAGAATCAAACAGAAGACTCATCGGCGTTTAATCAGGCTTAACTTGCACAGATACTAACCCAAAGCGTACAGATCAAACATACTTAAGCAGACCAGTGTTCTGTAGAGCATGTAATTTTTACTGAAGACGAACAATGAGAATACTGTCTCGTGGACGACACTTAAAACCGATCACAGTAAAATTGTGACCTGTAGCAAAATCGACTTGATAGCTCTGTACTTGGAGTGCCACATCGCTAAATGAAGACGACCTTTTTCGGCCGATGTTCATTCGTTCGTCGATGGCGTTGCTAGTTGGATGAAATTTCTGACGACCTACTCGACCTGACCTGGATCGAGAATCCGAGGAAAACCCTCAGAACAGCCTGAGCTCTTGGAACCCGTCTTATCGTGCGTGACGTGAAAACGAGCCATGAATGAGGTTCATGGCATCTGAGATGGTTCAAGTTGTTAGTGTCCTGTATTCTCCACCCTCGTCTTTAGGATGAATTCATTGTTTCCTCAGTAGTCTGCGTGCGTATGGCGGATCAATACAGGCTTGAAGATCTCTCAGAAGACTGAGTTTGGAATCTGTCACTCATGCCCGTGGGTTTGGTTACTGACGTGGAGCTGCATGCCAACTTCTTCCGTTCGGCTACGAGTCATCTGTGTTTGTGTTTCAGTCATGCCTTTTGAAAGATGAACGATCCATAAAACGGGCCACTTGAGGCAGGCACAAATTGCAGCCTCTGCATCGCCCAAAAGGAAACGAACAAGTGACGCTGACGCATCTGGTGATACTTGCTTGTCAAAATCTATAGAGAAAACGTGCCATTGACAACTGGACCAGCAGAGATAAACGAATAAAAGAAAGATTTCTGAAAGTTCACGAACGGGTCTGTATTAGTACTATTTACTTGTTTGTTATGATTAATCGATGACTGGTTGAGATTGACTACAATCAAAACGTGTATAGTTCATTCATTCTGTTCATACATCCATGAACAAAGAGACCAACTCAGAAGAACGGACAAGTTTCAGAAGAAAAGAAAAAAAGAGAGAGAATATAAGACTTCCTGATTCTGCTTTGCCTTTTTTTTTTCATATCAAACGATGTTGAGATACAGTACAATGTTCCTAAATTATTATCGTCATTGACTTTTTTTCGTTGTGTTTGATCATTCGTCTTATTTAAAGAAAAATAAAAAATATCATATATTTTGTTAAAATGTGTTTTATCACTAAAGAAAGTTAAAATATAGCCTATAACTTTTTACATTTGAAAAAACGAATGATCAAATGTAACGAAAAAAGTCAATAGCGATGATAACAATTTAGGAATGGAGAGAGTACATGTATAGTGACTAGAGACATGAACAAACACCCAACCCCCGCCCTGCAACCTCCACCAACAACTTTGCCTACAACATTTCTGATGACCTGCTTGGCTGGTTCTGGATTGTGGATTCGAGGAAACCCTTCACTAAACAGAACGGCCTTCTGGGAACATAGTTTAGGGTCCGTTTGGGACAAAGGAAATCTGCAGGAAAAAATGAAGGAACCGCTTCTAGAGGAATGTATATTTTGAGTTGTCGTTTGGAACGGAGGAATAAGTCTGTCCATTCCTGAGGAAAGGGTTCACTTCCTCCGTAAAACACAGGAAAGAAAAAATCCAATCCAAGCTCTGGTTTTGGCGGAAGCCCGAGGCAACAAGAGAGAAAGTGGATGGACCCAACCCACGTACTTATCAGACGGAGAGGCAAAAAATAAGACTCGTAGAACATGATCTGGCTTGGTTGGTTTACTAATAAAAACAGTGCAAACGTTAGTCTAATAATCTGACACACTTACTTAAATATCTTTGGGTATTTACAAGTTATTTACGAGGTAACTCTGTGTCACATGTCTGGAGGTTGCTAATTTATTTTATACATCTTTAACTATGAAAATATCTTTTAAATCATTATAGTTTAATAATATTTCCTGTGTTATAATTCCTGCAATCCAAACAGCAAAATATGTCAATTCCTTTGGTTTCAGTTCCCGCGGTTTTCTCACTTTCACGATTCCTCTGTTTTCTCCATTCCTGTATTTTTTCTTATTCCTACGTTTTTCATTCCTTTATTCCAAACAAGAGATGGCTCAATTTTTTTTTGAAATATTTCTTTTGAATTAAAAATTAGCCAACTTGAGTCATGAGTATAGATGAATTCTGTTTTTATTATATAATTATATTATTTTATTTATAGTCTAATTACTTGGATTATAGGTAGAAATTTGAATATTTTCTCTAGACGTATGAGAAGAAAACTTCCTATATGTTTCTAGGGGCATTGTTTATCTAAAACAATCCCAATAAGCTGTCTATCAAATCATTGCAATTGATGTTCGATCTCAATGAGAAGGATGAGATCTTAATGTTCTGGATTCTCCAACATCATCTTTAGGATGAAATAACGGTTTATGGTTCAAGCAACTGAAGATCTCACTGAAAGCCTGAAAGTTGTAATCTGTCATGACCCGTAGGTTTGGATACAGAGGTGGAGCTGCATAGCAGAGATCAACTAACTGAAAGATTTCTGAAAGTTCACGAAGGGATATGTTTAGTTCTACAATTTACTTTTTCATTATGATGAAGAACTGATGACACGTTGAGATTGACTATAATCAAATCGTATATACATGTTCATCCGTTCTCTGCATACATCCATGCACAGAGAGACAAACACAGAGCAACGGACAGCCAATTAGACTAAGTTTCAGAAGAAGAAAAAAGAGAATTACGAGACTTCCTGGCATGATTGATTCTGCTTTGCTATTTCCTTTTTCTATATCGAGTGTTGAGATATACATGTGTAGTGACTACAGACATATGAACAAACACCCACCCCGCTCCCTACAACCTCCACCCAACAACTTTGCCTACAACAGTGACTCTATTAACACACAACAAAAATTGCCTTCATCTTGTAGAGTCTTTGCATTCCAGGAGCCAAAAGGCATCAAAACTGACTTGTGTGGTTACAACTTAGCCCAAGCAGTCTTCACTTTCATGAGCTGTATTGTCAGGCCATCCAAGTTCTGCCCATGCTAAGCATTAAGCGAGATACGAGTCTTGATGGGCTTCAGCTTCACTCCCATGCTCTCGGGAGACAGAAGTTCAGGCGATATGCAAAACGGGTTCAGTGTACTCCGGGGGCTACTTTCATGCTGGGAAGGTCTGTAAAGCCCATATCCCATAAGGAAGTATTCCATTGGAATCAGCATTGCATGTGGTTGCTCTTCGGTAACAAGGGAACCACAAGCTTGAACCTGCAATTCATCCAAAAAAGAGTAATTAAAACCTGCATTCCACCAGGTAAGAATCATTTTGTTATGTTAAATGCCGAAATATGCTTTACCTCGACAAGGGCACAATATCTTTGGTCCAATTTTGTGGTCATGTGGACCGCATCAGCATGGAATTGTGAGTACTCTCCGACAAAAATCAGTGTACGGCACTGAAGCTTCTTCAGTGAATCTGTTAAGTCATGTCGCCTGTTGGAAGAATAGTTGAATTAAGTCCATTCACACCCTATCATTTCTTTGTATACTCATGTTATTTGTAGCAAAGATATAACTTACCTGTTTATCGCTTGAAGGAATCGCCATACATTGGCTCCTTGTCTCTCATGGAGTAACTGCACAAAAAGAAAAATGAGTTGCAATGTTCTAACAGTACATGTAGTGGTCATATCAAGACTGAATTAGAGCTGTAATACTAACACTTCTACAGGCTTGCACGATCTCTGACTCAGGCTCTTGTCCATTTCCACGAACTTCCTGCACACAGCATCAGAAGAAACTTTGAGTGAAAAATACCTATATGGACGAAATGTAAATAAAATACTGATGAAGAGCCAAAAATACCATGCTGAAATATCGTTGAAGCAAGCTTTCCTTGACTAAGCCACGTGTTCCATAATAATAAAGCAAATTTAATAATACCTGCCATATGAGATTTTTATATTAATACAAAAACACAAGAATAGAGACATACGAAAATAACCAAAAAAGGATGTAGGTCATCACCTTATTATACAACCATTCACTCCATGAAGGGGCTTTACATAGAGGTGACACCAACATTAGGCCAAGAACCCTCTCCCGATATTTTGTCTGTAACAGCGAATAGAAAGGCCCTTAGCAAGCGCCCAAAGCATGAACAATTGGAGAATCTATTTATGGTAATACTCACCGCAAAGAGGGTGAGAATATAGGCACCAGCGGTGACACCCAGGCACATTACAGAACCCAAACTGCAAGGACAAAACAAGAAGTACAACAATTAGAGACCTCCTAATAAAAATAGTTATCAGAATTCAGTAACTTTCCAGATACAATACCTGAAGAAATCTAGGACATCAGCAACTTGGTCGGCAAGGTCATCAACAGATGGTACGGGCACATCAGAGGGAATTGGAGCCGCTCCCAACTGTAGTACATAACATATACCATGAAAAATAACCGTATAAGAACCAGAGCTAACATGAGTAAAATGGTTGGTAACATAAATAATGCAAGAAATAGCCATCATAACTGACCTCATGTCCTTGAGGAGTGATGTGGTAGACACAGAAATTGTGAAGCAACAGCGACGCAGCCTCTGGGCAGAAGAATAATCCTTGGAAGCAAGACATGTCTGCCCAACACGAATTTATAGGTGAGCCCCTTTTATGCGGCAAAACATGCTATCCTTTACAAAGAAAGCTTAAGGCAACAAGGCACTCACAATTTAAAGCTACATCAGGATAGGTTATGAGCGCTGGCTTGTCTTCGTCTCCATATACAGAAACTGATAGAGTGCCCCATCTCGTTTGCACTCGATGCTCCTGAGGCATCACAAGTAAACAGGCAAAAATTAGGAATTTCGAAAGAAATCATAGCACAATCAAATGTATTTGATTACAATACAACATTTCATCCCCAACTGACAAAACCATATCGTGTGTCCCCCTTTTGCTATCAAATTCCACAGGAGAATAGTCAAGGTATGAGTTGCAATAAAAATAACCAAATTAAGTTCTTGATAGCTTTCTTCTTGCTACCGTTGCTGAGAAACGTTACAACCAATCATCCATGGCAAGGTACGCATTGCAAGGAAAAAGCACACAAGAAAAGTAATCACAGAACAGCTAGTATTCTCTATTCATGATTGGTACTTGGCGCAATGCTCTAATTAATATCACAGCATCACAAATTTACATGCATTGCTGCTAATTAAGACAGAAAAGATGAACAAAAATCGGGCACAGACATTTACCAAGGCACCCGCAACCGCAAGAGCAACAGGAGAAAGAGAGCAATAGGAAACAAGGCCACGAATTCGAACCAAAGCCTCCCCATGTGAACACAGCCAAACCCAAATGTGGAAGGAAATCAAGAAGCGGGAGCCCGAGCACGGACCTTGCCGCCGAAGAAGATGCGCTCCACGTCGATGGAAACCGACCCGCTCGAGTCCCCCATGGCGGACTCCTGCCGGAACCTTGTACAAAGATTCTCCTCCGGCCTCCGCCACCACCAACCTCCGGTTAGCTTTCTCTTTTCCCCAACCTTTCTCCCTCTTTCCCTGCTGGCTGGCTTCCCTCGAAATTCTTGGCGTATACTGCGCGTGTATATATAACGCGGAGGCCGCTGCCCGGAATAAGCTCCCCACCGACGGCGGTCAGCTCACCGAGGGCGGTGACCCAGCGGCGCCGCGAGACTAAAATAACGGGATGGGATTTGGGATCCACTCGTTATTTCCCTCCTCGTTTTTGTAGTCCCACATGTCATTGGCCGTTGCCCGGTGCGCGTTTGACTACCCGTGGGCCTGGCCCCATTGTTCGGCGCGTGACAGCTCGGATGGAGGAGGGTCGCTTGCTAGGGGCACGCCGCGTCGCCCTCGTGAAAAGCATTACTCCCGCGACTTTTTTTTGTTCCGAGAAAAATGGTAGTAATATCTAGCACATGGGAAATTTGTAAATAATTTTAAACTGTCTATCTTAAAAGCGCCCTAAAAAGGATCAACCGCTAATTTTAGATTCTCATATCATTACTTGCTAATTTACCACATCAATAATAGGAATCCAGAATTATAGGCCCTCGCAAGGAACATGTGTCATGCATTGCACAATTTTATATAATCCTTTTCCAAAAATACAAAAAATTAACAGGGTTTGGGCCTTTTCTCTTAATTAATGAAAACAAGAAAATGTTGTAATGAAATATCTAGAAAAGAAAGTACATGGTAGGCAAGCAATAATATTTAGCATATTTCTTGTGAAAAATATAGCTATGTGCAAGTCATGAATAAATTTATATATATGGAAATCTGAAAAGGGTTTGTACTGATGCTAGTAAGATAATTGAAATCTAACAACAGATTCTATTGTTCTAAGAAAAACAAGTTTTTGCTCTTATTTGGGATCCCTAGCATTTTGAAAAGTATAATCCATTTACCCTACGGGACAACATAATAAATAAATAAATAGCAATATAGTAACATTACAACGCTTGAATCTACTGCGTGCTTCACATCCAAATGTGAAAAGAAACTTTGCCCTTTGTTTGTACAATATGAAATTACCAGCAGCAGTAGTTAGCATATCAGATATCACCCCACATGTCGATGCACCAAAGCAAGTGGTCCGAGCAGTATAGAGTCAAGCAGAAGACAAACACTTTCACCAAAAAAAAATGCAACGAAGGAGACTACAACAGAGCTCGGCCAGTTGAACACATTTGCTCAATTCGTAAAAGAAAAAAGAAAGAATTTTATAAAATGCTTGCTGAAGGTTTGGTCTAAAAGGGAATATGCTTGCTCAAGGTTTCTGGGAGCCAACTCGAACTGATGCCATACTGGCATCAATGTCGCTTTTATGCTGAGCTGGAGGAGGCCCGCATTTCAGTCTGAGAAAAGCACAGTTCTCCCGCAGGTCCCGGACGCGTCATGTGCCTCTCCTGATTGGCCGCGCCGTTGGGCCCCGGATGTCAGTGCGGAGTAATGGCAGCCCATGCCTGGCCTCGTGATTTGCTACAGAGTGAATACGGCGGAGTCTCGAAGATTATTTCAGGGCCGAGTTCTGGATCTAAAAACCCGGCAAGCAGCTGTAGTATACTAGCGTTTAATACGAGATCTCTAGCCCGTATAGAATCGTATCAGTGTTTATTCTTTTTTTAGGTGTTGGTATATTTTCTTTCCACACATTTCTTGACCGATCGATCTAGAGAGAGTCGATCAGAAGGCAGGGTGGTGAAGGTTAATCTTTCAAAAATAGAGTTCGTTTGTTATCGTAACGATATATATATGCGCTGGTATTATTTTACACACGTATCCAGCTTTAATTAGGTTGAACTAGCTGGACGGATCATTGGGGAAACGAACAAATGTGTTGAACTCTTTCCTAAGCCACTTTTAGCGCCGTGGTCGGTCTCGTTGACTTGCTGCCAACTAAAAACAACGTCTCTCCTACTCTTTGGCTGTTGTTGTAGTCTGGTGCTTTCAGACGCGGCGCAAAAGCAACGCTTGGATTCCTCGCTTCTCTTGCATTTGCGTGGCTGCCGTCCTTGCTCCTTGAAGGTAGTACTAAGTACTAAAAAGGCAAAATTCCTTATTTGCCATCGGAAATTATATCATTCCCTTATTTGCCATCAAAATTTACCAATTCCCTTATTTGCCATTGAGTTCAAATTTGAATCCCTTATTTGCCACTCTAGTAACTTTGGATGATAGAAAATTTTGTTTCTATTGATATAATGTTCGTACTATAGTAGCAAAATAGGTCCGTCTCAACTGTACTTTATATCAATTATTTTTTTTCAAAATTTTTGAATGAAAATTAAAGGTATGTTTTGAGGAAAAAAATATTTACCACTAATATTCATTCGAAAGATCTGAACCTTTTTTGCCATTAAATACATACTACTTAGAATTACCTATTTACTATTGTAGCATAAACATTTTAGCGATGGGAGAAAATATTTCTATCAACTAAAATAACTAGAGTGGCAGATAAGGGATACAAATTTTAATCCGATGGCAAATAAGGGAATTGGAAAATTTTGATGGCAAATAAGGGAACGGTATAATTTCCAATGGCAAATAAGGAATTTACCCTACTAAAAATCATGCATCCATTCATGCATGGCTGTGTTCCTGCTGGATCAAAGGGAGATCGTTTATATTTTAGCGTGACTTTTGAGATCAGTATGTATATACAAGAAAGACAAGCGGATGCGGATCGCTGAGGTGGCAGGTGTGCATGTGGGAAAAAGATCTCACCTGGCATGCCTTGAAGGCAGAGACATGAATGCGATCCACGTGAGCCGAGCTCTCTCTCGTCTCCTCCGCTCGTGGAGGAACGGATCTTGACCGCCACATGCTCGCTCTACCACGATCGTCAAACACTGGGCTCCATCTCGATCGATCTCGCAACGCCTTCTCTTCTGTCGGTGAGAAGAATGCTCCAATGTGTAAGCATGACCTAATAATACACCACAGGCATCAGGCAGCAGTGCCTCTATGACAACAAGACGGAAGACCTGAAGAAGCTTCTGTATTGTGCTCCCGAAATCTTGGGGAAATTTAGCTGGGATGGATGCATGGCGTAACTTGGCAGGAAACACAAGGCAGCAGAGGCGATCCAAGAGAGCTTGCGAAATGGCCACCTGCTTCGGCGTCGGCACTGTGCCCTAGAAGCAAGGCCGTCCATTGGAGCACGCGCGACAGGACAATTAATGGTTCCCAGGTCTCCATCCGGGTTCGTCGGCAGGTCCCTAATTGTGAAATTGACCACCACTCCTAATTTAATCTGCTGCTCGGCAGTCGCGATACAGTACTAGCTCGCTCACTCACACTCACCAGAAGCGTGTACCTACACGTGCAACGCGAAAAATTAAACACTGCGTGAGGAGCTCTATAGCTTGTTGGTTGACCTGCGGTTTCGTTCGATGCGCGGCCAGCTTGGCGTCATGAATACGGGGACTTGTAGTATACTAGTACTACTATGCAGCTGAGCACGTCATCACGGGGCAGATTTAATTACGTGCCCGGCGTCAGAAGCATCGGAGACTTGTTCTAACAGCAGGTGGCTTCTTCTTTGTAATGTAACCGCACGACTACGGGTCGAGATGCACCTGCATGCAGAAGCAATTCGGCTGCTTGCTCTGTGTTTTGTCGGCAGCCACAAGAATGAACGGAGGCAGATGAACGTGGTGTTTAGTTTATAGACTTGTAATGCAAGAGTACACTGGTACTAGTACAGCTTGAGCACTGTAACCAGGTCTGAATCTATAGGATTAAGATTAATGCAAGATCGAGTACGTTGATATATAGTAGTACAGTACCTCGTTTGAGTAAACGAATGGAGTAGCACATCTCAATTCTCGCTTTACGCTGTCAAATCTGCAGGAAATCGATCGGTCATGATCATTCACGGTCCGGACGAGAACGATCAATCGAATCGATCTGCGGAGCATTTGTCGCCTTGATTGATTAGTTCATGTCCATCTGATCCATCCATGGACAAATCAAGCTAGCTGTTTCGTGGCGACAAGAGCTGAGCCTCGCTCTCTCCCGTCGTTCAAGTCAACAGGTATTTGAAACCTTGACAGCTATACCTAGCTACTCCGAATTTTGCAATCGACGCGTACGTATGCTTGACAAATGTGGCGAGCCGTCGTCAGTTCACTGGTTCAGCTATCATTTACGTCGCCCTTGTACAGGTGAGCCAGTGACGATACATACAACACCCAAATGCCTTCATCATGTTTAGGCCCTGTTTGTTTCCACTTATAAACGGCTTACCAGTGAAAATAAGTGATAATCCCACCAAACGCTTTGCTTATTTTTGCAGATTCTCGTTTTTCGTGGCGCCGCTTCACAGATTTGAACTACGAGAATCGATAAGCGAGAAGCAAGAAAATCCTTGCTTTTCTAACAATCCAAACGTCAACCAGAAAATCGTAAACAAACAGGACCTTAGTTTCGTTAGGCGCGTTTTATTTGGTCAGCGCTGCTTGATCCACGGCTAATAATTACTCTGATAGCAATTGACTGGAGAGAGGGAGAGTATCAATCAGAGCCAGCTTGCTGGCGTCAACTTTCTTTTCAAAATTACGCCCACGGTCATTTAGTTATGATGTCTCCGTACTTTAAGCACTACTTGAGTTGGTCTCAAGGGCACGCCAATGACTGTCTTCAGTCTTATAAACTGCAAAGTCTATAGGTGGCTCGTGTTCCTCGTGGTAGATCGAGAATGCCCGATTCCGCCGGCCCGGGAGCTGCGTTTTGTCGGTACTGCCCTCAGCACATTCTCTAGCATGAAAGAATGCACGGGTTACCTTGTACTCCCTCCGTCTAGAAATGTAAGGATTTATTGACTTTCGGACATTCAATTTGACCATTCGTCTTATTTAAAATATTTGTGTAAATAAAAAATAAAGAAGTCATACTTAAAATATATCTAAGAATAAATTAAATTATAATAAAATAAATAAATGTTTTATAATTTTTTTTAATAAGACGAATAATCAAACATAAACTACGAAAGTCGATAAATGCTTATATTTCGGACGGAGGTAGTACACTACTACTACAAGTACATGTGTGACTGAAACATTTCTCCCTGCCTTCTCATGTAAGTTTGTGCACGTACTGTCAAGTCTAGCAGAAACAAACAGGCACCTTTGTCGTTCTCACGACGAAATGATCTGTCAATGCGCAGGTTTACGGCATGACCGCAGTCCCGTCGCAAACAAGTTCTGAGGCCCTCGAAAGCGACCTACTCTTTCGCCTACCGC
>JAUNZO010000288.1:0-86686 GCA_031894775.1 Chloris gayana | reverse complement strand
GATGGATACGTTATTGACGATCTGTGTTTCGATCTTCGACACGATTACAGAACTGGACAAGAAAACGACTGCCGTTTTACGAACGTTTAAAACGATGGAGACAAAATGTTTCCGCGCGCAAACATATATATATATATATATATATATATCTACATGATTTGACGCCGTATCAACCGGTCGCGGACTATTTGGACGTCCACCTCGATCGATCAATCCCTTTCCAGCCGCTTCTCAATGCCCAGATCTGCGCTGCTTGGACCCGACACCTGTGCCGGATTTAGTTAGGAGATAAGATAAACAACAATCACATGATTAGAGAGGAAGCGGGGCCGATCCTCTGTATCTGATCCGGGGGATAGCGAGGATTGCGAAAACGACATGGACGTCCGGAACGGAGGAGCGCGTTGCTTTCATCCCTAGCTAGGGCCCGGAAGACGCCGAGGGAGGTTCGTGACCCGGAACTCCTTCGTTTGGAAGCAACCTCTTCTCATAAATAAACTCCGGCTTTATGTACTGGTAGTAGATGCCAAAGGTGGTTGATGATACCTCGGCGATTTCGACGTTGAACAGGAGGAGACACATGGAGTCCATTCCGGTGCGTGGTGGGGCGATAGACATGTCGTCGTCATTTTGGTTTTGGACATAACATGAATCTATCAGGATAGCTAGTGGACCCAAAACTTGCGCGAAACTTGGACTTTTTTGGACCGCATCTGGACTTTTAATTTTTAAGAAAAGGAGGGGTCTGAACTTTTTCACCCAAAAAGAAATTCATATGAACATGTAACCGATAGTTGCATACTTGCATTGAACGCTGAGTCCAAGTGTTGTACACTACGGCTAGGACGACGACGACGATTCCTCACAAAGGTCCTGTTTGGATCTATGTGTTAGATCGAGTTAGATTGGGTTAGTTTGATCCACTCTAAACTTGAAATATCCAAACAGAATGGATTAGGTTGGACTGGTTGCATCTAACCTAGTGCAAAAAACTATCCCTTTTCAAGGGTGTTTATTGGGGTTAGTTCTGTAGGTCCCACCCATCGCCTCCCGCACCCGATCAGTCTTTGAACTCATCCGACACCTCCCGTATTGGCCGTGCCGCTCACATTAGCGCTCGATCCCAAATCCACCTCCACCGCCTGCCGCTCCCCATCAACCGCTCCATCCAATCACCGCCGCCAGCATCTCGCCTCCCCATCGGCCGACGCCCCCATCTACCGACCTCATCCGATCGACGTCGGCCGCGCGCCGCCTGCCTCCCATCCACCCACCGGTCGAGGCCCGAAGCCCTCCGCACGCCGCCCGTCTGCTCGATGCTTGGCGCACGCACAGCTCGCGGACGCCCGTTGACCGACACACCGAGGCCCACCCGTTCCTTTCGAACGACCGCACGCCGGACGCTAAACCGATGGACCCATGCCGGCCTGGACCTCAACTCGCAAGCGCCGACGGAGGGACTCCCAGGGGTTATCCTCTACGGCTCCTTCCTCCAGGGCGAGGACGAGGAGTTCGTGCCTAGCCAAGCTTATTCCACTCATTTTGTGAGGATGTCATACAAGAACCGATCACACAAAAATCTGATTGTAAAAGAGTCAAATGATTATTAAAGTATTTTTATTGTCAATCTAACCATGTCATGCAAACATCTCAAATAATTAGAGTTAGTTTAAAGGTTCGAGTTGGATAGAAACCAACTCTAACCTCTAACGCAATTAGAGTCTCCAAACAGACCAAAAGTAGTATACTTGAGTATGTAGCAAAGCTTATTCTACGAAATGGGGAGGAAATTTACGGCATGGCAATTGGCAAGCGGGAGGAAACGTCCGGAAAGCCGGAACGGAGCTGAGAGTGTGGCGTCCGAAACTTTTTGACCCGCGCACGACACGCAAGTGAAAAGTGCATGGATGGGCGGGGAGGGCGTACAGCTTCGCACGCGGTGTGAACAGGGATGGCGTGTGCACAATTTCAATCTCCTTTTATCTTTCCGTTTATATTTGCTTATTTGTCCTTGGGGATGCATGTGGCTCCTAGAGGGTCGCGACAAGCGGAGCTGGGCGCACGCCGCTGCTGCCGGAGCTGGATGCCAAGGCTCCGGCGAAGCCAACCGTGCGTGAACGCCACGATTTTTTTTAATTTTGAGGCGCGGGTGTGTCTGGATTCGGTACGTCCCACGTAGACGCAGCACTGTACCGCCACCGTCATATCACAGGCTTCCAGATTTGTGGATGATCCTAGTTCTCGGCGAGGGCAAAGACGCTGCGACGACGATCGTGCAAAGCAGTCGCGAGCACGTCAGGGTAATTGACGGCCGTGCCATATTCCACGGCAACACGAAGAAGTTCTCGCGAAACGGAGTAGTAATCTCGGCTAGGTGGGGAGGTCAACTCGATGAGAGACGTCTTCGTGTTGGCCCCCACTCTTATCGCCTTGGAAGCGCTAAACCTGCTGAGCACCGTCCGCTGCGCTCACGGGGCGCGGGGCGGTGCCGTCCTCGTGATTTCAAATGCCCCGAAATGCCCTCCCACTCTCTCGGCACACGGTAGCGTTTAGTCGAGATCAAGCCATCATCAATCAAGATGATTACGTCATGGTTGGTATAGCTTAGGTAAAGTTCACGGCAGAAAGTACACGGATTAGCTACCTTAGTAATCCGATTTGCATATTGCGCATTTTGCTTTTTTCTCCCCGTTCTTTATTGGGTCTGCATTTGGCATATTCGCATCTGTACAAGGCATACTCAACTCATCGATCTCATCATCATGGCCGTGTAAGTGCGGTGTCTCTCACTTTATAATCGCAAAAGAAAGTGTGTCATTGGCAGAAATATATCGTGCCCCCTTTTGGTCCATTAAGTGCGACCGATCGATTGTATGGTTACTAGATCGACATAGGGAAACATTACAAGTTTTTCACCATTAATTTGAGATCAACATTAAGCTTTAGTGTAGTTAAAGAGGCAACGATGACACACACAGACACCTGGCTAGCTTACTAACTCAGTAATAATTTGACATTATTCATTTTTGAAGATTTCATGCAAAATTAACAAAGTCGTGCCATGAATGTTCTCTCAAGCTTCGCCCAGGCTGAGATATCATACCAATTTTAATCTCCTGTGAAATAGAAAATGGAGTTTCCATTCATTTGGTTTTATCAAAAACCAAAGTGTCCTATAAAAGCTAGCTCTCGTAAAAAGTCATTTTACTACAACTACTACCTTTTAGTAGTAAAGTCAAAAGAAAAGGTAATAAGGTGCCACTGGATACAGAACACGTAAATCGTGATAGTCATGCATTCAAATGGTTCAGAATGCATAACACATGAATACAAAATTACATTGAACAAATAGTGTGTGCGGTAGAACTTGATGCAACTGTGTTGTGCGGCCCAACAATGAATAGCAATTCTTTTAACGAATAAATGAATGGTGAGGAAAGTAAGATCAGAAAACAGCAAGGAAAAAGAATGTGAATAATAAACAACCACAGTTGTAAAAATAGGAACCGGTCACATCCATAACATTTGATTTTAGATAATGCCAACATCTTTATGACATTTTATTGGAGGGCATAGGGAGCGTTTGAAGAAATTTTGCAGACACATCCCAAAGTTCCAAGCAAACAATTTCATAAAAGAAATTCGTAGGGATCCTAATCCTCTCAAGTTCCCACAAAACCGTATAATACAGCAAAGGAACTTTTTTGTTTTTTTAACTAGCAAAGGAACTGGTGGAGCGGTTGCCTGCGTTCTGAGTTTACCGCCATCCATTGCCCGAGAGAAGAAAGGTGCTGGTTGTTATCGTCATTTCGCCTCAGCCCGTCTCCTTTTAAATACTCCCAAAATATCACTTCTCCTCGGAAAAGCAGAGAGTAGGGGAGAGCAAAAACCAGAGCACTCGGCATCGCATTTGGTACGCTCGCTGCTGGTCGCACGTACGAAGCCCACGCGTACCTGCCCCGAGGCACGTGCCCGAGCTCCCAGCGCGGGCGCGCTCCGGCGGCGATGACGCGGCGGTGCTCGCACTGCAGCAACAACGGCCACAACTCGCGCACCTGCCCCGCTCGCTCCGGCGGCGGCGGCGGGGTGAGGCTGTTCGGCGTGCGCCTCACGTCGGCTCCGGCGCCGGCGGCGATGAAGAAGAGCGCCAGCATGAGCTGCATCGCGTCGTCGCTCGGCGGCGGGTCCGGTGGCTCGTCGCCGCCGGCGGGAGGAGTAGGCGGCGGCAGGGGAGGAGGCGAGGGATACGTGTCCGACGACCCCGCGCACGCATCCTGCTCGGCGAATGGCCGCGCCGAGCGCAAGAAAGGTGAGACTTTTAAACGTCCATGGATTCCATTTCTCTGCTCACGTTGTTCTGTAGGGATTTCCCTCTTCCCGACGCATTTGTCGTTGGTGAATCGCCTCCGTGAACGAGCTTGTGTTTGTTTGCTTCTTTCGCACTCTTGCGTTCCGGTACATACCACCTCATGGATCATATGAAGCGCTGTGAGCTGTAGCCTGTAGGAATAGTTGTTTGGTAGTGCTACATTTTGATCTGAGTAAGGAGAAGGATGATATTTTTGTGAATCCCAAATCCTGATTACTTCGAATCCTCTACCGTTGTCTTCAAGAGTCGCGTTAACTATGAACTATTATTTGCATAGTACACTCGGATATACCCATCTCTCTCTTTTTGTTTTTCATCAGTTGTTCTTTCCCAAAATTTAGTAGATTCATATGCAACCAAAATGTCAGCACTGAATGTAATGTCAAAACCGCATAACCAGAGTCTTTTTGAGTTCAAATGTGGTAGGAGTAGGACCCTATTCCACTTGAGATGCAATCGAGCTTTCCACAGGAAATTAAAGAAAAAAAATCAACCTTGTCCTGACATAAAATACTTTCGAGGACCTCCTATAGGAATCACGCTCCTTTTACTATCTTTATACTTGACTCAAAGTATTGGCCCTATTATTGTTGAGTCGGAACTCTTAGGAACCGTCCAGAATGGCCGACACAAATCAACTCAGCAAAATATCTTTTTCCCACCTGATTAAGCTACGTGGACATGTGCTTCACAATACCTGGATTGATCACATTCCACGAGAGTCAGTGGTTGGCCATGACTACAGAGCCCCACAAGTGCCTCCTTCATGTCTCTTTCACCTTTATTTTAATTATCTGATCCTGAAAGAATCTAGCCATATCAATTTCCAGTTACTTTGACGAGTCCTAAGCGTGCACCATATGTTTTTTAATGTTTCTGTATCGGTATAGATATGCTTTTTTATCTAGTAGTATCTTGCTAGTCGGTACATTATTGGCACTTGACTTGATAGAATATAGGGACCAAGCATCTTTACAGTTTACTTACAGGTTAAGTTACAGTATGTAGGATTGCTTGCAGTTTATTGCGTTTGGGTTGAATCAACTATACTAATGGTATGAGATGATGCATATTATTTTGCTTCCTTGTACTTGATGTTCCATTAGCTCTGCTAATGGTTATAGCATATGCAAATTATCTTGTTTACCACCCGTTCTTCTTCCTTAGATATAAATTGGATGGCATTTAACCATAGAGTCCAATTCAAGAGGTCATTTATAGAATTTATAACTATACATGTGCTTTAGGACATTATTTCTGGAAAATCGATGGAAAATTAGTGTTTAGCACTGACAATGTGGCTAAGCTAGCTGACCCCGGCGACTTTGCGTCCTGGCTTTGCCCTTGGTTAGGTAGTAAAGTTGGAATAGGGGAATGCATATACTGATGAAACTCATTTCTTTGATATAGACAATAAAGTTAGTAACTGAGATGTTACTTGTCAAGTTGTCATCGTGTTTGGCGTCGATGCAAAGTAGGGCTATCTGACTGGTTCTTCTGCATATTGTGTTTTTCATCATTTCATAGTAACAAATGAAGCATATTTGTGCAGAACTATTTTATCTATTTTGAAAACGTCTAAAGCAATAAGTATTATAAGGAATATGTACAAGCTTGAGCTTCCTACTGAAATACCTGAAAAGTGACAGCAATGTTGCATGCGGATTCTCAAGCATCCATTTATTGTCATGCTTAACATGAATGGAACACAACTACATGTCATGCGAAATCGATTGAGTAATGGGGTTTGGATGTTCAAATTCTGCTCATATGGAGGTTTTCCTTGACAATTGTCCACGTGAAGCGTATTCAACGTATAATTATCCAAAATTTGACCAATAAAAAAAAACTTGACTTGCGAGGCGTTAAGACATCCCCTGCCCCTGGACTTTTTTTAACTAGAGAAGACCTCCTCACGCGAGTCGGAAAACTCCCGAACCCTTGTCCCTCGCTTGTACAGTGGCACCGTGAACCATGTAAGACAACCAACGACCTGGGCCGGGCTTTAGACATGTGCTTTGGTGTAGGACAGACAAGGGGATTTTTGTTTAACCCCAACCTGAAATTCGGTCCCACTGGGAGTTGAACCCAGGACTTGAGTGCTACTAGAGCCACCTAACCAACTCAGCTAGAGGCGAGTTCACCAAAATTTTCAATGACATGCCAGTTCGCTTGTCTTTCCTATTTTGAAATTCACTAGGAAATCCTCCAGGTTTCGATTTGATAATTGCATAGGGTGGCAAAGTTCATTCTTTTAATGAAACTACCGATATGATGAGTAGTCTCTTGGGTGAGAGATGGATCTCAAAGTAATCATGTTAGTACTGTTTAATAAAATACTCCTCCGTTTCTTTTCTTTTTTTACGCCGGCCAGTTCACAAATTAACTGACTGACATCAACATTATAATAATATTATGATGGATAAGCTTCAAGCTTTTTCTTTTGTCAAATCCAAAAGGTCAAGTATGGTTTTCTGTAGTCATGCTGTGTGCACTGCTCAGCTTTCTAAGGATTACTATTGTGCTTCAGGTACACCTTGGACTGAAGAAGAACATAGAATGTTTCTGATGGGTCTGCAGAAGCTTGGAAAGGGAGACTGGCGTGGGATATCTCGTAACTTCGTTGTTTCTAGAACTCCAACTCAGGTGGCCAGTCATGCTCAAAAGTATTTTATTAGACAAACAAACTCATCAAGACGGAAGAGGCGATCAAGCTTGTTTGACATGGTCCCTGAAATGGTATGCTGTTTTTTATCCTCTAATATAACAACGATATAATTTTTTTCTTTCTTGTACTACTTTACATAATATCCCATCACACAAAAAAGAAGAAGAAGAAAAGGTTATTGGATGGACTATCTTCATTACATGTTTTTATCCTAATCTCTGTGCTTCCTCATCTGCAGCCAATGGATGAGTCCCCAGCTGCCACTGAACAATTTCCTCTTCAAAATAATCAAGATGAGGCTACTGGTTCAAATCATTTGCCATTCCTACATGTTGGGCTACAGAAGGAACCAGATTTTGCTCAACAGCTACCAACTTTGCAGTCTGGGCAGTATGAGGAGTCTGAATTCTCAGTGCCTTCAAAGAACATACCTGCCAATTCTGAGATGAATCCCAGTCAACTAAATACCGTAACCGCACTGACTATGCCAGCATTCTGTCCAGCATTAGTCCCTGTTCCTCTGACTCTTTGGCCTGCAAACATTTCTAACGTGGACGATGTTGGCACCACCCATGAGATCCTAAGACCCACACCCTTGAAAGGTAAGGAGGTGGTTAAGGCAGATAATGTTGCTGGTATGTCTAAGCTCAGCATTGACGAGGCTAGCTCTGGCTCCATGGAACCTACTGCTCTTTCCCTTCAGCTTATTAGTTCAACGGATGCAAGGCAATCAGCGTTTCATGTGAGTCCACCGCGGACTCGACATGATCTAAGCAAGAGAAACAACAGTCCAATTCATGCAGTTTGATGAAGCATGAAATAGGCCCATTGGATCAAGTCCTGCAGATAATATTTATGATCCCAATGCGGCAATATCTCAGAATGTGAGCATGTACTTCAGTATCAACTTAGTTTTTCTGTTTTCAGCTTATGCTCCGTGTTATCGACAAATGTAGAGATACATATGTCAATGAAATAGCATATAGTTAATATCAGACTACATTGCTTCCTGATGGGACTTTACATGCATTGGAAAATCGGCTGTACATTTTGACACACAAGTGCTAGTTTTAGATGTTGATTTTTGACCACATATTTAAACTAAGCGAGTACATCGCGTTGTGTTGTATTTAAGTTTTTCAAAACTTCATGAGCCCAAAATACTTTTAGAATGATTTGGGTGGACTGGTTTTTACATTTAGCTTTTGTTAGAGTATATTTGGGGGATGTTAGAGTATATTTGGTAGTTTAGATATACGAATCATAGGCTGCCATATGTCTCGGGAGATGTCTTGCCCTCTAAGTCTTGTACTCTCATATATACCAGCCGAGATACACAATGCAATACAATCCTTCGGTCAAAAAAAATGCAATACAATCCATCACATTATACAATTCTATTCCTTCGATTCTGGGTGGATCTACAGACGACAGGAAGACCATGATATTCATCTTGCAAGCACATTCTATAGCTTTTATGGGTAAAAGGATTCTGGGTGGATCTACAGATGGCAGGAAGACCATGATATTCATCTTGCAAGCACATTCAGCTGACTCTTCGCATTGATGCCATATCAACTGAGCTTAAACTAGAAACTTTATCCTTGCTTTTTTTAAGTGTGTTTTTTCCTGCTTAAGCTCTCGTGTCACATTTCTATGAACTTGCATTTTATTTTTTGCACGTACACTAAGTGTCTCTTTGGTGCAGCTCACGCACATGTTTTCCCCTCGGATTATGATATTGTAGCAACAGCGAAAATACTGTACATGTAAGCTGTTTTTGCACAACGCAGCAAATACCATCTTGTCTGACTTGGGAGAAAACAGCTTCGAAGCTACAGTTACAGTAAATCCAATGTACCATAAGCTGCCGCATGGGCCCTAACTATATCCTAATAAAAATTTTATAAATGAAAATGCACTATACCCGCAAAAAAATAGACCGAAAATGCACGGAGGGGCGTCGGTCCTAGGACGTGTTGTTTCGTCCTCTTGGGACGATCCCTTTCCTATGCACTATTACAACTACCCCACAGTATAATATTGAGCCAGAAAATGTTCTCTAATCACTCAAGTAATTACACAACGGGCTGTCCCGAATCAAACACACATCATCTTCTATTCTTCATCAGTCTTTTCAGGAACCTATGGCGCTGAATCCGAACCAGTATGTGGTGGCTCGTATAGATGTGTCTCCCATCTTTTTCTGCATAAGGAATTGAACCAAGCGAGCACCTTTTCACTGTGGTTAGCCATGTCATTGTTTTCTGGTTTTCCATCTCAGTTTGTTCCTTGGGAGTTTTGTTTTGAGTGAATTGCATGAAACACTAGGTTTTGGAGCCATATTGTCACATTGCACTAGGTTTTAGCATGTGTTTAACTTTACACTAGGTTTTAGGTCAAGAATTCCCACACACTCTAGCATTGAACATGATTACGTGATTTTGTGTCCACATGGCAACAACTCATGTAATTTGAGATAATTAAGACACTATCATAAACAAAATGAGGCACTTAAACATGAATTTTGTTCAATATAGGGGTCTTAAACCATCATCAATGGGGAAGGCATGTTTATTAACTACCTCATCAATTATGTTATAATTATTTTTCTCAATTCAAAAATTAGCATGCATTTTATCATATAATGATGTTGTGATCTCATCTAGATTACATTAGTAATCCCACTTAATTATTTTGTCAATGCACTATATTGTACATTCCACCTGTTACATTATAACAAAATTGGTTAAATCACCAACCTGCCTACACATTAAGTCCGAGTCCAAGAATTAATCTCCCTAAATATTCTATTATCCGGTTTTTATTTGGGTCCAAGGCCTTTCCATACTATTCAGTGCTAAAAATTGTTTTTTTTTTCATGGGTGAGAGGGGGCCACGGCCCACTTTGGCCACCATAAAGCTTCGCCTCTGTTATGAGTGTACCAAAAACAGATGCTAAGTATGACAGCAGGCCCAAAAAGGTTATCTATTCTATTTTCGTCCACCGCCAGTGATACTGCGTCATGGTGCCCTTTCTCTTTTTTTTTTCTTTTCTCCTTTTTTTTGCGACAACACAACTCTTTCTTCTAAGCAATACTATATTTGTCATATTTTTTTGTTATAAAGCTGACTCTGATCTGATACATTAAACGGATGAACTGTCAGTTATGTATTATGTGGCATAAAAACTATGGTGGCTGTAAAAAAATGAATGAACATGTTATAAATATTATCATGTGAACACTGGAATTTTAAGGATAAATTAATAAATTCCTACGCTAGCTCCAATTGACTTGTGGATGCAGTGCATCCTCTCTCCAGGATTAGTAATTATATGAGAATGGCACTGTATGTGCTTAACAATAACTCTGCTTCTACAGTTTGATTCTTTTTTCCATGCCCTATACTATTTTGTAGTTTGAAAAATATTTATTCAACCAATTAGGCTGCTAATGCTAAGTTGTTGACTTCAATTTATGAGGTGACTCTGATCTGATACATTAAACTGATGAAACATCAGTTATGTATTATGTGGCATAAAAACTATGGTGGCTGTAAAAAAATGAGTGAAAAAACATGTTATAAATATTATCATGTGAACTGGAATTTTGAGGATAGATTAATAAATTCCTACGCTCCAGTTGACTTGTAGATGCAGTGCATCCTCTCTCCAGGATTAGTAGTTATATGAGAATGGCACTGTATGTGCTTAACAATAACTCTGCTTCTACAGTTATGCTTGATTCTTTTTTCCATGCCCTATACTATTTTGTAGTTTGAAAAATATTTATTTAACCAATTAGGCTGCTAATGCTAAGTTGTTGACTTTAATATCGATATATTGTGCTTGCTGCAGTCGTTAACATATCAGTTTCGTCAAACAAACACGTCATATAGTTTATTGCAGAGTATGTTATCTATATAAATATGCCTGAGGAAGAGTTGACCTCTTTTATTTAGGTGAATGATGAGTTGACTTAGTGACAGTGCATAAACTTAAGATCTGAAACTGCCATGTGTTAGAATTTGTTTCAAACCGTTATTTATGCACAGATAACGACGTCAATGGGACAGATGAAATGAATCGGCTGATTTGATGGAGGAATGAAACATAATTTCCGCAGTGCTCTTCCTACATTATTTGGAATACTCAGTTCCTAAAGCCGGCCTCCAACCAGGATCAACATAATACATATTTCGACTTCACGTGCAGGCAACGGCCGGCGAAAGAAAAGGCATATATAAGATGAGCGTACCAGATCATGGAAGAGTGAAGATTAGCAAGGGAACAAATGTCAACTCCATGATCAATTCAGGATACTCTTGCCAAATTTTAAGACATTACATGACAATCTACTTTGTTAGATCGTAACAAGACCTTCTTTCTTTAGTTGCAACTGAATTCAACCCTGAAATTTGGCAATACCATTTGCTGCCAACCGGATCTAGAAACGTGCACATGCACCAATGCGGAGTCAATATTTTTGACAAGAAGCCACAGATTCAAAGGAAACTAAACTCATTCTAGGATCGCGGCACCCTGCAAAATATTTCTTGACAGCAGCAAGAGCACGATTTGATTTGATCCGAAATCTCACGGAATCCGTGGTGTGACGAGAGTGCAGTGCTCCCGAATCGTCCCAGAATATGACCACTGAATTGAGTACGTCAAAGCACGATTGGAGCAGGATTACATTGCCGTAGATTAGTGCAAGCTAAGCACGGCCGTGTCAAACAAGCAAGTTCTAAATGGCCTGTCCATGGTCGTCACGTGCGATCTCTTAGATATCGAATGAGATCTCGAGTGGCGTTCTCAATCTTCAGTTTGATTGATCATAACCATATGTCCATATCCTCGATCTCGACCAACTTTCGCGTTGAGTTTCATTATAGTCGTCTCAAAACAAATATTGCACGGTATCTTTATGAATCTCTTCTGCCTTTCTAAAAGTCAGCCAATGAGAGAAGCCAGTTGAAGGAACATTTTACTTCTAAGCATCTCGTTGCAGCTGCTGTTTTCATGTTTTGTATCGTATTTGTTACCCCTCCATTATGATATTCATGTGATTTAGGATATGAAGTTTGTACTACCCACAGCTTAGTTTTTCCTGTTTGAACGACAAGATTTTTGGAATGGAGTATTTCTTATGTGGTTCTGCTACACCCAGAAATATAGAAATGAATAAGCGTGAAGACCCACCTAGTTCTATGGCATCTTTTTAGATGATGGAAAAGTTCCTCTTTGGCATCATCCAATGCGTATGCATCATTATTACAACTTCTTGTAATATGAGAGGGGGAACCAATCTGCAAATTAAGCATAAAAATCTTATGATTAGGGGACAATTATGTTCTTACTCTATTTTCAACATCTATAGCGATTTTACTCCTACGTTTTCAGTGCTCTATTTTACTCTATTTTACATTTTTTTTAGAATGAAGCTGAAGATTCCTACTTTGAGGTTTCATTAAGTGTGACTGAATTAAACGAGTTAAAAGTTAACAAGAATGATAGTAAAATGAGAAAGCGATCATAATGCCGGGTCCCCATCATCTTCAGACCCATCACCACCCATATGGAATAGCCTTTGGTCCCTTGCTTGATTTCACCACCCACCCAAACCATAAGCATGGTAGTGGCTGTGATATGTTGACATACGCGGTTGGCCATCTTATGTAAATTATGTGAAACTGTTGTCAAAACTTGTCCAGTTCATGACCTTGGTTAGATTTGAAATTTAGGAAAATTTCTATCAAGTTTTGTCCAGTTTCCTCGCAAGAATATGCTGAAAGAGAAGTGAACCATAATAAAGTTTTAACGATAGTAGGGAAAAACCTATAAGGTCATACTGTCATATCATTTCCTTATCATCCTCTTCATCTCGAGCTACGTCCAGAAGCAGAGCCGATGCGTTCCTCCTCATGTGGCACTGCTAAGTGATCTTAATGAAATAAAGGTAAACTCAATCTTCAGATTTAAATTATGAGGTAAAATTATAAAATAAAAAGGGCATAATCATCACAATTAAAAATTGAGAGTGGGGGTAGACATCAATTGACCCATTAAACAATCACCTTTTATTGGCCAAGGTTTGTGTTGCAACACCTCTAGTGAGTGGCACAACTCTGTAGTAGGATTCTTGCGAGGGTAACGTTGCAACCTCTAGAAAACCTAAATCAGCATGCTCCTACTGAAACAACATGTTGTTGTGATTGATTTATAATTAAATATTATATCACTGTAGAAAATAACCGTATTGACTGAAAATGGCAATTCTGTTTCAATTAGGTGACATGTGGATGAGTTCCAGTTCCTGTAACAAGCAAACGTAGTTTATGTTTGTCCTGTGAAGCTAGATTTTTGTGCATTTTAAGGAGAAAAAGAAGCACTTTTATTTCAACAACTGATTGTGTTGGATAAGGTTTCTTCAACAAAGAAATTGAAACTGAAACCCCTTGCAAAAAAAAAAGGAAAAGAAACTGAAACCTACCAAATGAGGCCTTAATTCTATAGCGCTTAGCCAATCTCCCGTGATATATGACTTACTATTTCGTTTTGGGAAGCCAAAGCTACATTAATTAAAACCTTGCAAATGAAAATCAATTCAAGTAAGCATAGACTAACGATTGTTCAAAAAGAAAAATGATTCTATGAAATCTTATGCTTCCTATTCGAGAAAAAGAAATCTTACCCTTCCTCCTGCTGTATAATGCTGCCTACGATAAGGTAGCATATTTTTCTTTTTTGTTGATAAGAAAATTGAAGAGAAAAAAATTCAAAATGTATCTTTAACCCCAAGGTAGGTGTGTTTTCTTCATTTGAAGCGATCTGTTCATAAATTTACAACTTTTTTATGCTAAGAATGGTTTACATCTTTTGGTCAAAAAAGAATGGTTTACATCTGATCTAACCCTATTGACTCTAATTAAAAAGGGAATTGTTGTAGGTCCAATCCGAATGTCCAACTTTGTTTCGAGTGGATGAATATATAACAAACAAGTGTTTAAACTTTTCAAATGATGGTATCTAGTTTCTATAATAACTTGAGTTGTACATGAGTAGGGCATTCAGATTGGACCTATAGCGGTACTCAATTGAGAAACACGTATTAATAAACATATATGAGAAAAAGAGGAATCCATGTCATAGTCAGACTATCCTGATTAGTTCGATCGTCTTACACGGGTCATCATGGGATGCACATCCAGGCAGATCATTGGTGTCAGTCAAGGTCCGCATACATCAGCGAATCTCGGAAGTGACGACGCATACAAATGCCTCCAACAAATTCTCATACACGCAATAGTTAAAAGGTCCGGATTCAACCATAATTAACTTCGATGTTTGTTTAGCTCCACATGTCAGTGAGATAGTAAAAAAAACAATACGGCGTAAGTCATATTTTTCGTATACACTTACGTAAAGACTTTTTCATAACAAGACGCCAAGAGAAACATCCATTTCGGTCTGTCTAGTCAACAAGGTACGTACGTGTATTGATCCTTCGGCAGCATTGAGCTGTTCTTTTTGTCTGGGTTAATTATTGCATTATTATGCATGTGTGACCACACGGAACAACGATTAGGATGCAGAGTCGTGCATATGCCTGGTCTTCAGTTCACATCTTGGAAGATCCTGTGAAGATCGGAACAAGATCACCTGGATCAAATGTTCCTTTTGCTTGCTGGACTGAGTAGCCAGCTTTCCCCGAGCGAGACAAACACGCAGAGATGACTCCATCGACGCTCATCGTACCCATTCAGTCCGAGTCATGCTCCTGTGTCTTCGTTTGCTGGAATTCAACAAAACATTTGGAGTCATCTGCGCAAGTCATCGCTTGTACTGTTTATTCTCTGTTGGTAAATGGAGTTGGACCAGCAGGGTACGTATGTTAGGTAGAATCTACTACTAACGGTCGTCCATCCCCTGCGTGTTGTGCCTGATACATGCATGTAGTACAAATTTAAACGTGTGGAAGACATCCTTGTACATGTCAGATATCATGGGGCATTAAGGACTCTCTCGGGTGGAGCCTTACACGCGACGGCTGCCGGCCTGATGATGCCTTGGTGCGTGTGTAAGGTAAGTTCCCAAATTCCAATGCCGCGATACGTCATTACGTTTGTGCACGGTGAGCTTTCTTTCAGGTTGTCAACGATAAGATCCATCGGACTGCTACGTAAGAACGGCGTGCTGCCTGTCAATAAGTTATACATGATCGATTGATACATGTGTGCTTTTGTATACGCGTAGTCGCAGCACGTGTACCAGCAAAATTACTATTGTAACTCTATTCGAGAAAGTTCTTTTTTTAAAACGAATTATACACGATGTTCAAATGCCATAATACTAATGTAGAAACAAACAAATCATGTGTTCTTCGGAAAAACACATGGTCATTGTGTTGATATTGGCCTGCTGAACGAACTTGTTTGGCGAGGTTGTATGACCTCTTGTTTGTCTTCCACTCTTCCTTGGTATTTTTGAATACGGTATGCATGTGTTTTGTCGCGTGTTCGTTCATGGAGCAGAATTCTTGTAGCACCGACAGCAGGGACCAGTTGTCAGGAATACGTTCAAGTTTGCTACTTCTAGGAACAGTGATATTTACTCGTTGCACTTTTCAGGAGACATAACCGTGTGTAGTTTGAAATATATATCCGGTTGTTACTTCCTCCAATGGCAAATATTCAGTTTTGGACATATCGACTCTCCAAAGTGCGCGTGTGTGATTGTTCATATTTTTTTCTGTGATACAATTATGGTACATACACCTAATTTAAAACGAGAAATGCTACTAGTAC
Organism: Chloris gayana; assembly: GCA_031894775.1. Lineage (NCBI taxonomy): Eukaryota > Viridiplantae > Streptophyta > Magnoliopsida > Poales > Poaceae > Chloris > Chloris gayana. The sequence goes on along the minus strand of JAUNZO010000288.1, from coordinate 70,841 downwards.
AGAGAAGTACTATGTGTTGCGATGTGATTGCAACAGAAAACTATGTGTTGTTGAGATAAGTCTAAACATATGATTTCTATGTTATCAAAATTCTTTGAAACATATTGATAATGAAAGATCCGAAAAAGTCAGCCCACATATATACAAGCAGGAAGTCAAAACTCGAAAGTATGCATATGATTTAGATGTAGGAAGTACAGTGTACAACCTTCAGTAACTCATAAAAATAAAACTGCTTTTTTTTTACTATCTGCAGTCAGATAATTTAACCACGGTCAGCGGGAGATCAGCAAGACTATTGCTTCTGTTACTAGAACTGCAATAATCTTTTTCGAGAACATACTAGAATTGCAATATAGTAATATAGTCAAGGTTAATTCTCCTAGCAAAAAACAGCGCATAAGGGTCAAAGTTGCATTAGTGTACACACTTGGGTCATGGAAGGTCGACCTTTTTTAAATTTTAGTTTTACTAGAATGCGAAAGAGAGGTCCAGTTAGCTTCGATCATACACATTTATTAATTTTCAGCTGAAGAAAATGTCGATAGGGGTCACAATTTGTATGTTTGGCTTACGTGTCATAGGCAAATAATTGAGACATCAATATGTCACGATCAAGGAGAATTTCCCTGCCTTCATGTCATTTTCTCCGTTCGTATTCCGTGGTTTAAGACGAGACGTACTAAAGTAACATAACGCACAGCACATGCCCAATGCGAAATAACCTTGTTAATAATTGTGCCCGGTCTGCAGATGTTCAGACAGCCAAGGAGGCCACAGCTCCACAAAAAAAGAGCCAATGCGATCACCTTTTTTTTTTTTCTTTTTGGAAGTGAAACGACTGTTACATTCCGCATTTTATACAGCGTGTGCATACATACACTCATGGCCACGTATTCTGTTTGTGTGGTCAAACAATAGAAAAAGACAACTAGGCCTTGAAGTTATCTTAGTAAAACGGCTATGTAAGTACTGAGAATTATTATTTTTAATGAGAGAGAGAGAGAGAGGAGCATGTCGCACGTATATGCTCGCACCATCTTCTTCTATAAATACACGGGGTGCAACCACCGCTCCCTAATCACCAACACAAATCACGCCCTCTTATTATTACGGTAATTAAGAGCTCCGTAAAAGCTCGTAATGGCGGTGATATACCTGCTGATAGCCTTCCTAATCGCCTCCTCCCATGCACAATCCACGGTCGGCGACCGCCCCGCCAGCTGGCCCGCCACCCTCGCCGCCCTCGCCGCCGACGGCAAGCTCCGCACCGACGCCAACGCCACGGTGCCGGCGTCCATGGACTTCGGCAACATCACGTCGGCGCTCCCCGCCGCCGTGCTGTTCCCGGCGAACCCAGCGGACATCGCGGCGCTGCTGACCGCGGCGTTCTCCATCCAGCCGTGGCCGTACACCATCTCCTTCCGGGGGCGCGGCCACTCCACGATGGGCCAGGCCCTGGCTCCCGGCGGCGTGGTCGTGAACATGCCGTCCCTGGGCGACGGCGGCGGTTGCATCAACGTGTCCGCCGACGGGCGCTACGTGGACGCCGGCGGCGAGCAGACGTGGATCGACGTGCTGAACGCCACGCTGGCGCGCGGCGTGGCGCCGCGGTCGTGGACGGACTACCTCCACCTCACCGTGGGCGGCACGCTGTCCAACGCCGGCATGAGCGGGCAGGCCTTCCGTTACGGCCCGCAGATATCCAACGTGCACGAGCTCGACGTCATCACCGGTACGTACGTCGTCTGCACGCACACAACACAGTACCCACGCAACTTATTACCAACAAACGCTACTACTACTAGCTTCACGTTACGTGTCGCGTTCCCTTTGCTTGTACCGTCCGGAGCAATTCGCGAGCAACTAAAGCTGACTATTTCGTTAGCTGCAACGACGAAAAAATCTATCTAGTAGTATATTTATGGGTAGTGCATGCTGGTTCATGGCCAGCGCTGCACCGGCCTGCGCCGGCCAGCAGGGCGGCAATCGACGTCTTTAACTATAGAACGAGACATGCTGGTTTGGTTTGCACTAACGCGTTGACCTTGACATTTTCCACCCTAATTAATTAATTAATTTATTAACCCGCGCTGACTTTTGCGTGCGTGCAGGCCGGGGCGAAATGGTGACGTGCTCCAAGGACCGCAACGCCGACCTCTTCGACGCCGTGCTGGGCGGGCTGGGCCAGTTCGCCGTGATCACCCGCGCCCGCATCGCGCTCGAGCCGGCTCCGGCGCGGACGCGGTGGGTCCGGCTCATCTACACCGACTTCGCCACCTTCACAGCCGACCAGGAGCGGCTCGTCGCGCCGCGCCCGGACGGCTCGTTCGGCCCCGTGAACTACCTGGAGGGCTCGGTCTACGTGAACAGCAGCCTCGAGAGCGGGCTCAATGGCACGGCCTTCTTCTCCTACGCCGACGTCTCGCGGATCGTCGCGCTCGCGGCGGAGCGGAACGTGTCCGTGGTCTACAGCATCGAGGCCACGCTCAACTACTTGAGCCACAACGACACCGCCTCCGTGGACCAGGCGCTCCAGTCCGTGCTGGACGAGCTGCGCTTCGAGCCCGGCTTCTCCTTCGTGCGCGACGTGAGTTACGTCGACTTCCTGGACCGGGTGCACACGGAGGAGGTGCAGCTCGACAAGCTGGGCCTCTGGCGGCTCCCGCACCCGTGGATGGACCTGTTCGTGCAGCGCTCTCGCATCGCCGACTTCGACGCCGGCGTGTTCCGGGGCATCCTCCAGGGCACTGACGTCGTGGGCCCGCTCCTCATGTACCCGGTGAACCGCGACAGGTTCGATGACGCCATGACGGCGATGACGCCGGAGGGGAGGACGTGTTCTACGCGGTGGCGCTGCTCTTCACGGCGGTGACGCCGGCCGACGTGGCGAGGCTGGAGGCGCAGAACAACAGGATCCTGCGGTTCATGGACCACGCCGGGATCGGATACAAGGAGTACTTGCCGCACTACACGACCCGCGGGGAGTGGGTCCGACATTTCGGCGGCAAGTGGAGTCGGATCGTGGACATGAAGAACAGGTACGATCCCAAGAGGCTGCTGTCCCCCGGCCAGGAAATCTTCAACTGATGATGGTCATCGATCACCGCTAACTACACCAACCGTCTACCAGATGATTGATCCGCGAGGTCGTCATTGACGTGATGTGAAGAGAGTAATAAGGGAAAGAAAAAAAATCGCGTCTCGTGTTCATGTTCAAACTCGTTAGTTTGTCACTTGTTAGGTGTGAAAAAAATACTGTTTACTAGAAAGTTAATATACATACAGTATATAGGAAGGACTTTGTCGCACGTATTCCTATGATGATGGCACAGCCGTTTCGCTGCAGCGCACTGGCGTTACGTGATCAATTAGTTAGCATATTAGACAATTAATTGAGATCAACAAGATCAGGTAAAGCGTCATTTGTAACCATGTCGGCTGGTAAGTGGAACAAACCAGCTGACGAGAAAGCTTTTGCCTTTCTTATTTTCTCGGCATTCACCAAATGCATGCACTAGCACGTTGACCGCTCGCATGCTTGGCGAGAGTTCTTCGTAGGTTCAAAGAGATTCACACAACAAAAGCGAAGCAACACTGCTGACCTGCATAAAGGTGGTCGTAGATTATTAGTTACTATCACACGTACGCAAGACCAGCCTATCACTAGATTACACTTGTTAAAATAACATTCTTACCAAACACCAACGCGCATCTATGGGATGTATTGCATTTTTAAAACAGCATCCACAGCAAGCACACGGGCAATCAGATCTTCACGTCATTTTGTATGTTATATATTTAATATTATTTTCCAAGCTAATGATGTGAGGAGCACAACCCTTGGGCGGAATCAATGGACGTAGTGTCTGGTTCCGTGAGCCAATTTAACATTACCAGTTTCAATGGAAGTTAGGCCGTCTGGATCACACGGCATGACATGGTCAAGAGTTCTTACAAAGCCACACGCTTTGTCATCCGCTACGCATGAGCGAACTGACCCTGGATCTGGACGCTTGCTGTATCTGGATGCTTTGGCAAGCATCCCAAAGTAGCAGTTGAAGAGGCAGCATGGGTACATAGTAATGACATCAATCAAATATTGCATAATTTATCAGTCAGGCCAAAGAAATCATCTGTCTGTGTTACATCAGCGCTTTCATGATTTACATGTTAGAATGATTGTGCTCATGGCACGAACAGCGGTTCTTCAATGATACTCCAATGCTGATTCTGGAGGCACCGCTGATGCTGCCTCCTCCTGGGGCGCCCACCTCCATACCTTCAGCTCGCCGGCACAGTCACCGGTGAAGAGCAGCCCAACATTGGCGAGCTCGATGGTCCTCACTTCCTTTGTGCAGAAGAGAGCACCCATTTTGTTGAACCTGGAAGTAGACAAAAGCAAAACAAAGCTCTTTCAGTCAGGAAGCAGTGCCACAAAGCTGCGGAGGCAATTCGTGTGACAAGCAAATAGATCACCAATGCACTTACGATGGCAGGTCGAAAAGGCGTATACAGTTGCTGTTGCGAAGGGAGCAGAACAAAACTGGTGTCTTTCCAACACGGTGCATGCCAAATAGTGTACGCAAACCCTGCGACAGAAGTGGAATGGTTAGTGAAAGAAACAATGGATCGTTTAACTTCAAAACTATTCTCATGAAATGCGTGTAGTATTCTCATTGCATTTTGTATGATTTCATTGAGCAATCTCTATAACAGCACAATAGGCTCAAAATGGGACTATATGACAAAAGAGCCCCACAGCAATTTTAACTGATAGATTGACCTTGTTCTGCTAGAGAGTAGAGAGTTGACAACACTCGACATTTTTGTTAGCTCTTGCTACATAAAGCATTCAGAGTCCAAAAGCTGGTTTTGATCAGTTAGAAGATAAAATTTCAATCATTTGTGCTCTCCGTTCTGAGATGCTCAATACAATAAGATCAAAATAGCTGTCAAAGAACCTTTTGATAAGAAGTCTCATTTCACTAGATAAAAGGAGCTCGAGTATAGCCACGCAATCATCCATACCCATGCAGATCACACCTTATTCATAGACCATATATATGCCAACATATTTACTTGACTGAACACATATTTAGTCCTAAATGACAAAAATTGAACAGCAGAAATCCAATGTAGCAATTAAAACAACTCTGATCAAAAGAACTTCTGCTAAATTTAGATATTGTAACTGCTAGTCACTTGAGAACAGACAGAAGCTTTTTTTTCCTCGAAAACGCAGGAGAGCTGCGCGTCTTTGACTCTTTGTATTAAAAGAGAGGAGAAATGGTCCCATACAATAGTGCCACCTCATTCCAGACCGAGCTATGAGGGGCAACTTACAAGATTAAATTATGTAAACCTTATAAAAAACACACACACTGAGTAAGACCTGACCCAACAAAACTAGGACCAACTAACCCAGCTCTAGAACACGACCCCGCTCAAGCGCCCGCAGGCAGAAGTAGAATAGACAGAAGCTGATCAATGAAGTAGCACACATCATGATAAAGCAAATGAACAGAGAATTAACAGGAACACAATTTTTACAGAAGTCAGCTAGGCAGAAGTACACCATTTAGAGAAAAGCAAATATTTGCTTCTGAATTCTCAACCATGTTAATAGTACCATTAAGGGGGTGTTTGGATCCTCTAGTTGGCTAAAGTTTAGCCAACTAAAGTTTAGTCACCTAAAGTTTAGCCAACTAAAGTTTAGGAGATGCATGTCCATGACTCTTGACTAATAAAAAAGTGGACATGTCTAACCCTCGATAAATGTTTCTCCACCTATACTTTTTCTATCCCTAAGATGTGGTGATGAGTACTTTTGACTTTATTTGCCTTTATCCAAAGTTTAGGAGATTTTAGCAAGGTTGAGGTGACTAGTGGTCTAAAGTTTAGGAGATGGCCTGGCTAAAGTTTAGGAGATTTTAGGAGGTCATGTTTGGAGAAAAAGTAGCTAAAGTTTAGTCAACTGAAGTTTAGGAGGTGGATCCAAACGGGGCCTAATTTAACCTCACCAAAAATACTCAAAAAGTATTATCCAGAATTTGACTGAGCAGAAAGACTTACATGCTCTTCAGCATGGGTATGTTGCACTTGAAGGGTTCCAGACTCTGAAAGAGTCCAGACCTTAACAGTCTTGTCCAGGGAGCAAGACAGTGAATTTTGATCCCAACAAAGCACAGATGTAACAGCAGCTTTATGCTCAGAGATTGTTTGGACACATTGAAGGGTTGTAAGGTCCCATAGCTGATAGATACAAAGAAACCAGTAAGTGCAAACATAGAAGTGAGTGGAAATTATGAGTATGGCCTTGAAATAATCCATACTTTGATGGTCTTGTCAAGTGAGCCTGAGAAAAGGCTTCTTTCTGAGACAGAGAGTGAAATCACAGGACGTTCATGTCCACTGAGGATTGCCACCGGTTCAGCGCTGGTCTCCTTACAAGGAAAGCTCCAAGCCATGATGCGACCATCCCCCATACCGGCAAACAGCATCTCGTCTGTGATGGTCATGGAACAAACCAACCCAGATGGTCCCTGAAGACTTAGTTTCATCCCAGTCTGTGTATTCCATGCCTTGTACGCCACAAAATCAACAGTTCAGTCTTCGATATAAAAGCACCATATGAGTCCACTGAAATCATGGAGACGTGACACATGACCATTGCCTTCACGGACTTCGAAATTCCAATAAATATCCAAGGGCCATGAGTAATCATGCAGCCAATCTTGCCTCCCATCTCGATGACATCAACACACTATTTTTTGAAACATTAAGAAAAAATACAAAGTGGTAACAGATTAGAATTGCTTTTTTTTTTTGTCTTCTGCGCAAAGATCTCTCCAGTCCTCTTTACAATCTAGAAAAAAATGATCATCTTGCAAATTTTTTTCCTTCTGCATACTTTTTATTTTTTTTCCTCGCTACTCTTTTTTTTTCTCACAAAAAGCATACAATCTTCTGCCAAATAAGACCACTGTCATCTGAGGGAGCCCCATGCTTGTCATCCAACCAGCTAGATTGACAACATGACTGATCATTGGGACATTGATCAGTGAAGCTGAGCCTTCAAGAACTATGAAGTATGAACCCAAAAGGCATGTCCATCACTGTAGAGTTAGACGTATGATCCAATTCAAACTGGCTGACAAATCAACCGCCACTATTCCCAGGTTGCCAGTTGGTAACACCAGCAGCACAGCAACCACCAGAAGAAATCCCAGATTGTCGATTGGTGACATAGGTAGTTCACTAACCGCCTAATCCCAGATTGCCAATTGGTGACACAGGCAGAAAACTGAACACCAATCTCGACTGCCAATTTACAGGGATCACATTAACCATACTAAGCATCCGATGAATCGAGGCTGACACAACTCCAAGTTGAACCGCGCATAACAAGTCAGAGGAGATTTCCATAAGCCGAGAGCCCAGCTACCTTGCCCGAATTGCAGTCCCAGACGCGAACAGATCCGTCGGCGCTGCCGGAGTAAAGCTTGTCGGAACCCAGCGGCAGAGAGATCCCACTGATAGCCTGCGGAATTCAATGATCACCGTAAGAATCCATCACAACTACTCAGTCGATATCCCATGGAACGGCGCTAGCATGTCGTACAATTCCCGCAGAACAATGGCCAAATTGAGCCCATGATCATGTCGGAGCAGGGCGAATTTGCAGAGAAGGTAGCACGCACCTCCGTGTGTCCTGCAAGGGTGCAGTGGAAGACGAAGCCGCCGCCGCCACGCTTCTCCTCAGCGGATGGCTTCTCGTCTCCCTCAGCAGAATTTGGCTTCGGCTTCGACTCCTGATTCGTCATCTCATATCCAGGGCACCGTCGTGCGGGGGCGGCAGCAGCAACGGACGCGGCGACCTCCGATCGGCGACCCGATCCATATGGTGCCGCCTTCTGTGCGGGGCCGAGGAGCCTCGTCGTCGCGGGGTTGAGACGCATAGGAGGACGGCGGGCCTCGGCAGCACCGCCGCGGGCTTCATGCGTTGAAGGGCGGGAGTAAGGGCTCCACCGCCGCGCGGGGGCGGGCGCGGGGGCGGAGCTGAGACGCGCGGCGAGGGTAGAGGAGATCGGCATGGTGGCGATGGTCTCGTGAAGGCGGCGGCGAGGCAGCGACACGGCGCTAGGGTTACGGTGGAGATTGGTCTGCGGTGATCGTGGTTGTGGAGAGAAGAAGCGGACGCGGTTATTCGAAGATATCGGTCGCGCAAGAAGAAAAGCGTAATCGAGTCGGGACTCGGAACCGAGTCTGCAATCTGCGTAGCACAGATGTGATGGTTCCAACTCGAGTTTTTTTTAAAAAAAAAAACTTGTTTTGCTTATCTACAAGATCGAGATGATCGTTTTCTAGAACTGGTGCACAAATGTTGTTTATCCCTCCGGTCCTTTTAGAGAAAAGTAAATTTAGCAGTACAACTCCTTTTATCAGATTTATTTATTTGACTGCCGAACATATTTTTTGAACTAATATTGAACAGAAATGCTATATTTAGTCTATTGAAATTCAAAAAAATCAGCCATAGAAAAAAATTCAGCCGACTAACAACATATCAAGACAGAGGGCGTGTCTAATGTGACACACTATCCAGGTGGGATGGCCTCACCCAATCGTTTTCGGATGGCTCGCTCCATCCCAGATATTGAAAGAATATTCACTGATAGGACCATCTCGGGACGTTCCTCCAACCAAACACCACCTTAGGGTTGTAGAGGTTGTCGATGCGGTGAGCTAGTGAGCTTTGTTACGAAAAAGGACGGAGATACATGCAACATGGGTACACCTCATGGGCGGTGGGAGCCGGTCGTTGGGCCAGGCCAAGGCAGGAGAGTTTGGGCCTGTTCAGCTAGAGTTATTTCCGGCGAAATGGGTTGTTTGGTGGATGCTTTTGATGGTTGTACCAGCAGTTGCAGCATAAGTCAACAAAAACAGTCCAGCCGAACAGGCCCTTTGAGGGCAACCAGTTAGAGATGTGGATCGGTAGAAATGACGTCGATTTTTTAGTCTCCATCGAAATGTGTGTAACTCCAACGGGGGTCCAATACTCGGTCCTAGTGTGCAGTTCGGCGTGAGGAGTAGCAGCATCCAACCTTTTCTTTCCCGCTTTTTGCTTCTACAGGATGTTTGGGGAGAGGAGGCTTGTTTCTGGGCCAGGGATGAACCGATCCCAAAATAGATCCTGGTATGGGGCACAGGTTGGAGCCTTGGAGGCCCGTTTTTACGTTTTATACAACCCAATTTGGATTTGGATCAGCAAATGAGGTAGTCGTTGTAGATACCCTAAATACAGAAAATTGGCTCGAACATGTCACGGCTTAACTCAGGACCTGTTTGTCTTCGGAGCCTCAGAGGTAGTAGCAATTTTAGGAGACAGTTGTCCATCTGGGTCGGGAAGGTGGCCGAACCAGAAGAACATGGTGGACCGCAGGTATTGTAAAACATGGACGAAGCGTCAAACGTGCAGCACCATAGAATACAGATGTCAACAAGAACACCAAACGCTCAACACCAAATTTTCAAAATAAGCGTATCAGCCTTGTTATGGGTTAGTTAAACCGATGGGGCTTGTGCCATCCCATCAGAATTTCAGAATTCAGATACAACAAAAGGGTTTTAACATCCTGCCTCTTCCCAGCTCAATAACATCAGGGACAAGGGCAGGTGACAGCAAGAGAACAGCAACAACAAAACCACGTCCCCTCATTGTGTCACTGAGGTTAGATTTGGCACTGCTTATAACTCTATGGTGTCTAAATCCTACAAAGAATGGATCAAGTACACCTTTATATATACAACAAAACACTGGTTGCGACTGCACATGATCAGTGAAGGGCACGGAAGTATTCCATCTATAAATCCTGTAGTTGCTTCATGGGCCTGGTCAATAAAGAAAGGCCTTGCTGCCTCAACTCGTCCTTTTATCAACTCCCAAAAAATCGAGTTGTAAAAAGCTTTCCAAAAGGACTTCAGTTACACCAAGTGTCATGATTGCCAAAATATGTTCGGGTCGTTGCTATATACTGCACGGTCTTGAATCTCTAAATTAGCGACATGCCAATCAACAAGCCTTGCTTGGATACATTTCAACAACATGAGTCCAGTCGGGAAGAGCCACCAACCACTTTCATCCCTAGAAGAAAAAATTCAGGACATGTGAAAAAACAAGATGACAACAGGGGAAGATTTGTATCAAAAGATACCAGTGGAGGAGTGGGAAAATTATGCTTACGTTCCCAGGTTCCACGGCTGCACGCTCGGGTGTCTTTTGGTTGACGACTTATAGTGCACAAAACCACATATGAAAGCCACAACCTAGAGGTTAACAAGAATCAGAAGATTACAGAGCATTAGAAATACAAAAAGACAATATACATTTTCTATTATTATGCATAATAGAGACCAATACCAACAGCAGAGGTATCGAGGCTCTTGAATACATAGTAGATTCCGGTAGCTAAGAATACTTACAACATTGACCAGTGAAGATATGTTCCACAATGCATATACACGTGCAAGGCCAGCTGATCGCCTCGGTCCATGACTAAACAGAGCATTTATACCAGCCGGGAAAGGTGACAAAATCCCAAGAGGAAGAATAAATAAAACCAAGAGAACATCGGCCATAGAGTATGAATATAGCTGGAGAAAAGTAAGCAAAACTAAGCTGAAATCCGCAAGAAGCAATATAGAGATTAATAAACCAACAAGATCCTGCAGTAAAGAACAATAGAAATATAGTTAGCATAAAATGAAGAATGAGTTCATTCTTGTCCTTGCAAAGTTCCATCTAAGACAAGATAATAACCTGATGCCCAACTGGTTTAGTATTGTGCAAGATAAGAGAAAATGGGTAAAACAAATCTCTTCTGTCTTTGAGCGTCCTTAAGCTATTGCTGTCCAGAACTCCACCAGTAATCCTTTTGCGCATGAGAGCATCCTTAATTCTTGACTGGCCTAGTAGAGCATCAGTGAGCATGTCTTGTGTTCTGCATGATGTAATAAGCCATCAACAATATTGGTACATGATGATTAACAAAGAAATAATGAATTATCATGATCAATTAAAAAACACTTATGATAACTTACGGTGGGCGTTGCTCCATTTTAACTCTAGGACTACCATCAGATTCAGCACCCACTGGTTCTCCTTCAAGGGCATAAACAACAAGACCAAGTTGACAGTACCCTAATGCCGTAGCTTGGAACCAGGCAAGGTCAACACGGATACCGTTCACAGCTAGAGAGGGATTTGCATGAGTTTCAAGCCAGTCGAGTACAGGAAGAAATGTTACTTTCAGATTTCCACGGCGAACCAAACGCAGCTGGGCATTCAATCCAGCTACAAGCCGGTGCCATATCCATGAGGGAACAGCCTGTGATGGATATGACAAAAGGTTCAGAGAAAAGCATAAGGGCATGAACACTGCAGTCTGGGAATTCAAAATCATACCTGACTCATTAGACTAGTGAGCACACTGTCGCTATGAAGTGAAAATGGAGCCATGTAACTTCCGTCTCCTCCAAAGATCAAGGACATTGGAAACCTTTGACGAAGGCGAGGTGGAAGATCAGGTCTTTTCTCATCTCCCCCAAGAAAGAAATCTAAATACCCCAGCATTAGATCTGGAGTTGCGGTCACCTATGAATTGGAAAAAGAGACTCTTAAATTCCATGTACTGATAAGCTTAAAGATATGGCTTCAGGTTTTTTTTTAAGTGATATGACTTCAGTTTTCGAAAGGAGAATGTAAGTACATAACTGAACAAACTACAGACAATAGAAATAAAAGGATTATTTACAGATGACTAACTTATACATTTCACGTGGATCTCAATAAGTTCTTGTTTTTTATTTGTTGAAATATTAGCATCACCACAAAAAAAGTCTTGGTATCCACATCGAATCTTGGTAGTAGTGGACGGTTCCCCTCCCATGATATTTTATTGGATACAATAGCAAGTACTCTCACTGTGCAATCTGAAATGTAGGTTCACAGGTCCAGCTAATATTTGCTGGTTACAATTACAATAGTTGGCACTCTCACTATGCAGGTGGAATAGTAGAATAAAGGGTCTAGCTAGTAGATTAGTTACACAGTGGAACCCGTTACGTAAATGTTATCTGGTTGCATATGCCACCACAAGAATAACATCACAGGTCAGCAGAAGAAGTGCTACTGCGTCAGTTACTTGCATGCTTAGGATGGAATTCAATTAGGACTTGTATTGGATTTTATCAGTCTGTTAGCCCAAGACCTCTAGTTAGACTGTTAGGAGAGACAGTCCAGCAGGAACAGGGATGATCCCTCACCCGCCACACCATACAATACAAGCAGAACTCTAGGTTCATGGGTCCACCTTTAAGAACCTAAAAGCATTCCGATTTTTGAGAAAGATGGTGAGTATTCTGAAAGAAAAAGAAAGTGTCACACCTTGAGCCCTTCATATAGAGCACGTGACCGGCAAGACCGTAAACATGCATGATCATACTCAGATCGAACAAATTCACGAAGTCTCTGTAATTTCTTTCTCCTACGCCACTGTTGCCATGACCAAGCCAGGGGGTATGCAAGTATACAAAGGATACTGTACACTGATCCTTCCCACCACTGATATGCTGCAAGGGTGTTTATCTCGTCAACAAATCGATTAAATGCATCTTCATACCTGACAAGGAAGAGAAAGCACAACCAGAATGTAAGTCAAGTAATTTTGTCAGGACTGCCAAGAGGCAGATCAAGAAGTGTATTTGAATCGAAAATTCAAATTATCAAATGTTAGTGGGGGGAGCAAATAGGGTCAGAAAGGATAATATGATAATGCAGCATCTAGGTGCACTTGTGACCAAGTATACATACACAATCTCAGTGATCTCTTCTGGCGGGGTATGTGGGAGATGCCAAGGTTCGCTAAAGGTGTTGGGTCCCATGAAGTACATCCTGTGTACATGACCATGTGATTCTTCAGCCCTATTAGTTTCCAAGACCTGCAGAAATAGCAAGACTTCTATCAGAATTATGGATGAGTACATAGTGCTTAAGCCGTGAGTTAGAACAGATAAAGACATGAAGTACCTCATTTAGTGACTCGAGGAAAGGAAATGAATGATCAATTTGGGATCCTTGTTGCGTTGGTGCTGGCCCAGGTAACTCATCAGTACCAACGAATTTCATACGAGCAACACTTAAAACAAGAGCTAATAAGATGAGAAGACCCGAAAGAAGTAGGCCAAATAACCAAGGTCCCCCGAAAGTGTATATTAACTCTTCCAGAGCAGTATAACAGTGAGGCATGCGATATCTGTCAGAAACACATTTATATGGGCACGGAGTTTCTGCAGCACCACCTATAAATCAAAAGAAAGTCTTGTGACATCCAAACAAAATAAAAGAACGGTCTGCATACCTAGTTAGGACATATCTACAACTCAATAAAAAAAAGGATATGTGCTTAAACAGAAAAGAAAGCGTGAGAAATAACGCATGACCACCACAACAACAACATAGCCTTTTATCCCAAGCAAGTTGGGGTAGGCCAAAAGGAGAACAATAAATTTATATGATTCAAATGCCAAGTGGCTGATCAAATTAGAAACTTCGTAGCTGCACAGTAGCAGTTTCACTAACAACAAAAGTGTACAGAGAGAGAATTACCTCGGACACTAATGTATATAGCACGGTGAGGGAGTTCTTCCGGAGGGCATGGAAAGCATAGAGACTTAGAAGACCCAGTGACATTCTTGTATGTTCCCAATGGGCATTCCTACAGCAAAACAATTAACACAGTATTAAGTAATAGTGGAGTTGCAGGGGACATCGATAATATACCTATGGAAATTAAATATGTAAATATTTCATTTTGCTATAAGTTGGCAGCATGGTAAGCATTATTAAAATGCAGAATACTGGGGGTAGGCCATTTTGGTTAACACAGCCAACCTCAATAGTCACACTATAAAAAACCAGAATCAGGCAGACCATATTTTTAACATAAGCAAACTACCTTGCAAAATGTACCATAAAGACCCTTTGGGCATGCTTTTCCTGTAATTGTTCCATTCCCACCAGAAAACCCCGGACCATTACTGATTCCTCCACTGTAGAAGAATATACCATTAGCATACTATGTCAAACAGCACAATAACGACAGGCTACAGAAGGACAATTTACAAACAATATCATCCCCACCAAGCTCAACTAGTGAGTTTCAACAGTTTATTTCACCAAAAAGGCCACAGGTAATCTTGATAGCACATTCCATTAAGGTCAATAACAATTTATTTCAGTATAAGGTCAAAGTAAAATAACACACATAATCTGTAACATGTTCAGGTTGATCAAAATCATGAAAGGCACATGAAGCTATATACAATAAAGGCACATGAAGCTCAGATACCATTATATTAAGTGTTCCCCAAGTTCAGACTTCAGAGGTCCTGAATGCAAGCAAGCATGTTGTTGTTTAACTTTATATGGAAAATTCGAGCTCCATGATCCTTACAAAGGTCCAATAAAATGATTGTACAACTCATATGATGTGTGCTCGCACGTGTGAGGTTATGTGTAGTCTTATAAAGTTCTAGATTGCAAGACACTCCTTACAAGTTTGTAATAAGCTATAGATTGTATGATAATGCAAGTTTGTATGGGTTCTAAGCTGTATAATTTATTCACTATATGTTTATTTCACCTGAATATGGAAACATAGCACGCTAGGTGTCATCTTAATAAAATCTGATAAAAGACATGAGTCAATCAGTCCATATTTCAATTTCCAAGCTAGATATGAGGCAAGACAAAATTTTTGGAGCATGTCAAACCCCTGTGTGCCCCCATTTTTGCCCTATACTATCATACCTTGGGCCTCGTTCTACTACATATTGTCTCAAACTGCCGACAAACCAATGTAAAAGAACAAGAAATATAACATACGAATCCACAAAATATGAGATGAACTGACAGCTGCTCCTGATTAAAGATCCAAAATATCAAGGCTTACAGTGTGTAGTTCTTTAGATAACGGGGACAAAAGTGGCAGAGTGTACAATGCCACGATCCGTGACCTTGGTTCGAACCAAGGTATGAGCGTGCACGGAACCCCTTTGAAAAATCCAGCTTTTCTTAGCCCATGTTGGCCCATACTGTCAACCATGTTATCATGATTAAGTGACTAAACCTAGATAGTACTCCTGGCCCAAGATAAGTAGATTTTTAGTGGTGTCCTAAGTCAAAACTACCTTAAGTCTGATAAATTTATACAGAAAAGTCCAGGACATCACATAAGTGCACTATGAAATATAATTCACGATGGACCTAGTGAGACTAATTTGGTGTCAAAGCTTTTGGTACTCTTTTATATAAGCTTGATTAACTTAATCAACTTATTTTGGAACAGAGGGAGTAGCCAACTGAAAGATAAATTTGAAAATTTTGAAAGTAAAACACACATGTTCATAAATAATACTAATACCACATGTTCTGACCAAAATTGCAAGTAGTACCAAAGCAATCTTTTATGAATGCATCCAGGAAAAAAAGAAAAAAGTAAAATAAATCCTAGCTGAAGGATAAGACCAGACCTTGTAAGTATCGATCCTTTAACAGCTGCAACAGGAACATACTCATCTCCGGTTGGAATATTAGACCAATGGAAGTGAATCCTTCCTCCTCCACCCCCACCACTGCCAGCACTACCAAGGCCACCAACACTTGAAAGAAGGGAGCTTTCCGCTAGGGATAAAGTGTGCACAAATAGAAGAATGGTGCCCCCGGAGCCACCGCCAGGCCCCCCAATGGAACCATTAGTAGCCATATCAGAATAACTACCACCATTTGATTCTACTGAACCATAGAGGGCGAGACTTGGCAGAGAATACTCCCATGAACCCATCACTGGAGTGCAATTACAGTAAAGCTTACGAGTCTTAAACAGATAATATGAACAAAAACCAAGATAAAAAAACGTATGTAGTACCTATTATACCACCACCAGCTGTGGATAATCCTACAGTGTCATTCCCACTGCCACTGCCAAGTTCACAAGGTAAATCAGCGTCACCATAGGCTGGTCCACCCTCAGCATGGCTTCCATTCAATAAACCATCCCCTCCTTTACCACCATGTCCACCACCACCACCAACACCACTGCTTAACATTTTCCCTTGTCCTACTCCAGTTCGGCAGCCTGAAATTAGAAAATTAAAAACAAAATTTAAGTTCTGGAATAGGTAAGAGACAATGCGCCATCAAAGTGATGCCATATGCATTAACCGCAGAAGAAATAGCAAGCATAACATACAGAATGGGCAGGACATAAACAAATCAACATTATAGTTCAAAAAAATCAACATTATAGACTTATAGCGTGCAAGAACAAAGGCTTCAGTCATTTGGATGGACATAAGATTAATATTTATTTTTTCCAAAGGAAAAGCATACCATAACCCCTCAAACGACTAGATCAAACATGATTTTTGAAATATGTCCTCCCTCTGTTTTTTATTTGATGATGTTCTGACAGTAGACGCTAGTTCTTTCTCAGTTGCCACTGCCTTATGCAAAGCAACTAAACAACTCTGCAAGCTTCCAAAGCAGTTTTCAACCGTATAACCAAATTAATGATAATGATTTGCTCAACTACAAGGGAAACAAGCTGTCCTTGGCAAATTCAAACTGCAGGGCCAATGGCAACAAGACAAATATTCTGATAAATAACAGGAAGAAAACAAATTACCCAAGCTTGATGCGCTAATTATCCCAGATGTATGTACAGTGACACTTCTTGCTCTATTGAAATGAATTACGGTTCCTTGTACAAGACCCCAGACATCAATATCTTCAACACGGCATACCTAAAGCGGGAAGGTGGTTATTTAGTAATACAGCAAAAGAATGATAACTTGTGAAAAAACACACTGTTGGATCATTTAAAAATTGAGCGTACCTGAAGAGTAAATGACAATGAAGAATTTAGATTGCAATCTTCAGGTGGGTGTATTATTTCCACAGGACAGCTATCATCTTCACAATTCAGCTTTGGGGCCCTAGAAATGAAAAAGATCTCATTATCGAGTAAACAACTCCCCAACGAAAGATATATGGCAAGACAACATCTTAATGTGGTAGCTGAAGGTGAAAGTATTTACACATCGTCACTACTTCTATTTACAAGTGGGCCCCGCAAAATGGAACCAGGTCCAACCTACAAAACAAGTATTTGTCATTATTCTATCTTTCAATATATTATAAGATGTCAAAAGGGAAGCAGAAAACGGTATGTCACATATCCCTGAAATAGAAATTATTCCGATCACAAGGTTGAATAAGTGAAACATGACTACATGGCACAGGTCATCAAATGTACTCCGTATTATATTGTATCTTGGGTTCAGTAAGTCAATAGTAAAAATAACTTGTTGTACAGATGAGCACTGCAGATATTGCAAACCACATTGCAGAAGAATTTCCATATGCAGCTGAATGTAAACAAAAAAAGGCATACAAGGAAACACAAATATGCTCTAATAAATACAGTATAAACTTGGAAACTGCAGGAAGTGAGATATAGATCCAGAAAAATGCTAGAATAATGAAAAAAAGAATCATAACATGCTGAAGATACTATCATACTTGTATGCTGTAGAATAGTGATAAAATTAGACGCTGTGCCTCAATTGTGTCACCGTCTCCTGATAAATTCAACAGACCTTGACCACGAACTCCAAGATTAGCATTAGAATGTATCACTGATGATTCCTGACAAATATATAAGCAAAAACATATGGTATTAGGTAAAGCAGCAATATAGAAAAGACAGTTATTAAGGTTGAATCGATAGTGCACCTTCAGAACTATCAAATTGCTAGCATCCAGCAAAGAAGTTGCAACTAATGATTCTCTACCGCCATCGATTAACATTCTGGAGTTCCACATAAGGAGCATCTTCACAGACATTCTTAAAGCACCGAATACCTGGAAAAAAATCAGGTTAGACACCTGAATTAATACATATACATATAGCAGATACAATAAGCTTAAAACCAATAAATGAATATCATAATGAAGCAAACTACAATAACCAACAATAAAAGAATCACCTTGATTGTTGAGTCACTCATAAGAAGCTCCTCAGCCATCAGTTCAAATTCAGAGTACGGATAGCGGGTCAGACCAAAAGTTAGAACAGCACCAGTGAGAAGGCTAAGTTGCCCTTGGACCTGAAAATAATAAATATATCCTGTATACATCAATCTTTTCAAGATAAGGCGCATCGTCAACAGAAATAAAAGAAGCAAAACCACAATAGATGTGTCTCACTATGAGAACAGATGCAGCTTCACCGCAATGCACAGTTAAGGAGATGTAAAAAGCTTCATGATAGTCATCAGATATATTCCAGTACTACTAAAAGCTTGGGAGGTTTAGCTTCGCACGATATGCACTAAGGGGACTAAGACACATTTCACTTTATGTATTTTGGACTGTGAAGTATGTAGACATATTTTTCCTTGTGGTGTATCGTTGAGATATTAACTTAGATTACAAACATTCCGTGGAGTCTTCAAATGACTAAATTTAAAACAAATTGAAGCACATGAAAAATGGAAGATTATAAGACTCAGTGTTGCGATATTTTATAGATAACTAGGCCAGTGTCGAACTAAAGGAATAAAGGATCACAAATTCACAATCGATAAAGGAATAACCATGACAGAATTACAGTGTCTCCTACCTGAACACGACTCCAGAGCAAGGGAACAGCAACTTTGGCATGATTTCGGACAAAAACATTTGTCCATAGTGGCTGATTTGGGAATTCTAAAAGAAGAGTGTCAGTCTGTGTACTCAAATTGTTGTTGCTAACAATAAGACTCTTTGGTACTGCTTCATAAAGAGTTCCGGCAGCTCCTGCATTATCCGGGCAGCCCGAACTTTTCCCCCTGAAAAAAAAATGAGACATCTTAATTTCTAAAATGTAAATCAATTATAACTTTCTACTCATTAACTTTAAGCATATAAATCACCAGAAAGGCATCAAAGACTAGGAGTTTCATCTCGTATTACAAAAAGAAGACTCACAACATAAAGAGGCTTAAGAGTGTTAAATTACAAGTATGATGCCTTCACGGTTATATAGACCAATAATAGCATTCTTATACAGAAAGCACAGGTTTTTTGTTATCCTGATCCATGGTTATGTAGAGGGACTTAAAAGTGTGGGATATCCAAGTGCCAGAACCATGGACAGGTTATCGAGATCCTTTGGGTTTCATCTCTATCCTGCCCCAACTTGCTTGGGACTGAAAGGCTTTGTTGTTGTTGTATACAGATGGCAACGCTAATGCAAGCACACAAAAACATAGCTCCAAACTTAAATTTTCTAGGAATAAAAGAAAGGAAAAGCAGAATTAATTCAGAGAGAAAATTGATTTAAATGAAATCCATGAATTATACAAAGGAGGTTCCATAAAGACAGAGGCAACTTCACCAAGAAAAAGTATAAAATAACAGATTGACAACCATTTAAAAAGCACTATCCATCAGATGAACTAGTAACATGCACCTTTGATATTGTAAATATCCATATCACAAGTTAAGTGCCAAAAGCAAAAGAAGATAAAGCAATTTACCATGAACAAAAATCTGGGTGTCATCATGTCTACTAAAAACATTAATAGAAACACGTCCGCCACCACCACCAGCCAAACCATCACCTCCAGAAGCACTTATCTTGCCTCCACCATGCCTGAACAGAAGAGGGAAAACTTTTGCGACCTGAGTATTCTCGAAAAAGTATTAAACAGATCTAAAAATCAAATCGACGTATCCTATTGAAGTTCTCATAGGTACAAAAAAAATTCTATAATTATCCAGTAACTATTTCATTGCTTACCTACTGCTTGACAGTACATGTATGTGATCTTTTTTTACCCTTAACTTTCTGTAAGGACGAAAATCCTAAATGCACTCAGGAATGCACTGCGGCCAAGTAGGTGATTCAACCAGATTAATGTTTGTTTCATTTGCATTTCAATGAGACATACAATACAAGTGAACCAGCTAAATTCATGCCCTCCCCCATCCCCACGCTGTTCCAAACATGAGTATACTTTCTGAAATATTATATTTTTCATCTCCTTTCATTCAGTAAAAACATGAAGCAATGATGTCAAAATACAGTATATAGGTGGACTGTGATGACAGGTTAGTTAGAGTCCTGGATTAGACCGATTGTTCTACAATTCAGAGTCACAGAGAGAGTTGAGAATCACGCAAGATGAGATTAATCCAGTATCCCAGTCTATTCTCTAATTCTAGTTCTCAGCTTCTATTATCCATGCCTACTTCTATCCAGTCCATGACAATTGGTATCAGAGGACCTCATCTCATCACAGCACATACAATGCTGTAAATCCTTACTTGATTAGTTTCCAAAACTGCGGGCCTAGCAATATAAAGGGTAGCCTTCAATAGGATCATATCTTCTAAATTTCAACTTAATTAACTAGGTCAAATGTTCATATCCTCACCATATATAGAAAGAAGAACAGAAGTTAAAATCATTCCAAAAACACTCACATAGTCGCAGCCTTTATATAGATGCTCCCTCCAGAGCCACCTCCACCCTTCTCACTGCTAGCACCACCATCAGCGAGAACTGTACCATTCATGACCAGGTCCTTTGCAAAGAGCCACACGATGCCACCACCAGCACCACCGTAGTCCTTCTCGACACTGGTCGACCCCCTTTGCTCCCATAGCTTAACGGGTGTTCGAGGTCCGACCATGCATAAGCATCGCCACCCCACGAGTCTTCCTGTGTCTGCCCATCCTTGACGTAGCAACTGGCGCCACGACCGCCATGACCACCACCATCACCGTGCGTCCCAGTGGGGATGCCGCTGGTACGGTCAGGCGGATCACCAGCGAGGGCAGTGGTGTTTACAACGACCGTATCGGCCAGCGTGATGTTGGTGGCGACCAACGAGACCCGCCCGGCTATGACCCGCACGCCACGGTCCAAGCGCACCTCACCGGATAGATTGGCTGATATGACGCAACCAGCCTTCTGGCAGGTAAGGGAGGCGCCGGCGAGGAGGACGAGGCTGCCGTTCCCCGTGATGTAGACGTCGTCGTCCAGCTCGACCTCCTCGGAGACCTCGCAACGCGTGCGGAAGTCCCCCTTCCCATGGAGGTCCTGCGCGCAGGTAGCCGCCGGTGCCACCGGAGGCGGTGGCGGGGGCGGTGGCGACGGCGGCGAGTAGTCGTGCCACGTCAGGATCGAGTACGGGTCTGGCTCCGCCCGATCTGACGCCTCCGCCCCGCCGCCCTCGCTGGGGCCGGCGTTCCCGAGGATGGCGCCGAGGAGCAAAAAGAGGCGAAGATGGAGAAGGAGGCGGAGGTGGGAGGCCATGGGCTGGGACGCATCAGGAGCCAAGGCGCTCGGGGATTGGTAGTAGCAGTATTAGGTCTCCGGACACCGCGACTGCGGTGGTCGCCGGCGATGGCGGCGGCGGTTGTTCCGGGTTGGGTTTGGTGCGTCGATTTGGGTTTAGTCCTTTTTCCCCTTTCCATTTTCTCGGATTTCCTCTTTCAGCTTATGGATGCGAGAGGAAGCCGGCGGAGGGAGATGGCTACGTCGCGTCAGATGTGCTTCAAGATTCGTGCGAATGGGTACGAGCCCTGCGACAGCGGTAGAGACAAGTGGAGGAGAAGACACCCGTTTATTCAGTTGGCTTTTACTGCTTTCTTCACTTCGAGCTGCTGGTTTGTAGTATGAGGAATGATATTAGATTTTGCCGCATCTTATGTTTGGCCCATTTGAGTTAATAGTGCGCATTACGCTGGTAAAAAAAAAAAGAAGTTTAGCCTCTAAATTTCCAAACCGATGACTTCTTGGATTTGAAAAATTCTTTGTGTCTGGTCTTGATTCAAAAAAGAAAGAGAAACTTTGTCACTGGTACTTGATTCAAAAGGAGCGAGAAACTGAAATTATGAGATCTTGCCGGGCAGTTTAGTAATAATAGAATTTCTCGAAATGGTTTTGCTTAGAGAGTGGACACCAACGGAGGATTGGTTCTAACTTGCTTGACGAAAGTGTGTAGGTGTGCTTTTGGAAAGGAAGCTAAAGAAGCATGGATGGAAGTTTTTGGATTTATCAGAAACCTTATGGAGGAAGTCATCTAAAAAGTCCGCCAGATTTTGCAGAAGGTCCTCTATCCTTTAGTGAAGTCACAGGCTTATCCATTTCTTTCTCAGAATTCATATTTAATGTTTTTGCTGCTTTTCATTAGTACAAAATGAGTTTACCTTCTCGAAGCATACAAACTGCTTAGTAATATGCTGCATTATTGCTTTCAAAAAAGCAATGGGCTTGTTCGCTTGGCCTGTTGCTTATCAGCTGCTACTGCTACAGTATTGGCAGTTATTTTTCCTTCATCGCTACAGTGTTCATTATTTCTTCAAAAGCTGCTATAGTAAAACGACTTCAAAACAACCTGCTGAACAAGCCCAATACTAAAACCACCCTGAGATGAGAGTTAACTTGTTAGTTAACGGTTCATTGTACAAAACAACACTGGAAAAAATAACTAATAAGTACTCGAGATAAGACATAAACAAAAGTCATGTCTGCAGTGAATAGCTTAAGATACGTATTGGTCTGGGGACCAACACATGAAAATTGCGTCTTGGGCAGAAAAAAATACTAGTACTATTCTATATAAATCACTGTCACTGCACTAGGGCGTAAGAACACTTTTATGATGTCATATGTACTATTGTGACGAAATTAAGCATTCATTGAGTTGACAAAGTAAACAATCATCAGTGGGAGGAGTATCTTTTCTTGCAGAGTCGTGAAGTAACTCGAATAAAAAACTATTCTCAAGAACCTAAAGTTGCACAAGGTAAAGACCACTACCGCAGCGAGGTGAGTGCACACCTGCGGGAATATCTTGAAAACAGTGGACCTTCGTGCAGAAGGAACTATGCATAGTGGGAGGAAAGTATATTTGGGATAAATAAATCGGTGGGCTAGAAAGAAGTAAACGGTGCTTTTCCCCTTTTCGGTGATGTAAGAAAATGGACTTGCTATGTGTAGCGGCTATGCTAGCAAGCTATGTTTTCCTTTGGATTTTGTCACTGAACAGACGCACGACTGCTTTATTGACATTTTTTGTTCACTGATTTTAAGGAGTGTGTGATATACTCGATCAACTGATGTTGTAGTCCTAAAAAGAGTTTCAAAAATGACGGAAGAAAATACAATATCTCCATCAAGCAAAATATAAAACATATTACTTTTTGAACGAAATTAAAAGAAGCTAGAGCCAAGTTCACTTGAACCAAAAATGAGAGAATCGTATCTAGTACAGTACCTAGTCACCCTATGAACAATAAATCTTTATGTCACCTACTCACCTTGCGGAGGAAGTTACCGATGTTTGCTGTCTAAGGCCTGTTCGTTTTCTGCCTCTAAAATCTAAGCATCTGTCACATCAAAGAGAATCTTACTATTTAAGTAGTATTTTTATTAATTTAATAACAAAACCTATGTCACGACTCCCCTCTAATTTGCGAGACGAATCTAATGATCCTAATTAATCTATGTTTTGCTACGGTGATGCTACAAGTAAACATCTTCTAATAACACCATAATTACCCTCGTTGGATTCGTCTCGTGAATTAGATAGGAGTCTGCAATTAGTTTCGAGATTAGACTTTATTTAGTACTCCAAAATGATAAAATTCTCTTTGATTTGACTCTCTAAAAATTATATACCTGAAAACGAACAGGGCCTAAGGATCGTGTACTAGAACTGCGCATAAAAAATTAGATTGAACTGGAGTAATGAACTTGTTGTGCTACTCAGTTTGATCCTATTTTAGTCAATATACTTCTTTTTATGGACCTATATATTCCACTGTTTTCTCGCAGAAACAAAACAAGGCGAGGCAAACAATATCGATCAGCAATAGTATCCGGCATAGAACTAGGCTCGTTTGGACTGGAGCTCCTGCGTCGTGTACTGCTTGTCTTTGATCAGAGCTTGCGAGGACCGAGGAAGTTTGGTGATGTCACCTATCTCCATCCAACAATAATTAACTGACATTCATAAGCAGGCCGTTAAAGGTCGGCTTAGTTTAAGCAGGATTAGCAAACTGCAAACACAACTTGACAGGACAGTTAATTGGGTAATCAATCCTCAACTAGCAGAATGTACTACAAGTTGGTGATGCACTGATGCATCCAGTAATGTAGTCTTTGCAGGAACTGTTTGCTTGATCTGTTTAAGGTTTGAAAGCCGGATTGATGATCAGTGAGCTCCACCCAATCCTTCCATTAAGCCAACGCGTGAACGAGCAGCAGGCCGATGCTGGGGTGACCCTACGGCCAGTCGGCCACTATGTGCGATCTGAAACTCACCAAACAAAACCGCCCACGAAAAAGGGCTTCTTTTTTCTGAACCAGGAGTAGGGGAAAAGGAGAAAAAGCCAAAAAGGTGGATCAAACTGGCCGCGGATCGGCCGGACGATGCTTTCGTTTTCAGTGGTCGATTTCGTCTTCCCCTTTTCATCGCCGGTTGTTTTCTCGGCGGCCGAGATGGTCGGTCGCTAGCCCTTTCGGCCGGGATGACAAGTTAATAAGGGACGATCTGTGAAAGCGACGGCGAGGAGGGGAAAGAATGGAGGCTGATGGCAGATTTGACGCCGATGTCCGATGCGCGTCGTCGCAGCCGGTGACGAATAAACGTTGAAAACAACAGTGCGAGCTAGTTCCCTGCCCTAGAATGCATTCTGCAAGTCCCGGTCTTGCCCTTGATTCTTTGGAGGAAGATTGACAATCTCTCAATCACCACGGCGGCGGATGAGAGTTCAGAATTTAGATAACGTTGACATGAACCATGGGATTTTCTTTGGACCGTTCTATCGTTATCTTTTCCTTTGTTTCGATCTGTGGATCGAAGTAAGTTCATCAGGTGATAAAAAGGTTGAGTTTCACAGAAAACAGGTGATAAGGGGATGAAGGTGGGAACCGAAGGGATCAACAAAAACAAGAAGTTCGTCAGGGGATTCCAGAACTAACTACTTCCTTCGATCCACACGTAGAGCTGCCACCTCCCCTCTATGTCGCCTGTCGGTGCGTTCGTCTCTCTCTCTCTACTTTTTCCAGAGTTGGAGAGAGACTTGTCATCTTTCCGTCCAACGAAAAACTTTGCTTGTGCACCTCCTCCTCCTCTGTTGCCAACACTGCACGCAACCAAGAGCTATGGAAAAACGAAAAGAATATTGCGGAGGATGAGCCAATCAATCTTCTGTACTACCACTCGGCCCAGGCCACGTTCCTTAAAGCCCAAGTTGGGTGGTGCGCATTCGGCCTATCAACCGCGGTTCTTCTGTCGATGACTGGCCCGGCACGGCAACGCTTTCCGTGGGTTTTTAATAATTAATGATTATTATTATGCTTAATTATAGGTTTGTCATGCTAAAATTTTTTATCGATGTTTCTTCTATTGACTGGAGACATCATTTCATAATTATTGATAGTACTTTTTTAAGTAAATTACGAGAATAGCCATCGTGCTTGTTTGGAAGTTTCCATTTAGCCATTGTACTCATGAAGTTACAAATTGCAGCTATTGAACTAGCTCATGCGCTCCGATAGATCATTACTTTCATATTCGTATATACTTTGGTGACATGACATACATATATTCATGACTCACTATCACGGTCGATGTCTACTCATCTAAAAAGCACCAAATCTTTTTCGTCATTTACATTTCCAAGGAACATGCTATTTATTCATTCCAATAATATAATTCTTATATGTTATTTATTCATTTTTAAAGGAACAGGCCAGCGGCCTAGTGGCAAGGCGCCTGAGTGGCAGCCGCCAGGTCGGGGGTTCAAACCCCGATCCCGCACCGGGTGGAAAAAATTCCCTCGCTCTCCCCGGGCCAAAGCATAGGTAAAGACTCGCGCCATAGCTCACACGGCTAGCTGAGTCCCTATGTATGGGTGGGGAGGGGGTTCGGGGATTTTCTCGGCCTGCATGAGAAGGCTCTTCTCCTTAATATAAGCCGTCGGGGTGGCTTCTTCCCCGGCAGGTCGAGTTTTTTAAAGGAACAGGACAAACGTATGTGTTAGTGATGCTCCACGAATTGCATGCAAAGCCACATTGATTGAGTGATGATTAGGTAGACTTCCTTTTGCTTCCATCAGCTAGCAATAAGAACATCATAGCTAGCAATAAGAACATCATACCTGCAACTGGCCAACGTGAAGAAAGTAGTGACATAAGAGAAGACAATACATGTTGCTAGCATCAAATTTATAGAGGATAAGGAAGCATTAGCTGCCGCAAAGAAAAAAAAAGAAGAGGTCATAACTATCACAAAACTATTCATCCTCCACGTGAGGAATCAAATAGCAATATTTTCTCCCTTTAGTTTTAACTCGATTTGCTTATGTGGTTATGTTAGTTTTGTTATGTAAAAAGGTCTTCTTACGTATATTTCAAGTAAATTTGTAGTTTATGTTTAAATTGAGCTCAATCCGATAAAAAACTACTGTCCTATAATTTAATATAAAAGAATTGTGCTTTGCACTCTTGATTTCAGAATACTCGTTTTTCTTGATCTCAACTCTACGGGACCCAAGTATCTGTATGGGTTAGAGATATCAAACAACAGGTTCAGTGCTAAGTGTTTTTTTTACCACTGAGGAAATGCGAAAGAAAACTATAAAGTATAGAACATGTGCTACAATTTACTTGCACTCGACATGTAGGCATCCATTTGGATGCTTAGTCATGAATATGTGTATACCATATCATTACAGTACGTAGAGTTATGAAGGTAATGAACATATTGATGTGTATAAACTAGCTTAATGGCTGTAATTTACAATTTTATGAGTACAATGGCCAAATTGAAATGGTTGGACGAGTACAATGGTTATTCATGTATTTTACTCTTCCTTTTATCAGCAAGTTTTTATAGTGCAACGCAATGCAATACACTACTATAAAAAAAGGCAATAATATCGGGTCATTTTCCAGTAATAGCGGGCATAAAAAAACTTTATTGTAGTGCCACTTTGTTGACGTCATTAGATAACAACGCTATTACAGGGTCACTGCAATAGCGGGCTCCGCTGACGTTAGCGAGCGCAACATTGTTGAAAATAGACGTTGTCACAATAATAGCAAGGCGGTGCTGACGTTATTAGAGCCCGTTATTAAAGAAAACACCATAATATCTAGTTTCTTAAGTCGTCCATCCGTTATTAAAAATTAGGCTCATAAGGCCCAACAAACTAAACTCTAGAATCCACAAAAACGACTACACTATAGAAGCACAACACTCCGGACGCTAAGTCCTAAACTCTTCCATCTCGCACCGTGCCACACCCCAGCCCAACCCCATTGTTGCGTCGTGCCGAGCGCCGGCGGATCGACCCGATCAACATCGCGCCCCTCCCCTCCTCCGCGTCCCATCGACGGCGGATCCGGCGAGGAGGTGGCCGGATCCATCGCGTCGGCCCGCGCTTCTTGGACATATTGTGGTCAAGCTCCACTTCTTGGCTACCTATATACTCCCTCTAGTTCTAAAAAGAAAGTTGTTTTAGCAATTTTTACGATTTCACAAAGGAGTATGTTTCGTGAACTTTTTCCGATTTTCGACGACTTTTACCCCTCGGTGTAGTTATCCAAACGCTTGAATCGTCTCGTTCATTCGAGGCTCTGCATTAAACACCGCATCTCACGATCTAGACCCAGGTTCATCCTCCAATCCCCACCGTTGGCCACCACCACCGCCTCGTCGGCCCTCCACCCATGACGTTGGTGCCTCGCCCGACCCCGTCGCCCTTCCCCCACCCTCCTAGAACCACTCGGCTTCAACCCCCTATCATTGCTAACAACTACGGCTTTTCTCCCCGCCCTAGCACCACCGACCGCCCTCCTTCACCACCCACCGCCATTGCCCGCCTGTTCCTAGCTTCCATGGCTAGGGGGAAGAATCCTCCCGAAAACCCGAACCTTAACTCACCAATCGGGTCGGCCACCACCGCCCCCTCGTCGTGCCACCCACTCGCCCTCGCCTCCGGCGCCTCTTCCGTGGTCGCGAGTCGTCGAGAGGAAGGAGATAATGATGTGTTGAATGTGTGAATAGATAAGTAAAGAAGTAGGCTTTCTCACCCCGAGCCGGCCCGTGTGGGCCTGGATCGGTTGATCCAGCCTACTAGTCGCCAAATAGTTTTTTCCATTTGTATACCGTGAGGAACACTAGCGATCAATAATATATGATCACAAGTACCTTAGTTACTAGAAACCAATCTTTTATTAATGACACCTTTGGACTTCTCTCACCACTTAATTAACTAACCATTTTCGTCGGTCATTACCTAAATTTTTAGAGATGGAAGATGGTATCGATTCCCAACTATCAACTGCCTATCAACAAAATTCTGAGCATAATGGCCACGCATGATGCTCTTTAACTAACTCAGCAACAACGAGATGATTACTTACTTCATTTGTCCTTGAATTAACGTTTGTTGACATTCCTACTCCATGGAAAGAATATAAGTTGGAACAATTTTATTATTGTGTCCTTAAACTCACGCAAGCCCTAGCCTTCAATGCTAGGAGCCAATCCAGCCGACGACGAGGAGTGGATCCACCTTCTCTTAGTTTAGTTGTTTAACTAAATTTGTAGCGGTGACGTGAGCCATAAGGTGTTGTCAAGTTCGTCCACATAGAGCAATGGATGATAACATATGATTGAGAGACAAAGACCCAACATCATCAATGGTGATTAATGTACTCAATTCGGAGGTGCACTACCGGAAAACAGAAATATGTTATGTGCCAGACTGTTTGCCGTGTGCTTTTTCTCGGGAACAGGGCAAAGAACATCTTTGCCGTGTGTTTTTTCTCTTCATTCAGTCTGTTTATCACTTTGTACAGAACCTGATTTCCTTTCAGTCACATTGAGTCAATTGTGTTTCAAGGAATGACTCAGAACTCGTTGTATACAGTAATCTATCCATTTGCATTTCATTTATATGGAAAATGGAAAGATCAGTGTAGGTGTCAAAATTTCAATGAAGTTCCAATTTCTGTTGTCTCAATTCTAAATTCTGCACTCTTGTACTTCTGGGATAGATTATATTAGACTGTCTAATGTTTTATCAGTCTCTAAACTAGTTGATTTGGAAGCAACGTTCTGTTTAGACAATATAATTATTTATTTCACTTAAGACTCTGCACTTTTGAATTTGTGACCATATTAAGTACTTCTGTCAACTTATTTACATTGGGCATTTGTGTAGGTGAGACGAAGAGTGGTGTTGTCCATCGCTTTTTGCCAATTACTTGTGAGGTCAGTACTGTCTAGCTTGAATAATTTGTGGAATAGGCTTGTATTCTTAGATTTATGTTGGGAAGATGAGTATTCTTTCAAATATGGCATTCACATATGTTTATTTCATTGATTGAGCAGGAGAATTGGAACTGTTTGGTCATCCTCTCATTTGCAGGCAGGGCTTAATTGGATTTAGGGGAAAAGGTAAGTCAAAAAACTTCTCTTATTATGACATAGCAAGAGATGAACTGTGAAGTGTCAGTGATATCTTATATTTATTTTCCCACCACTTGATTGTCTTGGTTAGTTTTTATACAAAGCAGTGACATAGCTTTGTCTTTACATTTTATATAATCAGACTACATGTTTTGTACTACATATATAAAGAGCATTGAGGCCAACGTGGAGAGTTGAAGCTCATCATCAGAAGAAAAACAATGCATTTTGAAGTATTCTGATTGTGAGATGGCATCCTCTTCCTTTATACTTCAACCATTCTTATCATGGTAGTGCTAGCATTTTGTATAGGAAAATAGTTTTCCAAATAGTACAATGTCCACCAAAATACAAGTGATGCTCATAGCAGTAGCATAACTTGTCAAATGTATACCGACTTAGAAATGACTCCTAAGAGATTTTGGTACTTTTGCTGTTTGGAATATGTGTAAACCGTTTTGATTGCATTGAGCTACTAGTGTGATTATGTATATTTGTGATGGAATATGTAAACCATTTGATTGCATTGATCAAATATGTGATTATGTGTATTAGTGATAAAATATGTAAACCTATACATGGAATAAAGCATGTGTACTAGACTATTTTTATAATATATTATGAATATAAATGTGTAATTTTATTATTTTTTAGTTTTTTCATATATCCTTTGTTGTGTGCTCGGTAAAAGGTACGCGGCAAAGCCGGCTTTGCCGTCGAGCTTTATTGCCATCGGAACTTCGCCGTAGGCCACCTATGATGATAACGATGCTACGTGTATTTTGGCGCAGGCACATGGCAAATTGCAGGATTTCGATAGTGGTGAGCTCGACTTGACTAGGCTCGACCCAACTCAAATCAATTTCAATCAAGTTGAGCCTGCTTTTTAGCTCGTTAAGTTAATAAGCTAACTCGAGCCTAATCGAACTTATTTAATGAACATTTTTTTCCTTTGTGTGAACAGCTTTGTTCATCTACTACCAGGTAGATAGGCCCCCAGTTGAACAATGATTTGGGGTGTGTCTTAACCGTACACATAGCTGATGTATTTTTTTTTAAAAAAAGTACTATTGATCTCCTCCGGTAGACTTTCGGGGTACTAGAAACTTTAAATCGTAGCCACAATTCTGGACAAGAGAAAAATGTTTGCATTTATAGATATGGGCCTCATCACAATTGATACATGAAATAACAGACAAGTGCATGCATCGATCTATACATGAACACAGCTTATTCAATAATAGCTTTGGAATTTACATGGCAATGTGACGGATTAAAAAAGAGGCCTAACATCGGTATGACGTGATTGGGAATAATTTACACGGGAGTATTCATATTTAGAGATGAGCAATAACTACAAACAAGGCCGTACTTAAGTGTGGTGAAGAACCTTATTTTCCCTATTTAGCTGTTTTTGCACTGCAAAAGAAATAGAAGAGAGAAACTGAATCAGATCAACGTTTAGGAAGATAGAACTTTTAATTACCGAAATACAAGCCAACGTGTAAATATATATGCCAAAAGCAAAAGATCGGCCAAAAAGAAAACTGATATCTCGATCGATTGACAGAATGAAGAGACGGGCCTCATGAGTGGCTGACAGATAGAGAGTGAGCACGCACAGCTCCTAGCATGGCGTTCATGCTAAGAAACCACCGTATGTGCTCACTCTCTTCTGTCAAACCTTCAAGAGCCGGATCCTCTTCTCTTGTTTCGCATCAAGCAGACTGAAAAGGCGCTCCAAGACACATGAACATCTTATTGATCAATAGGTTCATATATGAACGAATGCGTGCATGAAATATTATCCCCTACTAATTAAGTTCCAAAAAGAAACAACCATGGAAAATAGTTTTCAAAGAGCCTCAATAAAAGAAATTAATCATGGAGGAGACAAAGAGAGAGAGAGAGAGAGAGAGAGAGAGAGAGAGAGAGAGAGAGAGCTCTAATGGCTGACAGAGAGAGAAGTGAGCACACATAGCTTCAAGCATGAATTCTCTCATTCAGCATGCAAGAAAAGCACCATGTGTGCTCACTCTCTTCTGTCAGCCTCCACCTCCCCTCCCCTTCTCCCCAACAAATCGAGCATCAAAGGTAGAACAAACAACAAAAGGGAGATGATCAATCACACTGTCTCTCCTTTTCCATTTGTGTCTATATGTGGAACTAAACATAAAACATGTGGCCATTTAGCATGCTAATAAGGCAGATCTAGAGATCGATTATGTATATCTATCTAGAACTTCACTACTACAGTTGATTTGGATGGTGAGCAGCAAAGGGGAAGGTACAGTATTTATAGGAGGGAAAGGATAGGTACTTGAGCCACCGTTCCCATTTGAGTGGAATAAAAGGGAAGATGCCTCAATTGGCCGATTGATGTAACAGTATAGATGAGTGTTTTATATTTTCTTGGCACCACCTACGGATAGACACCTATAGCTAGCTTCTGTTCCATCTTGATCCCTTCCTGTGTGGGACAAACGCTCCATGAACCAGATAAGCTTTGCCATGGACCATCCAACCAACAGCTTTACTATTTTTTCCCAATATCTTCTCGACCAACCTATCGATAGAACATGTGATTTCATGGGGATTATAATTAAGAAATTAAACATAAAACACAGATTTCGGATTCCTTATGCTTTTGTGCTAGAAGAATCTTACACGGGACGAGGCCAAGAGATTTTGAGTGCATGCGCATATACTAGTTGTAGTGCAAGTACTAGACGTCTCTCTGTCTGACAAAAACAAAGCAACAATCCTGCAAGCAGTACTTCTCCCAATGCGCCTTGTAATTCTAAACCAAATTAACCCACATGTGCCTGCTGCGCACCGCCACTTCTAACCAATCACGTACGGTCATACCATTCTTCAATGACCCCTTGATTTTGCTCTCGTGAGAATTTGAGATGGGACGACGGCAAGATCGGAGCACATTGAGACCACCACATGGGGAGGGCAATGCCCAATGGAATTCATGTCTCTTCAACGAGGAGGGAAATGATAGAACTAGTGCATGGTTGCATACAGCTCTCAATGCAAGGCCAGCTGCTTTTTTAGATTCTCATTCGAGGGATAACTTAGAGTTTAATAGATTTACAGTTTAGTTTAAGGCTTATACTGGATAACACATTTCTTTAGTTTTCATTCACTCGTCATTTTGGCTTACATATTCACAAATAGTGAATAAGTCATGTACATTGGTGGAACTAGCGAACAAGGGATGTGCGCTAATAGGTACATACAGCTCTCCAAGGAAGAAGGATGCATTTATGAAAAAAAAAACTCAAATGCACAGCATATGATTTCATAACATATCTAAGAGGTTTTTAAAAAGGTTATGCACTTGTAATTGATTTATGAAATCAACCTGGCACATGCATGGTTGCACAGTTACGCTACACACCTTAAAAGGTTCATAAAATCTTACAGGATGCTACATTATACAATCCCCTGTAATATATATTTCATGTCAAAACTTAACTTGCACAACGTAGTAGAGAAAAAAGAAAGGAGAAATCAACTGTGAATAATACAACAGCTAGTTGCGATGGCACATGAATTGTAAATTGCCGATTACTGTTCAAAAGGTTTATTATTTCTTTTCTTTCGGAACAAACCCCTTATATTGATGTTGGTTATATCCTTGTGTCTGTCTTTGCATGAACAAAATTGTTCAGATCGGCTTTGGCCTACCGTAGTTACCCTTAAAAAATTATGTCCTTGTGTGGGATATGCTGAGTACAAATCATAGTGTTATTTTTCCCTATGATTTAGGAAGAACAAAACATGATAAAAAGAATCAGACATTGGATCTGTGTACATCTTAAGAAATGAATACATCATGGCGTTCGATTTGGGAGTGACAATCTCGTATTCAGAAAAGCATAGGGCCTCTCCTTTTCCAGAAAGGGAAAACGAATTCCTTTTGCATGCCTAGTTTTATCCTTGGAAATGGACAGAAGGATGCAAGATCAGCCGAGCTATTGGTCTTTCCCTCTTCTTTAGTGGTGTCACTTCTGTGCACCTTTCCCCACTGTCAACATTAGCAAACCACATCTTTTCTTCATCCTAACAACCGATGCTATAGCAGCATAAAGTTGTAGTATGCCGTCTCTTAATTAATAAGTTTCGTGGAGGGGAATATGTTTAACTGAAATATGGTCATTTAATCGCAGAGATACAGTAGGCATACAAAGCAACCGCGCTTTTATTAACGAAAAAACCCATGGATACCATTCTAGATAGACGACAGATAAAGGCAATGGTCCATACCGGTGTCGCCTTGCCATAGGGTCAGCACAGGGAAGCCTTTCCCGTATCATTGCCATTGTTTATGACGGAAATGCTATCTCTAGCCACCCCGATGCCCTGCTTTTGCAAAAGTTGCAAGAGTTATTGGAATCTTGGAACCCTCAGGCGACGTCTCTCTCGTTCTCTGGAACGTGCGCCGTGAGTGAGTTTCAGTCATGCAGATGCATGCGCTGAGCTAATAGACCGGCGGCAGCAGCATGCCTGCATCTGTTCCTCGCGATATGATTCCTCCCGTCCGGTAGGCCGGTGATTAAACTATTGCAACTGATGAAGGAGGAGATGCAGTCAAAGCATGGCCAAATGCGGAGGTGCCTATACGTGACATCGAATTTCCTTTTTCCGCCGACTCATCATATCATGGCAGCTACAGCTGATAGAGTGGTGGTGGAGCACATGCCAACGTGCCATTAGCCCATATGAGGGATGGATATCAAACCAAAGCGGAATGGACGGCTGACATCTGATTCTTGTTCTCGTCAGCCAACGGTGGCTTTTATTTGACTATGAAAGACAGGTTCGGTAGCTCCTGGGTTATGTAGTCAAAAGTAGTCCCTTCGTCCAATTTATTTATCATTCTTGAGGTGTTTTTGGGTGTCCGGATTTATAGAATGTTCAATGAATCTGAACAGATGGTGTATCCAGATTCAAATAATGTTCAATGAATCTGGTATAAAACCAGGATAACAAATAATTTGGGACATAGAAAGTATGACACAAATTAGCTCAGGTTTTGTGAATATTTACACGATTATCATATTCATTTTCGAGGCTTATCAGCGACCTAGCAAGATTAATTCTCAAAATATTTCGAGGCTTATTAGCGACTTGAGCAACAAAATATTTCGAGTATTTCTAACACATAGTGTTACCTTCTTCTCAAACACAAGCACAACAAACCTGACCTCGTGGGAAGTATATAGCTGTTGAACTTGCATCTTGCAGCAATTGGGCACAACATCATAAGACTTGCCTTCGCTCGCAACAATTAACGTCTGTTTTTTTTTATGCGCATTAACCAGAACTTCCACTTTGCTGGGGAACCACTACTAACTTCCAGTGGTGAGATGGAAGAGTAGAGTAAATTAATTAAGACATGGTGTGTGAGAGCAACCAATGTCAAAACGGTGTCCATGTCTTCCCGTTGTGGAATGTGTAGTGTAGTTAGAGAAATTCAAAACCACTCCAGTTACTAGTTGTACTACATGACGTGTGTTTGAAGGGTCCAATTTTTTAGCACAAGGATAGTCTCTCAGAAACCTCTTTTGCTTCAACAGACTGTACTAATGCAACACTATTGTTTAGTGAAATTAATCTGCCATTTTAAGACTAGCACTGCTATTTTAGTTAAAGAGAGTTTCTAGGGAATTTAGCGAAGAGGGATGGAGCATGAAGGTGCCTTCTAGGATGGATGATAGAGTCGTGTAGCTCCCAAGGGGTTGGTGCAGTGCATCCACGCCTAACTGATGCGCGCCGCATATCGTCACAGCCCAAATATTATACTACACGGTAATAACAGTATCTGGTGTGTTCGTTCGTGCACTCAGTTCATTGATCTGGAGCGCATAATTTTAAGCATCATCGCAACCGGCGCCGCAAAGTTGAGGCGAAAGGCGATCGAGTGGCATACGACATGAACTGGACTCCAACAACAACAGTACCCGCGCGCGTTTGACGGACGGGAGTAGCCGGGGCCGCTGGGCACCCGGGCAACCCTGCTGATGGCTGGAACGGTCGAGTCCTGTCCTCCTGCATCCTGCACGGGTTAGAGCTTAGAGTCCTGGCACTTGCAGATCGGACTGGAGAGAGGCGAAAAGATTGTACACCGTGTTCACGGTTTGGGCTGGATTGAGCCACCCTTTCGGCCCACGAGCATGGCCGCCATCGCATTCCTCCTTGACCCGGGCGGCGGAGCGTGCTGTAGTGCGGACGAGAGGGGTGGAGTTAGGGATTCGAGCTATCGCATGGTAGAAACTCCGATGAGCTTCAATGGCAGCAGTGCTACGGTGTCACAAGGGTGCCGTACGTTGCGTCACTCGTGGTGGGAGGAGGGACAAAGTTAGGGATTCGAGTTATAATATGACGTACTCCGACGAGCTTCAATGACAGTCATCCTAGGGTGTCCGCGAGGGCACTGCCACATCGCCAGTGGTGGAGGGGCAAAGTTAGGGATTTGAGCTATATCACGTGGTAGGGACACCAACAAGTTTCAATGATAGTCATGCTAGGGTTCCAGCGAGCTCACCATTCTGCCATAGAGGAAGGGTTGGTCAGTGTGTTTACCAACACCATGTTGTCCTGCATCCCAGCCAGGTGATGGGAGTAGCCGAGCGGTATGT
This sequence comes from Chloris gayana, assembly GCA_031894775.1. Classification (NCBI taxonomy): domain Eukaryota; kingdom Viridiplantae; phylum Streptophyta; class Magnoliopsida; order Poales; family Poaceae; genus Chloris; species Chloris gayana. Next base: position 34,584 of record JAUNZO010000288.1, on the reverse strand, counting down.
AGGCACCCACGCCAGGGACGTCCTATACATAGACCGATCTCTCGGAAGTCATCCGGTAGATCGGCCCAATATGGCCCATTAACAGCTACGCGTGATGACCAATAGTATCGGGTGCGCCAAAAGCTTATGTCAACATTTTCGAAAAAAACATATCAACATTTTATATAAAAAATTGACTTAGTACATATAAAATGTTGAAACAATATATATAAATGTTGATGAAAACAATTTATTTTAAAAATATTCATATTGGATCTCATTTTGCAGAATTAGATCTAAAGAACACGTAGGTTAGATTCAAAAATGTATCTGCGGTTTGGGAGAAAAATGTGTTTGAAGTTAGATAACCGTTTCTTTTTTCTCCCACCTCCCACTATGCTTCAATCAGATTGCAACATGTGGCGGTGATCTATCCAAAGCTAAATATAGAGCATTCTATATATATGAATTTTCCCCCACGCCACCCAGCTGATGGATGGAACAATCAAGTCCTGTCTTGCGTCCTTGCACACCGGACCGGAGAGAGGCGCGCATGGCCGCCATCGCATTCTTCCTCGACCCGCGGCAGGGGAGCACGCTTAGTGCGGACGACATCACGTGGTAGCAAATCCGATGAGCTTCGAAGGCAGCAGTGCTAGGGTGTCGTGAGGGTGCCACCGCGTCGCTCGTGAGGGTGGAGAGATGGACTTAGGGATTTGAGCTGTCACATGGTGTCATGCTAGGTGTTGCGAGGGCACTGCCACGTCACCGGTGGTGGAGGATGGGCGAAGTTAGGGGTTTGAGCTATCGCGTGGTAGGGACTCCGACGAGTTTCAATGATAGTTGTGCTAGAGTTCCGGTGAGCTCACCATTCCAGGCCACGGAGGAAAAGTCGATCGGTGCGTTTACCAACATTGTGTTGTCCTGCATCCCAACTAGGTGATGAAGAAAGACAGAAAGACTATACGCCACATTCACGGTTTGGGTTGGATTGAGCCACCTTTTTGGCCCACGAGTGTGTCCGCCATCGCTTTCTTCCTCGACCTTGGCGGCGGAGCGTGCCGTAGTGCGTGAGGTTTATCGCAACAACGAGGATGTCGTCACATCGCTGGTGGTTGAGGATGGGTGGAATTAGGGATTCGAGCTATTGCATCGTAGAGAATCCGACAAACTTCGACAAACACTTTGCTAGGGTGTCGCGAGGATTCCACCGCACCGCCGGTGGTGGAGGATGGGCAAAGTTAGGGATTCAATCTATCCTGTGGTAGGGCTTTCGATGAGCTTCGATGGCAGCTGTGCTAGGGTACCGCGAGGGCACGGCCACATCATACGTGGTGGAGGAGAGGCAGAGTTAGGAACCTGTGGTGGACTACGACGAGTATAGACGCCACGCCACCCAGCTGATGGATGAAAGTGAAACGATCTTAGTCCTGCCTTGCGTCGTGCATGGGCTCGAGCTTATAATCTTGGTCCCTGTAGACCGCACTAGCGATTTTTTTATTAATAACAGAATTTTTTAATTGTTTAATATAAATAACAGGTTGATTTCAAATTTTGCAAACTAGCAGGGAGGATGACAAGGAAATATCACGCGTTGGTAAGGCGCTAAGGGAGATATCTCCCGGTGAGTGGGCGACATGCTACACTACCATTTTTCTTTTGTTTTCAAATTTTTGTGCCAACAGTTAAGCCTATTGACGTCTCAATTAAAAATAGTTTTAGACATCTAAAAATCATGATAAATTTTATGGTCGTAAACAATATGCTCATGCAACCATTTTAGCATAGAAAATCCCAAAATATGTTGGTAAACTTAAACTAACAATCAATAGATTAGAAAAGTTGTTAATGACTAATTGAACTTTTAGACCATCTTAAACTTTGATAAAAATTAATAAAAAATTACCTAAATTCATTTTATCCTTATTGGTACCAATATAATGTTTCTTTACGTCTAGATTCTATTTCAAAATTTTGAGTTATTTAAATTGAATACAAATTTGAATTGAACTTCAAAGTATAAATGAGTATAATATTAACTCTAGCTCCTTAACATAGAACGTTCTGTCATGTTGGCACCATTTCATAGGACTCTTAACTCTTTAAGTGGAGTTAAATTTAGAATATTAGTTAATTTTCTTTGAATTCAAATTGAAATTGGAATTTACTTTAAATAACTCAAAATTTTAAAATATAAACTAGACCTAAGTAAAACTTATATTAGTACTAGCAAGAATAAAATGAATTTGGATATTTTTTTTATTTCTTAACAAAGCTTAAGATGGTCTAAAAATTCAATTAGTCATTAACAACTAGTCTAATCCATTGATTGTTAGTTTAAATTTACCAATATCTTTTGTGATTTTTGATGCTAATATGGTTTGATGAGCATATTGTTTACCACCATAAAATTGATCATGATTTTTAGATGTCTAAAACTATTTTTAACCGAGACATCAATACGCTTAATGTTAGTAAGATATAAAAATACGAGAAAAAGAAAAATGGTATTGTAGCACATTGCCCACTCACTGGGAGATATGTCCCTTATCGCCCTACCAACGGACGATATTTTCTTGTCGCCCGTTGGATGCACGATGGGTCTCGCTAGTTTTGTAAAATTTTAAATATTATTTATATTAAATACTCTCTCCATATCTATAAAGAACTTCGTTTTGGACAGCATTTAGCATACCAAGGAACACTTAATTAGGAAAATTTTTCCATGTTTACCCATATTAAATATACTGGGACCTCTTACTCCTTCACAAAACCAAGGCAGCTTGAGTGTTCACCAGCACAAGCTCCGAAGCATACTATTTTTGCCTGTTTTTGCAGCTTTGTAATTGATACCCAGCCAATGAGCAACAAGGGAGACCACGGGTCGCGCGTTGGGCCGCTTTGTAATTGATACCCAGCCAATGAGCAACAAGGGAGACGACGGGTCCCGCGTGGTTAATTTCTTCTCGGTAAATCGCGAGGCGAGGCGGCGGCGACTTGGGAACTGGCGTATGGGAGGGTAGTTTCGTCCGGAACAGGGGAAAAACGCCAGAACGCAAATCTTTCTGATATCTCGCCAACTGCTCAGAACGCAGATTATTATTGATATGGAGGGAGTAATTAAAAAATCTGTTATTAATAAAAAAATTCCGGACTGTACCGCGCAAGCCTGGTAACCAAATCGGCTGAAAATACAGCCTACGTGAACGAGGCTAAACCCAATAAGTTTCTGATCTCGACCCAAGGCTGCTCGGCAAACGTAAGACCACAAGTATGGATCTAGAAAGGCCCATAAAGAAAGCCTGACGTGGGCTTTAACATCTCTGAAAAGAAAAAAAAAAAGAAAAGAAAAATAAAGACAGAGAGAGGGAAAGTCTCACTTCTCTTGAAATTGCGACAAAACGTGGCGATCCACTTGGTACTGCACTGCGCTTCGAAACTTAACATTGACCGACTGATGAACATCAAGTCGGCGTTCGGCGGCCTGCTTAGCGTCCACGGCGTGGCTACTCTGAAATACACCCACACAACTGAACGTGTAAGCTTCAATTGCTGCGTAATTCCGGCCATGACTATTTTTTCTTTTGTTGCTCAGTGCTAGAACAGACAGGTCAAATTCAACGTCAGGCCTCCGTTTTCCTGTCAGTTTGTATAGTCCCTTTTTCTGTTTCTGAAATGGGGTTCATATGGTTACACGTTCAGTTGAGCCATAAAAAGTTTGGCCTAGTTAATATGGTTACTGCAGCAGCCATGTGGAGTCTTTGGAAATTGAGGAACAACTTTGTTTTTCAGAATGGCAAATGGAAAGGAATGGAGTCTATTTGGAAGGGACTGCTACCTATGATCAGGCAGTGGCCAAGTGCTTTGCCCAGCGGTGAAGTTGGAGGATTTCAAGTGCATGGTGGCCAACCTGGAGAACAAGCTGAGAAGACCACCTCAAATCACTACTACTTCCTTACTAAATTGTTGTCGTCGTTGACTTTTTTCGTAACGTTTGACCATTCGTCTTATTCAAAAAATTTCTTCAAATACAAAAAGTTATATGCTATATTTCAAGTTTCTTTAATGATAAATCATATTCTAATAAAATATATGATATTTCTTAAACTTTTTTGAATAAGACGAATGGTCAAACGTTACGAAAAAGTCAATGGCGACAACAATTTAGTAAGGGAGGGAGTATGGCATAAGAGTGATGTTTGCCAGGCCGAAGCTGGTTGAGCTCTGATGTAATAGGATAGATTCGAGAGTACTAGTAATTGACAGGGAGAGAACTTGAGAACCAGGGGAGGTTAAACTTGCGCTCTGTAAACGATTGTGGTCTTTTGCAATGCAATTGGGACCGGTGTCTATGACCCTTGAATTCTAGAAATGGGGTTCATATCCTGCTGTGTTTTGTTGACCGCTGACCAGTTTAGCCTTCCTCTCTAGCGTCGGTATCGTTTCCTTAGCGGCAGCATGCTCGTGAGGAACTGGACATTCCGGTCTGTCTATGAAACACTCATCATTTTTCTTCACATATGTACCTAACCCTTATGCAGTGGCACCGACTGTCCAGCTTTTCAGAAGCTCCGGATTGCCTCACTATCACTTTGGAAGGTCAGCCATGGAGAATCTGGTCAACAGATTTCCAAGATCTGGGTTTGCTGCATCCACATACGGCTCTAGTACTTCTTGTGTTCCCATGTAGTCAATGATCAATCTAATCCCAGGAGACCCCAGCTTTCAAGAGTGTTACTTTTCGATTCTTTACGTTAATCGTCTAGAGCTTTTGTCCTTGTCATGTTGTAAAGATTGCTTTTGAGTTACATGGTGGCACACGCTAGTTTAACCCGTATAATTAGCCTGCCTGCTTGGCCGATTACTTTTACAGCGTCGCATTAGCTTGCTCCCTGAGACCAAATACTATTACGGCTTGCACTCACCAAATCTAAGTCTGCAGCTGTAAAGGTTAGGGTTCACACGAGCCCGGTAGCAGGATTACCATGTCAACTGGAGTTGCTAAGTTGTTAGAGCACTGGAGTTGACCGTACTCTTCCTGGAGATAATAACTACTATAAACTGTGCCTTTCCTTTGAAACAAGGGAGGTAAAAGAACACGTATCTTCCCTTTCAATACAAGGGAGGTGGTAAGCTCTGCGCGTAATCCAAAGTTTAGTCTTTCCTTTCAAACAGGGGACAAGGCAACTGTGAGCTTGGAAGCAATTAACACGACGCCAATTTCAGGTAGTGGTAATTATGTAAACAAGCATTTTTGGCAGTAAACCTGTAAACACACTGTACTTGTATCTCACACTGGTGCCATCTGCGGCGTCATCAAAAGTTTCTTGTTCTCATTTATTTTTATTCTATAAAAAACGAACATCATGTTTCTTTTGTGCTTCTTTGTCAGGTTTTCTTTCATAGCATTAAACAAAGAACGACAGGGCTGCTGCCCTCTCTGACTAACGACTATGGTCAATTCAAAGATCTCTTTGTGTGTGTGTGTGCTTCTTTTATTTTCACTTATTTTAACAGATAAAGATCTACTTATGCCGATGGAAAGGGCAGAAATCACAATCAGAACAAATAATATGGAGATTAAGATATGGCTCTCGAAAGAAAAAAAAACATGGAGATTAATAAGTAAGATAGAATCAGATTCCGCGGTTGGAGAAATGAATTCTGTTTTAACTAATTGATGAGACAAAATAGTCTTGTACAAGATTGGTCATACAGAGGCTAGTCTCACCAAACACGAGATAGAATGATGAAGCTAACAAGGAAAATCGATTCCCAATCCTACCAATCACCTACTGTATCTTTCTTGTGTTTGTGTTTCCTCTCCCCCTCATTACAGTACAACCGAAAAAAAAAGAATTGTCCCCTGTTCCATCCGACAAAACAAGCAGAGCTGAGCGAAATATCAGGCTCCGAATAATAAGAAACGAAGACGAAGCCTGTTTTGTGCTTCATGAGGAGCGGTCGGTGTTGTGGAGGAGTTTGTGCGCGATGTCGTCGCGCGCCTTGGCCGCCGCCGGCGAGCGCACGGGGTTCTCCGCCAGCATGGCGTCGTCGAAGAGCTGGTACGCCGCCGCGGCCTCCGGTTCGACGACGTCCCCGGCGCGCTCGCAGATGTTGTGCAGCACGCAGCAGGCCCCGAGCACGATGGGCAGGTCCTGCAGCTTGACCTCGGTGCGGCGCTGCAGGCAGCCCCAGCGCGCCTTGAGCCTGTGGAAGGCGTCCTTGGCGGCGCCGCGCAGGCCGTCGGCGCGCTCGTTGAACACGTGCTGCGCCCAGGTCATGTTCTGGTGCGTGTACGGCGTGAGCAGCCAGTCCATGAGCGGGTACTCGGCGCCGCCCACCACCCACTGCCCCCGGAGCAGCCCCGCGGCGCCGCGCTGCGCGTAGAGCGCCGAGCGCTCGAGCACGTCGGCGTCGGACATGGAGCCCGGCCAGCCGATGCAGACGTCGGTGAAGGCGCCGCCGGCGTCGACCACGCCCTGCACGGTGATGGAGTAGGAGGTCTTCTGGTTGCGCTCCGTGTGGCGGCGGTTGTAGTAGGCCGCCACGTTGGCCTTGGGCGCGATGATGGGGATGTGGGTGGTGTACATGGCGCCGACGACGTTGGGGATGCCGGACCTGGCCTGGAAGTCGGCGGCGACGGCGGCGGGGGCGTCGGGCCACTGCACGGTGGAGGGCATGAGGACGGCCTTGATGGCGGCGCAGCCCTCGAGGACGAGCTTGTGGCAGGTGGAGATGCCGAGGCCGAAGCGCTTGGAGACGAGGCGGAGCGGCTCCCCCGTGGCGAGGCGCCAGATGCAGACGGCGACGCGCTGGCGGACGGGGATGGCGGCGCGGAGCATGGTGTCCTCCTTGGCCACGGCGGTGCCGAGCGCCTCGCAGATGGCCTCGAACGTGCCGCGCGACATGCGGAACGCGCGCCGGAACTCCGCCTCCGGGCACGCCGGGCTGCTGATGTGGTCCCACCACTCGCGGTCGCGCTCCTTCACCCACAGCCTCCGCCCGCCGCCGCGGCCCACGGGCGCGGCGACCTCCTGCTCGCCGGCGCCGCCCTCATTGCTCCCGCCGCTGTTGTTGGAGCTCGTGGTGGCGGGGGAGCGGTGCCGCTTGTTGGACGCCATCTCTCCGCCCTCGGGGAGGTGGCACTCCGCCGGCCGCTTCCCCCGGTCCGCCATCGTCGCCCCCGCCTGGACGGACGGCGGCGGGGGAGACGGCGACGGCTGCTGCTGCTCGTGGAGGTTGGTGAAGAGGTACGTGAGGTCCTCTCCGAGGGGGAAGTCAAAAAAGGATTGGAACGCCGCCTCGGTGTACGAGGTGCTCATCTAGGCGGTGGCGGAGGAAAGGGAATTGCGGCGGTTGGTGATGCAAGAGAAGAGAGATTGGTGATGAGGAGGAATGGAGTCAAGGTTGGGAGGGGGAAGGAGACCCGGGGGTGGGCGGTATATATAGGTACCGGGGCGGAGCGAGAAGACAACGCGGTGTTTGAAGGGAGGACGAAGGTGAGGGGGAAGGTGGCTGACCGCGCGGAGACATGCGCCACCGCGGCCTACGCGGCTACGGAGAACGAAGAAAGCGAGTAACGGGTGCCTGCCTCCGTGTCCGCAGTGTCTCCCTCCCAACAATCCCCTATCCGGCGCGCACCATTCGATTGCCTGAGGCCGGGCCCACTTCGCGACTCGGTTAACAGGTGGGCCTGCGTGGCGTGGCAGGGGTACCTATCTGTCGGGCGCCGTCGCTTTGCTCACCCGGCGGTGTACACACGAGCGCCGTGCTCTGCTCTACTATACTACTAGTACTCTGCTTTTCAGCGGCTCCGTACGGATCAGGGGACTCTGGGTTAGACTAACCAGGCGGTTGTTTTGACCTGTGCACGCTGCAGAATAAAAATTGCAATGGATTGACCCGTACTTCTACTAGTAGTTTCGTTATAATAGTATAACAGCATGTATTATTTGACCACAAATGTTCTCTATACTGTGAAGATAAATATGAAAATGTTAGCTTAACTCGCGTGTAAAAGATTTCATCTGAAAAATTAGCTTACGTATTTCTGCATGGGGCATAAAGACTTAGCGGGATTGCATGGTGTACGGAGTGGTACGTCGGGACGTTTCGCGCGTAATTCTCCTAACAACTAGAGTTTCCACAGTAAATAATTGAACTGTTAATACTAACGTACGAGACGTAACTCCGCAATTAATCCGTGTTGCGGCTGGTATAGCTAAATAAAAATGCACTTGCGTATCGCTCGTAATTGCAACAACCGGTTGTTTTATAGAAGCGTTATTGCGGGTGTAGTTGAAACCGCGTTTATCGTTCGGGTTTCTAAAATCAGTTTGAACAACAGATGATTTTATTACAACATACAACAAGTTCACTCGAGTTTAGGCCTTCGTATGAATATCATGAATAATTGTAGGACAGATAACAAGTTCACTCATTTTCCAGTCTTTGTTTGATTATCCTAAATAAAATTCGTTTAAGAGAGTAAAATAAATAGATGACACAAAATGGAACTCGTGTTGATCAATAACCGTTACGGCCATGTTAACCAACATGTGTGCACAACATAGTTAAGTCCACCTTTCGTCGCATGTTTCTCCTGTACAGAATGATACTCCACGTACTAGGAAAATATAGTAATTGTTTATTTGGAAGCATCTAGACCAAAAGATATTTGGTCTCATTTATGATAGGACCGTTTATACCCCCAACATTATGTTGTTCCACCTGGTGATGATACAGAAAAAGAGACGTTAGCCAAACTACCAAATATCGACATACAAACAGTACTTATACTGTTCATTAGTTGAACCTTCCCAATATACACGGAGACGCATACAATGTACAACATCTGATACGTACTATAAGAATAGTAACATGTTTATTTGGAAGCATCTACGCCGAGATATATTCAGTCTCATTTATGATAGGACCGTTCGGAAAACCATCCAATTATACTCCAACATTATGTTGTTCCACCTGGCGATGGATACAGAAAAAATAGACGTTAGCCAAACTACCAAATATCGACATACTAGTACATGCTTATAGTGTTAATTAATTAGTTGAACCTTTCCAATACACACGGAGACGCATAGAATGTATCCAGACCGGTACGGCGACAATGTCATAACTGGTTTCCCAAACACGGGAGCACACAAGATGAAAACGTTTCCCTAAATTATCAACTCAACACCTGTCCACGCACAATTCATAAATGGCATCCATAATCCGGCGCCAGGCCCTCTCACGGCCGGTTCAATTCGCGTACTATCTGCTTGATTGAATGCCCAAATCTCGCCCATTTATTCGATGCCAATTGAACGTAATCTGCCAAGCATAGATGAGCAAATCCCGTTATGGCCGCCCCGTTAATGTGTGATTCGGTCAAATTTTCGGTGTGTCTCGTCCACAGAGAGCGTACAGCAAACGGGTTTTGCAAAAGAATTTATGGCTTGCCGTGTGGGGGAAAATTCCCGTCGCGAGCTTATTCGCCTCTGCCTCCCGGAATGGCAAGGCGCGGCAGCAGTTAATCTATGCTTATACTAGCGGTCGTTATCGGTGGCCAGCCTCTGGAGTCCTCGTCGATACGGAGCCGGGGGATTATTGATTCGATTAATTAATTGAATGGAGAAAAGCGCGGGTGTTTATAGCTTCTAATTGACCCGTGCTAAACGACGGGGCGGAACATGCCGGCCACCGTGTCCGCGCGAATATCACGTTTGGTGGCTTGGACGGCCACGCGACGGGGACCGTGTGGCGCTCGGGCCCCGGATGCGTGACGCTTGGCGTGACGCGGTGAGGGTGATGCGCACACGCTTTCCAGCAGCGCACGCGTCGTCTGCCCGTCGCTGTCCGCGCATAGTCACGTCGCAGTTCCGGCACATGGTGTTTTTTTCCCTTTCGTTCCTTCTTTTCCAAAAGTCAGTGACTGACCGTTTGCGATTTGTCCCGACGGCTGCTCAGGATTGCTGCAGGATTTCCCAAAAGCTGCTGCTGGTGGTGGTGGGTTCTCTTCTCCCGTGACATCAAACCCAATCATGAGCCATCACAGAAAAATCGCTCTAATTTTTTTGTAGGACTAACTTTCCTAGTACCGTTTGCGAGTTCGCGTTATACTAGCTTGGGCGGAGTGCAGAGTGATCCACCTGAACAAGTGAATCAGGTTGATATCTTGGGTGGACAGGACAATGATTAGTTCTCTTGAGCATGGGTCAGACGAGACGACCCAAAAACCGGAGTAAAAAAACACGCGCGGGAAATGGATGGATGGTCGTCCGGTGCATGGCTGTTGACTGACATGCTATCGCGTACGGTACGGGGCGCCGATTTTTGCAAACGGATAGGGGCTGATGTGTACGATCTTGGCCGGCAGCTCTGGCCCGATCGGACACCGGCCGGGGATCGGACCACGTACTCGGCCACCCATGCAATGCAAACGGCGGCCGAAATGTGCGCTCGACCAGCTCTGGTCCGCGTCCACCTGCGCCCATGTTACCGGCAGCCGCGCGCTCGATCGAGCTCGGACGACAAGCATCCCGGTCAAACACCGATTCGATTTCGTCACGGTGACGCAGGAGACCGCACGTGTGAGCGTGTGCTGTCCGCCTACGAGCTCACCAGCGCGTGCGAGAGCTCGAGGGGCCTCGAGGGTCCGGTCAGGTCTGAACCCGCGGCCGGCCGTTCACAAGAGCGGCCAGCCTGTGGCCGGCCGGCCCGCCGCGCGGCATGCACCGCGCGTCGCCGTGAAAAGTCTCGCAGCGTTATCAGAGTCCCGAAGCGAGTGATCGATGGAGACGGAACCCGCTCCGACCGGTAAGAACGCAGCGGCGCGACTGGGACGACTCCCTCGGGGAAGATGAGACGAGTCGGGTCGTGGCCGGGACAGAGGAAACTCGCTCCGGGGGCAGGAGACGGCGACGCGCAGCTGGATGGATGGATACTTTGGCCGGCGCCCGCTGGTTTTTCTCGTCATTTCCGCTTGGGTTGTCGGCGACGTGGGAGCGAACGCTGTGCGGACGCCGTACCAGCAGCAGTACGAAGCTTACCTTAGCACGGTGGGCAAAGCGCAGCACGCCACCCGCCAAGTTTTGACCGGTCACCGTTGCGGCGGTCGCAGTCGCGTGGGCCGCGCGGCCACGGCCACGGCCTGGGAAGGCTGGAATGGAGCCGGCGAGTTGGAACCGCTACGGCCGGCAGCGGCATTCGTTGGACCACTGTGACTGTGAGCTGTGATCACTGATCTATAGCACCCAGCTGAGCGTATGGGGCAAGGGACCGTGCTCAATCAATGTATTTTTTATACGTACTGTTTTTAATGAATTTTTTTATATTACAAGTTTCTTTTCAAGTTTTCTTTTTGCGATTTCTAGAGTGGGAGATGTGGATGGGTAGAGGCCAAGCTTGAAGAAATTACCACGGGAGAAGTTTACTAGTTTTATCTAAACATCTGTAAACAGTACATTTTTCCCTTAAAAATCTCTCTTATGATGGAGGGGGCAAGGCCCTTTAGCGAGGGGTTGTAATCTCCGCACGCGATTGGATCGAATCGAGCAAACCTTCCGACAAGGGGTAAAACTTTTCTTTTTCGGAAAGTTTCGCATCCCACATCTTCCCGTTTACTGAAAACTTTTTCGATAAAACTTTTTCATACCGATTTTTTCCTAAAACGGTCTCGAAACTTTTCCGCCAAAACTTTTACAAAAACTTTTAAATCAATCAAAGTTTCAATCGACGTTTTATAAAACAAGTTTAATCGAAAAAGTTTCATCAAAACTTTGAATTAAAGTTCAATCCAAACTAAAAAATTTTGAATGACAAGTTTAATCCAAAAGATTCGATGAGAAATTTCATTAAAACTTTGAATCAAAAGTTCAAATCGAAGTTTCATCTAAACGTTTGATCGAAACTTTGAAACAAAGTTCAATCCAAACTTGTGTCAAAAAATTTGAATCACAAGTTTAATCGAAAAAGTTTGATAAAAAGTTTCATTAAAACTTTGAATGAGAAGTTTTGAATCAAAGTTCTATTGAAACTTTCCCACCAACGTTGAATCAAAATTCCAGACTTCGAAGTTGAGAGAGAGAGAGAGAGAGAGAGACAGAGACAGAGAGAGAGAGAGAGAGAGACCGGAGGCGGGCGATTCGTCGAGCGGAGGACGGCCATCGAGGCAGCGCCGGGGGGGGTGACCAGCACTAGGAGAGGCTCGCCGGGGAAGGGATTCATGTAAGAGGACGGCGATCTAGGTGAGGCCTTTGATTCTAGAGAAAGAGAAGAACATGAGGATAAGGTTGCTAGTGCTAAGGTGACGACGTGCGGTGGGTAAAAAAGGAGTGGGGAAAAGGAAGGGACCCATATGCACGGTAATTAGGTCGTTGGGTCGCGCGAGTTTGCGACGAAGGCCGATTGTGGACGGAACAACTTTGCACGTGTAATGTTGTTGCAATTCATTTTTAGTCTCTTTCCTTGTCCTGTTCAAACATTGGATGTAGCCACCTATACACAACTTGTGATGTATAGCTAGGATAATTTGGTTCGACTATGTTCAGGAACGAGAGGTGGATGGGTGCGAAAATTTTGAGATGCAAACAAAAAACATCAAATGGAGTTTTTTAATTAGAAATAAAAATAAAAAGATTAACTATTTCTGAAACAACCAATTTTTATTAGTGGAGCGTTTGATTTTGACTCTAGAGCAATGGATTTTCACACCATAACAATGACTTTTGATGTTTTTAATTACGATACAAATAACCTTTATTACCATATCATATTTTATTATAACTAACTAAATGAAACACAAAATGTTGAAACAAAATTCAAAATAAAATTATGAGTTTGACAAAAAAGTGAATTTTCCCCTGCAACAAAACCCTAACATATGAGTATATGACAATATGATTTTTCCTCCCTCAACCCACCATGTGCAACCACAGCCGTTCATACAAAATAAAATTTAAAATGTGCTACCCCGAAGATGGGGGTAGCCTACAAAAAGGTCTTGTTTCATATTCCAATTATAAAAACGGTCATGTTTTCCAAACTTTGTAACATCGGTCATGTTTTTCAAATCCGAAGCTGCCGTTCGGTCCTCTTTTTCCAAACCGTTGGTTGAGTGCTATCTCTACCAGGCAACTCATGGCTTGCAAGCTCCCACCATTCTCACGACGTGGACAAAACCCTAAGTAGCAGCGGTGGTGGCGGTGGCAAGGAGTGGGCAAGGCGGAGCACACGCGGGGAGTTGCGGCCAACGTGCGCGCTGGCGGGAGCTGATCGTGCATGCGGGCGCAGGCGCGGGCGCGTTGAGGCCGAGCGCACGCGGGGGCGGGGCGCGAGTTGAGTGCGACCTGGTAGCAGGCACGAGCGCGCGGGTGGGTTTAGCCTTGCGTGAGCGGGTGCAGCCTTGCACGGGCACGTCGGAGGGCGTGGGGCAAGCACTGCTAGGTGATTCAACTTTCGGATTTGAGCAACCAAAATGAAGAGATGGCCAGTAGGTAAAATCTTCATTCTTTGATTTTCTTTCCAAGATTGCAGCAATATGGAGTTACGTTTGATTAATGTGTACCAGTAGCAAGCGTAATCGTGTTAGTAGCTTATTTCAACCTTTCAGCCGGGGACCGAAAACATATTGCAGAAGGAAAACTTTGCCACCAATTATTATTGATGCAAATAAATATGGGATGATGCAATTAATTAATCATATAACCGAGGAATATGTGTGGGTTCTAATCAATATATCGCTATGGCGTTCATCCGGAGATATTGAAGATGTGTGTGTTTTAATAAAAAGTGATGAACAATAGCGTGAATGGTATCAGCTGAAGTTAGAGAAAGGTTTGTTGTATATTGATGCAGAAGTAAAAGATGGTGTCAGCTAACTACAATGTTCACCAACAAAACGTCCAATGAGCTGGGCTGCACAACAGATATTGCCAAGGAGGCCCTACACCTAGTAAAAGAAGGAGGCTATCATCATCTAAAAATACATCCAAATAAGTGATTTACCTTGATAACTTATCTTGCTAATATTTGGTACATTCTTTTATTAACACAACCTTTTTGTTTGCTTTCTAATCTAGTGCAAGTGGAAGGGGAAGTGGGATGCAACTGGAAGTAGAATTGCAGGTGCCAATGTGAGACCTCAATTTTAGGCAACTAAAAATACCTAATAAAATATTTTTCCGCTCGTATTTTATTTCTTTCAATAATTAAGAAAACATAGAGAATTAAACACCGAGAAAGAATTCTTCTCTCTTTATACTCAAACACTCTAAAATACATATTGCCCCAACTATGGTTGTTGTTTTAATTTCACCAAATCTTATTTTAATTGTTTTTCTCTATTTTATTTTCTATTTGGAGTTGAATATTTATTGCTCTTTGATTGCCTTTTATTTGATTTTATTGGATTTTAAACCCAAGAAACCAGAAATAAAAGAGGGAAGAATACTCTTATCGGGCCGGCTCCCCTCCCCCATCCCGGCCGCCTCCCCTCGCCCAAGCCCCACACCCTCCTTCCCCTTAGTCCGGCTCCACACCTCGCTCCGACGGACCGTGGCCAAGCCATGCATACCACGCCACGGACCGAGGACGACCGCACGCACGTGCCACACCCCAACGACCCACTTGCGCGGCTCAAACCGCAAAATGACGCGCCCGTGCCTCCTCCCGCTTTCCCACAAAGCCGTGCCGGCGAGTAAGCGCACAACGACGCCACTACTTGACTCCCCATAAGCGCCCATCCTAGCCTCGAAATTGTGCCGGACGAGCTTATCCCCATCTCTACCTCAACACCATGGCCGTCGGACCAATCCCCTCCCCGTTCCTCCCGGAGCTCGGGTAGAATTAGCACCATCTACCCGAGCTACGTGGCAAGTCCAGTCGTCCCGTAGCACCTCCTTTCCCCTTTCTTCTCCGAAGCGTGCGACTCTAGCTTGCCCCCTCCACAACATCGGTAGGCATGTCGAGCTGCGCAACAGCTCGCTCGTGTCGCCACGCATCGGCCTCACCCGAGCTAAAGCGGAAAAGAGTGCACCCAAGCCGTTGCACCCTCAAACCGACGCCACCACCAACTCCGGCGGGCTCGCTGGTTCACCATAAATTAACTCAATAAATCACGGCTAATTTTTTTTTTCAAATTTTATATTACAAATTCATGTATTTGCGAAAACCAAAACCTTATTAATAAATTAGACCAGTGAGGAATTGAATTTTTTGAAGATAATGAATTTAACCTTGAGAGTGTTTGTTTGGTTTATTTTCTTCTACTTTATTGAGAGTTTGTTGCTCCAATTTTAAACTCCAACTTCGTTCGAATTCGATCCAAATTCCAATTCAAAAAATTCAGAAAAAGCTTAAATCTTTTTCCTGTCTCCCTCCTCCATGAGCCATTTTCCTTTCCTTTCCTCCAATCCAGGCCGCACGCCTACGCATGGTAATGGAGAAATTTGCCGTGGGTTTTGATGTCCCGTCCCCATCCCCGTCCCTCGCTTGCGGGTGAGACTTCGATCCGAAACCCAAGTGGGTAACGGTCACCTGTGGGGATCCCCGACGAAGGAACCGGTCGCCGCAAGCACCATCACCGCGAGATCCAATCACCACCAGCGCGCGAGCACCATCTTTGCACGAGTATGTGAGAGATCCAGCCGGCGTTGCTGCCGCCGCCGCTGAGCTCACTACCGCCGCTTGTGCATAAGATCCGATCGGCACCGCTACTATCACCACCGCCGTGTGTGCACCGCCGCCGCCGACGCTAGTAGGTCTAGACGCCAACCACACGCGCTACCGAGCTGAGCGAAGCGTCTACTTTTCGATTGGCCAAGCGTGGCCAAGGCTTGATCCTTCCACTTGCTTGTTGCCTTGCCGCACCACGCACAAGCAAAGAACAAGAACATGGATGCGGTGAGAGAAAAAGAGATTCGAGTGGATGCGGAGGGCATGCGGCGACCGACTAGGGCTTGAGGATTAGGTTTGGGGAGTGCAAATGGGAGAGAAGAGATTGACTGGGTTTGGTAGGCTAAATTCTTACGGCCCAACATGTTAGCGCGTTGCGGGGAAACGGGGACAGGGGTGTGTTCCCATACCCGCACCCGCAGACCCGACAAGGATAAAATTTTTCCCATAAACCATCCTCATGGGTGCAAATTTGACCCATCGTCGTCCCATAATAGGGGTTTTCCCGTTGGGTAACAGGTAATGGGTACCCGTTGACAGCCCTACGAATGCCACCTCCATGGCCAAACCGGCCAAACCCACCTTCCCCTCCTCCTCGTGGCCCACTAGGTGCGACCCACTCACCGGCACGTGGCCCGTAATGCGTTGCGCCCCCGTCGCCTCCTTCCTCCTACTCCCCGACACCACCACGTCCCGTTGAGCGCCGCCCGACCCCGTTCGCTACCGATGCTATCGACCCCTCCGTCCCCCATGACCTCGGTAGACCGGACCCCTTCCACCGTCGGACCCCGCCGTCCCCTACACCGCGTTCCCGTCGCCTTCCTCGTCGGGACTCCCTCTTGCTGCCCGGCCCTGGACTCCCTTCTCCGCCTTATATATCCGGAGAAATAGGATTACATGCAGAGTCCTAGTCGATTATATGAATTATATACTCGGAAGTTCTATCTCTAAGGTTTCCTTATTGATTTAGAGTCCTAATAGGCTAATACCGCTTCTTTACTTATTGATCAAGCATATTACATCGGTCTTCACGTCCGCCTTGTTTCCATACCGGAATATGGAATCTTTTATTATTCCATACCGGTCGGGCTCCACCTTGTGGGTCCTCTCCACCAGTCTTATCTTTATTGATATGTCACTATGTCTTTGATGATTCATTCTTTTGACAACTCGTATACTCATAAGGTAAGTCTATGACAGACAGCATCGGGAGACGGAATGACACTCCCATGCCAAGAGGGCATAACTCATGGGTAAAGTGTATAACTTCGTAGAGTGTAAAATCTATTGATGGTCTCGTGGTCACTGGTATGACCCTTCAAAATCTTGATCCACTTGATTAGCCACCTTGATTTCCTTGGTGTGTGAGTGGCATAGAGAAGGCCCGTGTTTTGGAAAGTGTAATTGGTCGTTGAGTCGAAGTTATTATGACGGATGGTCGGAAGGCTCAAATTAAAAGATGGTCAAGTTCCAAAATTTTTGTTATTTTGATTTTTTGGTCAAGTTTGACCTCTTATTCAAAATATTTATTTGAATATAAAAATTGTAGGATATATTTTAAATTTCTTTAGTGATTAAACACATTTCAATTAAATATATGATATTTTTAAAATTTTAAATAAAATGAATGTTCAAACGTAACGAAAAAATTAACAGCAACAAGAATTTTGGAAGAGAGTAGTACCTCAAATTGCCAATTAACCAAGTAGTGGTGAGCTCATGGGTAAAAAAAGAAAATCTTGTTCCTAGCTTGGATTTTTATTTGAGGTCATCAGGCTTAAATATTGCTTAAGCCTGGGTCCGACTTCTTTTAACAATGCTAAATAGAAAAATCTAGGGTAAGAGGCCTAAAAGGCCCACATAACGACACCTTTTTGTTTCACCCGATTTAATCTTCCTCAATTATTTTTATTAATGATTTTATATAAATAACCATTCGATCTATAAAAATTACAAAAAATAGTCTCTTTCCTCCATTCAACGAGCGCGAGGTATCTATCGCTCGAATGGCGAGTGACAAGGATGATCCGGTGGAACCCATCACCCAACTAGGGATTTATGGTGGTACAATTTAATTTCTCTTTCTTATTTCTTTGTTCGAGCTAAGCTTGATGCTCAAATTTTGCACAAAGATAGTGCTCATTGAACCTTACATAATATATATTCAAAACATAATATTATAGTTTAATAGCATCAAATATCATCTTGATCATATAGTTCTAGAATGGTGTACAAAATATTTAAGAAAAATGAAATAATATTTTATTTATATAGATAATGGTACCATCTATCATCATGTAAAATTTGGGCTTCAAATTCAAATCGTACAAAGAGACATAAAAAGAGATATTACATAAGGGAGTAAATTGAGCTAAATTAAATTGTTTGAGGAAGTAAAGTGAGACAAGATTTTATTCCGGGTGTAATTTGGATATAGTGGATTGTTCGAGGGAGTAAAATGGACTTTTTTCTTATATTTATTCAGGTAGTATCTATCGGTGAAATTGGGCATATGTAGAAATTTTAATTTATGGATATTTTCACTGAACTTATTAAGAGCACTAGCGTAGTAAGATACTAAGCTTAAATAATGTTAAGTCCTAGCGATACGATAACTAGGAATGAAATTATTGCTCATTTTGCTGGGGACCGTCGCGCCGAGACAAGTGACAATCGACTGGGAAGAGATTGGACTGCAGGCCTTTGAATTGCAGGACCTAGATCGGGACATCTCGGAGGAAGAGATTAAGGAAGTGATAATGGCCATGCCCAAGGATAAAGCACCGGGACCGGACGGATTCACAGGGTTTTTCTTTGCCAAGTGCTGGAACACTATCAAGCACGACATAATTCATGCCTTTCACCAGTTATCGCAGCTGAGGGGAAATCTATTCAACTTGGTCAACTCCGCAAATATAGTGCTACTACCCAAAAAGGAAAAATCAATGAGGCTTCAGGACTATAGGCCGATCAGTCTAATTCACAGCTTGGCCAGAATCTTTTCGAGAATTCTAGCAAACCGACTTGCACCAAAATTACCCGAGATGATTTCGACCAACCAGAGCGCTTTTGTGCGCCAACGATCCATACACGACAACTTCGTCTTCGTCCAAGGGTTGATCAAACATATCAACAAGAGGAAGACCCCAACCCTATTCATTAAACTAGATATGGCGAAGGCTTTCGACTCGGTGCTCTGGTCTTACCTGCTGGAATTGCTTCAAAAAATGAGATTTGGGCCGAGATGGAGAGAATGGATAACTATACTCCTGTCAACGGCGACTTCGAGAGTGCTACTAAATGGGAAGGCTGGGGAACAAATCAAACACCGGAGGGGCCTAAGGCAAGGCGACCCTCTGTCGCCGATGCTCTTCATCCTAGCCTTCGATCCGCTACAAAAAATATTGCAGAAAGCAGTAGAGAGACAAGCCTTAAGCCCGGTAGCCGCGGTAAATAATCAGACCACAATCTCCATGTACGCGGATGACGCGGCCATCTTTGTAAGACCTCTACCGCAAGAACTCCAAACTCTCAAGGAGATCCTGTCGGGATTCGGGGAAGCCACAGGCCTGCACATTAACATGGACAAGACGGAAATCTACCCGTTGAACTGCCAGGAGATAGATATGCATCAAATTGGGCAACACTTCCCCACACAACAGAAACAGTTCCCATGCAAATACCTGGGAATCCCCCTGCATGATAAGAAACTAAGAAAAATTGACTACTTGCCTCTAATTGACAAGGTGGCGGGTAAACTACCGGGCTGGAAAGGCAAGTTGATCGCCAAAGCCGGAAGGGTGCGGTTGGTAGACTCAGTCCTCACCGCCATAGTAACCCATCACGCAGTGGTGCTGCCGCTACCGAAGTGGGTCATTAAACATCTTGAACGTATAATGAGGAATTTTGTCTGGAAGGGAGATGAGTATGAAACTAAATCATCGGGCCATTGCTTAGTAAGATGGGACATGGTACAAAGACCAAAACGACTGGGAGGCCTTGGTATAAAAAACCTGGCCAAGTTTGGGAAAGCGCTGAGGCAGCGGTGGCTATGGCAACATTGGAACTCAGACAACAAACCTTGGCAACACCTACCAACACCGGTGAATGATGAAGATAGGGCCTTCTTTGCAAAAAATGCAACAATACAGATCGGCGACGGCAAGTCCACATTGTTTTGGCATGATAGATGGAGGGGGACTCAACTCTAAAGGAGAAAATGCCACACCTATACAAAGTGGTGAGGTACAAGAACAGGACAGTGGCAAAGGAACTGCACATGAAAAATTGGATCCGTTCGGTAAGGAACATAACAACTACACAACAAATTAGCGAGTATGTGTTGCTATGGAATGCCTTAGAGGGCGTGCAGTTTACGCCGCAACCAGATAAGGCGATTTGGGAGAAAACAAGGAATGGTCAATACTCCGCCAGGGCAGCATACAGCATCCAATTCGAAGGCGTCGAGCGCCCGTTCGAGACGAAACATTTATGGCAGGCTAAAGCGGAGCCGAAGGTAATCCTCTTTGCGTGGACCGCGATGCATGAGAAGGCATTAACGGCAGACATCTTAGAGGCAAAAGGTTGGGACAACAACGTCGTTTGCCCACTATGCTGCGCGGATGCAGAGACAAACCAGCATCTTCTAATCCGTTGCCACTTTGCGCAACAAGTCATACACCTGATAAGCTCATGGGCACAACAAAATTCCCAGGTGCTGACGGCACACACCGATACTGTGGCTCAGTGGATACAAATGGTCACGCTGGCAACGCCGGATGCAGAAAGGAAGACGCACATTGGCAGAATTTTATATGCCTGGTGGAACATTTGGAAGGAGCGGAATGGAAGGATCTTCCAGGGCATAGAGAGAACACCCATCCAAGTTGCACTGCTAGTAAAGGAGGAAGCAGACGAATTCAAAATGGCAACAACACAGCCTCTTACACTGCAGTAGTCCCCAGCATTCAGCCGCTTCTTCTTGGGTTCTTTGTGCTTGTTAGGACCTTGCTCGACTCCTCCCCGAGCCTTGTTTTTCTTTGCATTATTAGGCGGGTCGGATGGCAGCCTAGGCTGCCTCTGTCTGGGTTAGGTTTTTCGTTCAGACGTTTCTGGCCTAGGCCTTCTTGTATGGACTTTTTTGCTTCTTCTCCTATAATGAAACGGCAGAGCACCTGCCTTTACCTTCAAAAAAAAAATTATTGCTCACTTCGATGGGCTGGGGAAGGCGATGTGTCCTTCAAGTTGGTGGCTGGCTGTGGAAACGGATGACGACTTCGACTTGAACAAGAGCGATGGTGCTGGCGGAGGCGACGGTGTGGAAAATGGGTGCGGAGAGCAACGACGCTGGCACCGGCGGCATGAAAAACGGGTGCAGACGACTAGATCAGGGTCGGCGTGGAACGTGAGATCCATACAGAATGTTGGGCTAGCCCAAAAGTGTATTTTCTGGAAATAATAAGTAAATTTTTAATAGATGTCGCAATTACAATCCTCCCCTCAAAAAGTAGTTTGCTGAGTTGTGCACTCCTATATTCTTGCACACGGACAGGGGAGGGGATCCGTAGCAGAGCAGGAGGTGGGCAGAACAGAGCACTACTCTGTATTTGCACACGGATAGAATCCACACACACAGCACAAGGAAAGGTGGTAGTCAAAGCACAGGGCAGGTGACGTGCAACAGACCAAGGTCCCTCACGGCATCATCTTGGGATCAGATAGTGAACGGCGCCGCCGGTGGAAGCTGCGGCAGTGATCGGTGAGGAGGGCGCGACCACTATTTAGTGACCAATTGCTGCAGGTAGTTGATGCTCATCGCCGTATCGGTGGCGTTCACAGCAGAGTACCTATCTTCTACTTCGAGTCCAGTGAAGATGTAAAACTATCCATTGGGATTACATCAATCGACCTAAAAGCATCTCCAACAGCCTAGCTAAAGAGTTGTTTTTTTCTCTAGATCTAGCTTTTTCTCTGCAAACACTGCTCCAACAGCCTAGCTAAATGCAAAGCAAAAATAAATTCTCCTCCATGTCGCACTTCTCGGCAGCCATCCTTGGCTAGCTGGTGTCCCTCGCCATCACCGCAAAAGCCGTTGTTTCCGCACAAGATTTCCCCATCGCGTCGCGTGTCATTCATGATAAAATTCCATACCGGAGCAGCTCGTCAGGTCACCAAGTTGACTGGACGTGGACTCTCCTAGGTTGCCGGCTCGCAGGATTCACTGCATCAGGCACGCAAAAACTCCTGCTGCCTCGACTCGCTTCGCGTTTCCGCTTCACGTTTCCGCTTCACGTGGCTCTGAGGATCCTGAGGACTGGGTTTTCTCGTTGCATGCAGCGGAGGAATGTGTTCATGTCGAGCTTGTACTGGCATGAAGAAAGAAAAGAGCGGGTAAAGCAATGGCTGGCTGTATATAGATTTGTTGTGCACATGTTCCTGATACGTGAGTAATGAATTTTGTGCTTTTTTGGAGCTGCTTCTTTTGTTGGACTTCGACAAAATTTAACTGATCCGAACATAACCACAGATGGAGCAGCTCATCAGGTCGTCGGGTTCACTGGACTCTCGAGGTTGCCAGCAACTGCATCTGGATCGGAGGTGAAGACTTGCGGGTGGCAACGTCTCGTTCAGGTTGATGGATGGGATAATGACTTGCTGCAGGACTCGTTCACACGACGGCGGCACGCACTGGACACCGTGGCCGGGATGAAGTAACAGTATGACCTACCAATGACGTGGCAAGTTGAAAAATAGATTCAGAGTCAGTTTGGCTACTCCGTTGGTTTTCATCAATATTTTTTATGGTATAAATTTTACATACTAGCTAAAAAACATAAATATGGATTTCCTTTTTTTTAAGACTGTTAGAGATGCTCTAACCCCCTATATATTTAGAGAGTGGGAAGGTTTACCCCGTGTGAGTGTCAATTTCGTGAAGGAAACACGTACAAAAATATCCTAAAACTCCACAAAGACTCCAAATTAAGTGATTTATATGTCCGGTCAAACAGGAACTTCTTGTATGTAACATCCTGATTTTTCAAAATTTGCAATAAAATAAAATTTTGATTTATTTTATTAGGATGTTAGTAGTTATCCTAGGGTAAGTATTTAATTTCTATTAAAATGAATTATTTTATTATTTATGAAATAATTGCTTGTTGCATTCATGCTGATAGTGCATTAGGATTTATTTGGTTGAAAATTTGATTTCGAAAATCGAATAGAATTCATTCGAATTATTGTTACCAACTAGAAAGTAGAAAATAAGAAAAGGAAAAGAAAAACCAAAACCCCGGCCATGGGCCGAATCTCCCCGCCCAATCCCCTTTTCCCTCTCCCCTTTCTTCTTCCTCGCCTCCCGGCCCGACTCAGCCCGCCTCGAGCCCGCGCGAGCCCATCCCAAACCCGAACCAATTCGGGGCCGATTCCAACTCCAACACGGCCAATCTTGGCGTGCGTGCCACCCCCGCACCCCTATAAAACGCGCCGCAACCAATGCTCTCTTTTTCCGCAACCAAAAGCCCCAAAAACCCGTGCCCTAGCTCGCCACATCGCCGCCGCCTAGCCCTCGCCGTCGCGCCGCCGCGTGGAGCTCCCGCACCGCCCGAGGACCGCGCGCCGCCCTTCCCGGAGACGCACCGCCGCCGCTCGCAAGACCCGGAGACGAGCCGTTGACCGAGGAGCCCCCGCGACGCCGCCGAAGTCTTCTCGCCCGCCGCCCACCGTCGCGAGCCGTCCCCGCCCTCTCCCGTCGTCGCGCGACCCCTTGGTGAGTTCGCCGTGCTCCCGCTCCGCGTAGGACCCACCCGCACCGAGTTTAGGGCACCAGTAGAGCTAGAACGGCCAAACTCCGACGAGCCCCTAATGGCGGCGCCGTCTCCGCTCGCCGCCGGTGACTCAGCCCGGCCGGAGTGATCCGGGCCGTCGGATCTCGGATCTCGCGGTCCGGATTAGATTAATCAAACCGTTACGGCAGCTTTACAAAAACACCCCCGCCGTCTTAAATAATTAATAAAGAACCCCCACTTTTACATAAGCACCCTTAGGCTAATTAATAATTATAATTTAATCCCGTTAGGACACGATATTGTAATTTTTACACTTAAGCCCCCGAGTAATTTTATAATTATGTTTAGGTCCTGTAATTTCACATAAACACCCCTAAGTTTTTCCTAAATTATATTTTAGTCCCGTACTTTTTCATTTAGGCCCTCGAACTTTCCATAATTACAAATAGGTCCCCGTAACTTTTCAGTAATTACAAATAGGTCCCCGAAGCTCGCTGTTTTACAATTTAAACCTTAGATCTTAAAACGTTCATAACTTTTAGCTCGTAACTCCGATTTAGGTGATTCTTACGCTCACGAGTTCGCAGTGACGAGTACTATTTAATGGTACTGTTTTCATAGACAGTAGGCATTGTTTGGTGTACTGTTTCTTATTTGCTATGTATGTCTCGTTTTCCGGCGTGACGAAAATAGACGAGGAAGAGTACGAGGATTCCCAGGACCCGTAGTTTGAGTAGCAAGCAAGAAGAGGAGACAGCAAGTGTCCTTGATGCACATTGCGCCTATTTTCTTACTTTCTGAATTTACATTACATGCATTATCGTTTAATTTGAATCCTATTTGTGTCATACCCCGTTCCCTATTCTACCTTGTCGCCTTGGTTATGGTGTAGTATGCTAGGATGGGTACGTCATTGCTAGTTGCTTTTAATGGGGTTCAAACTGAACTAAATGCTAATCTTGATTAATTATTCACTTGAACATAATGATCATGAATTGGGAGATGCTTTTTAGCAACATGGAACTTAGGTGATCCCGACAGGAGGATGTGGATGATGGTGCGGAAATGCACAGGTACTCGTAGTAGTACTATTGGGCTGCGGTAGTACCTGTTGGGGATCATAAGGACCGGTTTTTGGAGCGGCAACCCAGGACTTCCGCACAAAGCACAGTGGCTGATAATGGGTAGGTAAGGTTTAGTACCGAGGTAGCTTCCCGGCTCTGCGAGCGTCGAGGAAGGATGAAGGAAGAAGGTGTCTTCCGGATTCGGGCGAGGAAAGGCGGAGTACTTGAAGCCACGGTGCAAGAGGGGGCCCCCGGGTGATGCGTCACTTTGATGGCGGCGAAACCTTAGCATGGACGTTTTGCAAGTCGGGAAGTCCTTAGAATAGACCTTGCGGTGATCTCTTGGCCTCATACCTTCGGAAGTGTGTCTGGCATAATAGAGGTTTTAGTCACCGAATAGTGATGGAATCACCGACCTGTGGGTAAAGTTGTGCAACCTCTCGCAGAGTGTAAAAGCTGTTATGAACAGCCGTGTTCACGGTCACGAACGGCCCGGATCCTCACGAGAACTAGAGGGATGGTTTGGGTGGAGTAACCTTTTGGTAGCTACAAGCGGGGTAACTTGTAGTGAGGTGAGCTACGAGCGGGGTGACCTCGTAGTGTGGTTTCTGCAAGTAGGGTAACTTGCAGTGGTTAACGAGTGGGGTAACCTATTGGTGCTTTTATCACATAGTAAATAGGTTGTTTAATTAACTTGACTAGTATAGGTGCTTCTATTGCAAAACCTATGTCGGCTTTCCTTTTATACAGACTTGCATGTCATTTTTCCCACACTTGCCGAGTACGACATGTACTCACTCTTGCTATTTCCTGTTGCTATACACTACCGTCGCTCGTAAGCCGAAAGGAGGTACCTTGATGAAGACTACTAGTAGGCGTGCGTTTCCCGGTTGATTGCCCGTGGCGTATGGAGTCTTCCGCCGAGTTTAGTTTAGTCCTTTGAGACATTTTCAATAAAGTTGTGTAATAAAGATACGCTTGAGACGATGTAATAAGTTATACTATGACATTGGTTTTACTCGTTATTTCACTATTGTCTCTATATGTGTGATTAACCGATCCTGGCACACATATAGCTATGCATTCGGTCTTGGCCTTAAGACTGGGTGTGACAAAGTGGCATCGTAGCCGTGTCAACCGTAGGACGCTAGTTTAGTTAGAGTCTTCGTGTCTTAGCTATTATTTGAAAAGCTTATTCTCAAAATTATATATATTACTTAAAACTTGTTTATCTATACTCATCTTGTTGCTTTTACTACCTTCTTGTTTATAAAAACACTTTACTAACCTCCTCTATTCAAAACTTTGTAGATGGTTTGTTGTAAGCTCACTCCGTGCAAGAGAGTGGTTGTTCAGCCCACTCGCATCCCCGAGGGCGCCGCTTGGATGTGCCAGCCCGCCATGGTGGCTCACTCCAATGGATCGCATGCCGGCTACTACCCCAACACTCGTCATACATGCTTCAAGGGCTCGGCTTCCACGACGCCCCTCTCTACATTGGAACCAGGACAGCGCTGCGTGGAAGAGGCTACCAGTGGAGGGTGTCGGTGATCCTCTACCGCCGGTGCACGAGATGACGGCATGCGCCGTACCCTTCGTGAGCACCACGCCACCGCCCCAAGATCTACCTTCGATGCTGGGATTCGCGATGCTGCTCGTCAAGCTCTTCTTGTGTTACGCGCCAGGAGGGACACTAATATGCGCCACTCCCGGCTTGCCCACTTCCCTACGGAGATAGCTGCAGCTTGGACACTACGGTGATGCCCGCACCTGCCGGAGACAACAAGTGACGGACTTCAGGAGCAAGTGCGCCTCACTAGAGCTATGGACTTCATGCCGACCGAGGCTTTGGATGAGATTGAAGATCTACACCGCCGCAACGAGGAGCAAGAGGAGAGGATCATGTCTCTCCATGAGATGCTGACCCCCGAGGATGAAGAGGACGAGGAAGACCCCGAGGAGGCGCCACCATCACCCACCGTGCCGCCTAGCTCCCTCCTCGCGGAGAGCTTCTGCGTTTGGCAACCGCACCACCCCCGCCACTTCCGGAGGAGTAGTTGTCCAGGAGAGTCATCACTTAGGTCCATGAGGATAGGTCGAGTAGTTAATCGAGTTAGTTAAAGTTTACCGTCGATAGATAGTCTTAGTCTTAGTACGTCCTCATGCTTGGTTTGCTACAATGTTTGGAGTGATGCTTGTCATTTGGAGTTTTTGCTTGAGTGTCGATGGGATGTAAGGCATGTCTTACAACCATCCGTTTATCATACATTAATGAGTTAATAAAGGATTAGTTTGGGTTATCTTCTCTCTCTAGTTCTTTTATCTATATCCTTATCACCTCTCCATATCATTTGTTTATACTCATTCATAGCTATTTACTTCTATCTCATGGAATATCTATGTTGCCCGTTGATATGTCCAATTTCCTATAATATTGCTCATCTCCTGCTTAATTCTTACTATCTACTCTTTTTCTTATACTTGTCGCTCTATTTCTACCTCCATGATGTCCTTGATTATCTTTATCATGATCTTTTCCTTGTTGACCGTGCAAACATGACGTGAACTTTTCAATCTCGTTTGACTCAACGGATGGCGAGGCGCAACAACAACAACAATGACAACGATGGGGATGCACCACCGGAACCTACTCCGGCGCAAGTTTTGGCCATGCAAGCCCGGATCCTTCGGACCATGCAGCAGAACATGATCCAGATGCAGCAGAATCCAGTAGAACCATCGGAACCCGTAACCACGAAGCGCCAGCTCCGCCACCTAGGGATAAGTTGGGGGAGTTCCGGAGGACCAAACCCGTGCCATTCTCACAAGCTAAGGATCCTCTTGATGCTCGATGACTGGTCGAAGACCATTGAGAAGAAGCCGCTAGTTGTTCAGTGCAACGACAGGGAGAAGGTGTTGTATGCTTCACACCAGCTTGAGGGCCCAGCTGCTGAATGGTGGGAGGCATTGGTGAATGCCCATCAGGACCCGACTAATATCACTTGGCAGGAGTTTGTGACCAGTTTCAGTGGCTCACCATGTTCCTCGTGGTGTCATAAAAGTCATGAAGAAGGAGTTCCAGGACTTGGTGCAAGGTTCCATGTCTGTCGGTGAGTATCCGCACCGCTTCATCCAGCTTTCACGCTATGCTCCAGGAGAAGTGGACACCGATGAGAAGAAGCAAGAGCACTTCCCGGAGGGACTCGAATGATGGTCTTGCTTATGCTTTGGAGTCTAGGGACTTTGTGAACTTCCAGTCCCTAGTAGATCGCGCACCGATTCCGGAGAACAGGAGGGGTAGGATGGATCGCAAGCGTAAGCCGGAGCGCCCGGCACAGCGAGAAAGGAACAACACTAAGCCCTGTTTCAGTTCTTCATCTCGCGGGACCTGTCTATCGTCCAGCCTCAAGCAGGGGGACAGCAGAGTGGCCAGCGAGAGGACCCAAGGTGCTGGGCAAGGCTATGGTACTCCTCGGCGTCGATGCAGCGTCCCAACAACAATCGGGCCTCATCAACTCAGCAGAGGCCCAACAATGGACGAACACCGGAGGCCGTGGACCCTGTTTCCGTTGTGGACAGGTAGGACATTTTGCTGATAAGTGCCCTCGGAATCGCCCAGCTCGGACCCCGGCTCATGTTGCTAACAACACTCCAAGCCGCAATGCCAATGCTGCACCTACTCCAACCAAACAGAACCATGTGCGTGCACGTGTCAACCATGTGGACATTGAAGGTGCTCAAGAGGCTCCGGACGTCGTGATTGGTATGTTTTCTCGTCTATGATCAAAATGCAGTTGTCTTATTTGATACTCGGAGCATCGCATTCATTCGTATCTCGCTGCCTTCGTTCAAAAACATAATCTACCCATGTCAATGCTTAAGAACCTTATGATAGTTACCTCACCTGGGGAGAGATGCATGCTAGACAAGTTTGCCGTAAGGTGAACCTTATCATAAGGGGGTAGATTTCCTTGCAAACCTAGTCGTTCTTGAATCTATGGGTATTGACGTCATCTTTGGAATGAGTTGGTTGGGAAAGCACAAGGGTCTCGATTGATTGTGTTAAGAAGGCAGTGAAGTTGACAACTAGCTCAGGAGAGGAAGTGGAGTATGTTGCTCGATGCACTCATCACTAGCAAAGGGGCAATCAATAGCATTGTGTTGAATAATTTAGAGGGTACTTCAGTTCAGGAGATCCGTGTGGTGAGCGAGTTTCCCGATGTCTTCCTAGAGGAGTTGCTGTGTATGCCACCCGACCGTGACATTGAATTTGTTATTGAATTAGTTCCCTGGTACAGCTCCTATTTTTAAGCGACCCTATCGGATGGATAGTGAACAGTTAGCTGAACTTAAAACCCAATTGCAAGAACTCTTAGATAAGGGTTATATCCGCCCTAGTGCATCACCATGGGGAGCCCCAGTTATTTTTGTTGATAAGAAGGGAGGTGATCAGAGAATGTGTGTGGATTACCGTGCACTCAATGAGGTTACCATCAAGAATAGATACCCTCTACCACGGATTGATGACTTATTCGATCAGCTGAAGGGAGCTCGTGTATTTTCCAAGATTGATCTTCGTTCGGGATATCACCAATTGAAGGTCCGAGCCTCCGACATCCCCAAGACGGCCTTCATCACTCGGTATGGATTATTTGAGTATACCGTTATGTCCTTTGGTTTGACCAATGCTCCAGCCTACTTCATGTATCCGATGAACAAGGTCTTTATGGAATATCTGGACAAGTTTGTGGTGGTTTTCATTGATGATATCTTGGTATTCTCGAAGAATGAGGAAGAACATGAGGAACATCTTCGTCTTGTTCTACGTAAGCTTAGGGACAATCAGTTATATGCTAAGCTCAGTAAGTGTGAATTCTGGTTGAAAGAAGTTGCTTTTCTTGGTCACGTCATCTCGGAAGGAGGAATATCCGTGGATCCTAGTAAGGTTGATGATGTGTTGAGTTGGAAGTCACCGCAGAATGTCTCGGAGATCGAAGTTTCCTCGGTTTGGCAGGATACTACAAACGGTTCATCGAAGGGTTTTCCAAGATAGCAAAGCCTATGACAGAATTATTGGAGAAAGGAAAAGACTTTTGAGTGGACGCCTCACGAGAAGCTAGTTTCCAAGAGTTGAAGAAGAGGCTTACCGCAGCACCCGTTCCGACCATGCCCGATATGGAGAAGCCTTTCTCTCGTGTATTGTGATGCATGTGGACAAGGCATAGGATGTGTGCTCATGCAAGAAGGAAGAGTCGTAGCCTATGCATCGAGACAGCTTGAGGAAACATGAGGAGAAGTACCCTACGCATGACTTGGAATTGCTAGCGATGGTTCACGCTCTCAAGATTTGGAGACACTATCTCATTGGGAAGAGGTGTGAGATCTACTCGGATCATAAGAGCTTGAAGTATTTCTTTACTCAATCCGATTTGAATCCGAGGCGGAGCCGATGGTTGGAACTCATCAAGGATTATGATTTGGAGATCAACTATCACCCCGGCAAGGCGAATGTGGTCGCAGATGCATTGAGTAGGAAGTCTCATTTGAACACCTTGGCTACTAGAGAGTTACCGCCGATATATGTGAAGAGTTTGAGAAGCTTAACCTTGGTTGGGTGACTAACATGGAAGCCGTTGCAATGGAAGTGGAGTCTACATTAGAGAGTGATATTCGAAAAGGACAGCTTGAGGATGCTGCCATTCAGGAGATCAAGTTACGGATCCAGGAGAACAAGGCCCCAGTGTTTCACCGTTGACGATCAAGGAACACCGTGGTACAAGCAACGGATCTCGTGTGCCGGATGTTGAGGAAATTAAAGAGTTGATACTTCGAGAGGCTCATAACTCGACATACTCTATGCACCCAGGAGGCACTAAGATGTACCATGATTTGAAGACTCGCTATTGGTGGTCCGGAATGAAGAGAGCCGTAACAGAGTATGTGGCTTTGTGTGATACATGCCAAAGAGTCAAAGCAGTAACGACAACGACCAGCTGGACTCCTACAACCACTCAAGATACCCGAATGGAAGTGGGAAGAGATCGCAATGGATTTCATTGTGGGTTTACCTCGGACTCGGGGAGGATACGATTCTATATGGGTTATTGTGGATCGATTGACCAAAGTTGCACATTTTATCCCCGTCAAGACCACGTATATCGAGCGAGGCTTGCGTAGCCGTACATAGCAAGGATAGTGTGTCTACATGGTGTCCCAAAGAAGATTGTGTCGGATAGAGGTACGCAGTTCACCTCCGGGTTTTGGGAGAAGTTACATGAGTCTTTGGATACAAAGTTGAATTTTAGTTCAGCCTATCATCCCCAAACGGACTGACAGCACCGAGAGGGTGAATCAGATTTTGGAGGACATGTTGAGGTCGTGTGCACTCCAATACAAGAAGAGTTGGGATAAGCTCCTTCCATATGCAGAATTCGCCTACAACAATAGTTACCAAGAGAGTATCAAGATGGCACCGTTTGAGTTCCTATATGGTCGCAAGTGCAGTAACGCCTTTGTTTTGGGATCAAGTAGGAGAGAAATTACTGTTTGGTCCCGAGATTCTTCAAGAGGTTGAGAGACAAGTTCACATCGTAAGAGAGAATTTAAAGCTTGCTCGCCTAGACAGTAAGAGTTACGCAGATAATAGGAGAAGGGAGTTGAGCTTTGAGGTTGGTGACTTTGTGTATCTCAAGGTATCTCCTATGAGAGGTTTGCGACGTTTCAAGATCGGAGGCAAGTTAGCTCCTAGATACATCGGTCCGTTCAAGATCATTGCTCGGATGGGTGAGGTAGCGTATCGCTTGGAGTTACCACCGCATATGACAGATGTCCATGATGTTTTTCATGTCTCTCAATTGAGGAAATGTCTACGAGTGCCGAAGAACAGCTTGCCCATTGAGGAGTTGACAGTAGGAGAGGATCTTACTTATCGGAGTACCCAGTGAAAATTTTGGATACCCTTGAGAAGGCCACAAGACATAAGAAGTACCGTATGTGCAAGGTTCAGTGGAGCAATCACACGTAGGAGGAAGCTACATGGGAGAACGAGGACGACCCGAAGAAAGAGTTTCCTAATCTTTTTCCTCGATCCATCCGAATCTCGAGGGCGAGATTCATCTTAAGGGGGGTAGGTTTGTAACATCCTGATTTTTCAAAATTTGCAATAAAATAAAATTTTGATTTATTTTATTAGGATGCTAGTAGTTATCCTAGGGTAAGTATTTAATTTCTATTAAAATGAATTATTTTATTATTTATGAAATAATTGCTTGTTGCATTCATGCCGATAGTGCATTAGGATTTATTTGGTTGAAAATTTGATTTCGAAAATCGAATAGAATTCATTCGAATTATTGTTACCAACTAGAAAGTAGAAAATAAGAAAAGGAAAAGAAAAACCAAAACCCTCGGCCATGGGCCGAATCTCCCCGCCCAATCCCCTTTTCCCTCTCCCCTTTCTTCTTCCTCGCCTCCCGGCCCGACTCAGCCCGCCTCAGTGCCCGCGCGAGCCCATCCCAAACCCGAACCAATTCGGGGCCGATTCCAACTCCGACACGGCCAATCTTGGCGTGCGTGCCACCCCCGCACCCCTATAAAACGCGGCGCAACCAATGCTCTCTTTTTCCGCAACCAAAAGCCCCAAAAACTCGTGCCCTAGCTCGCCACATCGCCGCCGCCTAGCCCTCGCCGTCGCGCCGCCGCGTGGAGCTCCCGCACCGCCCGAGGACCGCGCGCCGCCCTTCCCGGAGACGCACCGCCGCCGCTCGCAAGACCCGGAGACGAGCCGTTGACCGAGGAGCCCCGCGACGCCACCGAAGTCTTCCGCCCGCCGCCCGCCGTCGCGAGCCGTCCCCGCCCTCTCCCGTCGTCGCGCGACCCCTTGGTGAGTTCGCCGTGCTCCCGCTCCGCGTAGGACCCACCCGCACCGAGTTTAGGGCACCGCAGAGCTAGAACGGCCAAACTCCGACGAGCCCCTAATGGCGCCGCCGTCTCCGCTCGCCGCCGGTGACTCAGCCCGGCCGGAGTGATCCGGGCCGTCGGATCTCGGATCTGCGGTCCGGATTAGATTAATCAAACCGTTACTGCAGCTTTACAAAAACACCCCCGCCGTCTTAAATAATTAATAAAGAACCCCCCCCCCCCACTTTTACATAAGCACCCTTAGGCTAATTAATAATTATAATTTAAATCTCGTTAGGGCACAGTATTGTAATTTTTACACTTAAGCCCCCGAGTAATTTTATAATTATGTTTAGGTCCCGTAATTTCACATAAACACCCCTAAGTTTTTCCTAAATTATATTTTAGTCCCGTACTTTTTCATTTAGGCCCCTGAACTTTCCATAATTACAAATAGGTCCCCGTAACTTTTCAGTAATTACAAATAGGTCTCTCGAAGTCGCTGTTTTACAATTTAAACCTTAGATCTTAAAACGTTCATAACTTTTAGCTCGTAACTCCGATTTAGGTGATTCTTGCGCTCACGAGTTCGTAGTGACGAGTACTATTTAATGGTAGTGTTTTCATAGACAGTAGGCATTGTTTGGTGTACTGTTTCTTATTTGCTATGTATGTGTGTTTTCCGGCGTGACGAAAATAGACGAGGAAGAGTACGAGGATTCCCAGGACCCGTAGTTTGAGCAAGCAGCAAGAAGAGGAGACAGGCAAGTGTCCTTGATGCACATTGCGCCTACTTTCTTACTTTCTCGAATTTACATTACATGCATTACTATTTAATTTGAATCCTATTTGTGTCATGCCCTCGTTCCCTATTCTACCTTGTCGCCTTGGTTATGGTGTAGTATGCTAGGATGGGTACGTCATTGCTAGTTGCTTTTAATGGGGTTCAAACTGAACTAAATGCTAAGCTTGATTAATTATTCACTTGAACATAATGATCATGAATTGGGGGATGCTTTTTAGCAACATAGAACTTAGGTGATCCCGACAGAGGATGTGGATGATGGTGCGGGAATGCACAGGTACTCGTAGTAGTACTATTAGGCTGCGGTAGTACCCGTTGGGGATCATAAGGACCGGTTCTTGGAGCGGCATCCCAGGACTTCCGCACAAAGCACAGTGGCTGATAATGGGTAGGTAAGGTTTAGTACCGAGGTAGCTTCCCGGCTCTGCGAGCGTCGAGGAAGGATGAAGGAAGAAGGTGTCTTCTCGGATTCGGGCGAGAAAAGGCGAGTACTTGAAGCCACGGTGCAAGAGGGGGCCCCCGGGTGATGCGTCACTTTGATGGCGGCGAAACCTTAGCATGGACGTTTTGCAAGCCGGGAAGTCCTTAGAAAAGACCTTGCGGTGATCTCTTGGCCTCATACCTTCGGAAGTGTGCTGGCATAATAGAGGTTTTAGTCACCGAATAGTGATGGAATCACCGACCCGTGGGTAAAGTTGTGCAACCTCTGCAGAGTGTAAAACCGTTATGAACAGCCGTGTTCACGGTCACGAACGGCCCGGATCCTCACGAGAACTAGAGGGATGGTTTGGGTGGAGTAACCTTTTGGTAGCTACAAGCGGGGTAACTTGTAGTGAGGTGAGCTACGAGCGGGGTAACCTCGTAGTGTGGTTTCTACAAGTAGGGTAGCTTGCGTGGTTAACAGTGTGGGGTAACCTCGTTGGTGCTTTTATCACATAGTAAATAGGTTGTTTAATTAACTTGACTAGTATAGGTGCTTCTATTGCAAAACCTGTGTCGGCTTTCCTTTTATACAGCTTGCATGTCATTTTTCCCACACTTGCCGAGTACGACATGTACTCACTCTTGCTATTTCCTGTTGCTATACACTACTGCTGCTCGTAGCTCGAAAGGAGGTACCTTGATGAAGACTACTACTAGGCGTGTGTTTCCCGGTTGATTGCCCGTGGCGTATGGAGTCTTCCGCTGAGTTTAGTTTAGTCCTTTGAGACACATTTTCAATAAAGTTGTGTCATAAAGATACGCTTGAGACGATGTAATAAGTTATACTATGACATTGGTTGTACTCGTTATTTCACTATTGTCTCTATATGTGTGATTAACCGATCCTCGGCACACATATAGCTATGCATTCGGTCTTGGCCTTAAG